>CM022948.1:28919722-29147416 GCA_012931725.1 Litsea cubeba | reverse complement strand
AATAAGCAAAATTGTAATTGCTAAGAGGTGCCAACATGGTTGGGCCCCCACCACCTTAGAGCTTGGATATTGCGGTTATAATGCTGTAGCTTTCGCATTCCATACAAGTTAAGTTCTGATGCAGTTTTCATATTCCATACATAAATATTGCAAACAGAATAGAAGATAAAGAAGAATCCAAAACATAAAAACAGAAACTTTCAACTTACATATCATTAACAAAAATATGTCCTAGAAGGTGAGTTGCATAGGGCCATTCCTCCTGCAAGAAAACACCCTGCGACGCCGCCTGTATCCATCCATCTCCAAAAAAACATATAATCAGGTAACAAACTCTTAAACAACACAGAACTAAATAAAAAAAAAATTAAACAGATTAGACTTTATATGGGATTTTGAAGTTTTCCAAGGCTGCATTGGGGCAGAAAGAGAAAACCCAAGATCTCCCTCTTTTTACCCAAATACAACAACATTCAAGCATTCACCTCCAAAATCACAAAATCAATGTTTTAACATGGTCATGTTCTTGAAATAAGAAAATCTATGTATTACATATCGCGAAATCAATGTTTTAACATGGTCATGTTCTTGAAATAAGAAAAACCCATGTATTACATATCGCAAAATCAATGTTTTAACATGGTCATGTTATTGAAATAAGAAAACCCATGTATCACATTAGTCTATCAGTGTACTTGAAGTTTACAAGATAAGGCTCTCTTTTTGTTTCTAAAACGAACCCTAAAATTAATGCAATGGAACAAGACACTAGAAAATCGCATTGGAAAGAAGGAATTAGGAAAAATGCCTGGAGCATGAGTTCGTCGCAGATATCAGCGATCTTGTTGTAGGATTTGGAGGCCAAGGCGCCCTCCAGGAGAGACAAGTCCATGGAATTTCTTTAGCCTTAGATTTCTCCTTCCACGGTTCTCAACTTCAGTATGCTGCTGCCCGCGAGCCGCGACGAGAGTGAAGCGTTACGAAAACAGAGTGAAACTTTATATTGGAAAAATTTTTAATCAATGACTTAAAAGGAACTTTTCAATTAAAGATATCCGTCCATTTAAAGTTATTTTATGACAACTTTTTTTTCCTTAAATTTTATAAGGTATTCAAATTACTCTTCATATTAAAATAAAATCTTCATTCACCTCCTCTGTATTTTTCTCCTTTCCTTATCACATGTATGTAGCAGCTAGCGCAACCATGTTATGACTCTAAATGAAGGATAACTTATGTATTTTAAACAATCAAGAAAAAAAGTAGCTAGAAAGTACGTTTAAATGGTCGGATGTCTTTAATTGAGAATTTTTTTGTAAAATATGGACTAATTTGAGAATTTCTGAAATTTGTGTCTTTTTTTAAGGTAAGGCAGAAATTTAAGGCCTTATTTGAAAATTTTCCTCTTATGTATAAGTTTTTTTATTTTAATTTTCTTTACAAAGAGTTCCCTGCGTTTTCCACACAGCCTTGAAAAGGCACCTGTATGCAATAAAAAATTTGTTAGGTGCGACCATTTTTCCTTTTGAAAAAGTATAAAAAATGGACTAAGTTTTTTGAGACTCTTTGATTAATCCAACCAATTCACACACATAAAGTTTTTTTACCTGAGCTGACCTAATTTACACTATTTTAGGCATTATTCACCGCCGCTGGATTTTTATCACACTAGAAGTTTACACAATATAAAGTCAATAAACTATGATTATCTTAAATTTTCATGATTGGATTGACATTACATATTTTCCTAATCCATATAAGTCTTTCCATCACCATGCCTCCACGAATTCCTTCTAACCCTTTTTAAGTTAGTGAGATTATGTAGGTAAAAACAAAGGGTATTAGTAGCCAAAGGAACATTTTTCTAGGTATACAATGACCCTATATAAACTTTTGGTTAGATATAGTTTCAGGAAAGGAGATTAGGTGTAGCGTAATTGTGATCCAGGCAAGGCCTTTTGCGTTGGGAGCTTGGGTCCACTTGAATTGCTGAGTTTTTTCCAAGAATAGCACCGTCAAGTAAACTAATTCCCATAATAGCACTCATTTGAAAATAATACTCAGAATAGCATCCCGAGCCTATGTGGCATATCCAATCCTAACAAAAGAACCAAAATTACTGAAACCAAATGAAGCAAAAGTGAATAAAGAGAAGCAACAATGCTAACCCACAATTACTGATACATGAATTCTAATTAGATCCCAAATTTTTGCTGCAAATATTTCACAGAAAAGAGGCTGCACAAAGATTCCCTTAAAAGTGATACTTGGCTAGAGTTTGTCATCTAGAAGAGGAGGGTGTTTATTTTTAATTATGTTTTACATTAGGTGGGCTAAACTCCTTTAAATTGAAACTTAGCTAGTTCTCAACTTCTCATAGAAGAGAAGGGCATTTATGTTGAGAGATTGATTATTAATAGGTGGGTCCTATGGGGGTGTAACAAAATTTATTGAGGCCGGGCCTCTGGGGATTCCGGCTTTTATTAGAGGAACCACTAGAAAATGCATCTCATCACATGTGACATTCACTGGATATTAAAAAATAAAAGAACAGTTCAATCATTGCTCGATTGCGAATGCAATTGAAGGTAAGTATGAAAGTGATATAGTTGCATCTTTTCTCAGGCTGATGTTTGTGTGAAATTAAGTACATGGGAATTTCCGGGCAAATGGGTTTTTGAAAAGATGAAGGGTATATAAGGTGAAAATGTAAATGAGACCTCCACTGGTTCTATATTGATTTTCCATTAAGGAGAAATTAATTGATGGCCATTTTGGTCCTCACCTTTCTTATATATTAACCACTTTTAAAAATATTAAAAAAAATTAGAATTCAATTACATGAAACAAAGGGGCCCTTGGACTGATCCTGATTGCCTTCCAATGTTCTATGGGGCTGATCATTCACAAGAAGAAATTATTTATCAAGGCTCATTTTATAAAGTGGAACCAAGGAGAATGGTCTCCTATGGGCAAACTGCATAATAGCTCATATGCAGTCCAACTGATGGGGTGCCACTTAAACGCATGTCTATCATGGTAGGGCAAATGGAAAGGACTCTTTGTTTAGGCAAGGGAGAGTTGAAAATTCAGGCTCATCATATCATTCCAACTCTTGATTTAATTACTTTAAAGGTTGTTAACATTGTAACTGTAGTTTTTTTATAGATTCAAGTCAATGGTGGGTGAAGGTTCCATGAGCATAAAATTGGGCTTGTGTCATATCATATAATGACAAGGATATCAAAGGGACAGCACTGTTCACAACATTCATGGTTGAATGGTGTTGGCAACTCAATATTACAAACACACCAAGAATTGAGCCTGGGTCTTCTTGTGGAAAGTATTATTCCATATTATTATTTCATATCAGTTACCCTAGCTCGGCAATTATAAAAATGGATTTTGACCGTACAAATGCCTTGAGATTTAAGACTTGTTCATCAACGGTTGAAGTTTAATCATTTTCAGCAAAGTTGTTCGGATAATTAAGATGGGTTAAAACTTATAAAAATAGAATAGGATATCACATAATGCGATATCTCACAATTCGAGAAGCACAAATAACTCTACAGTAATTTTTTAAACTTTAATTTTTGACAGACAAATACTTTGGTCACCAGGCAGCATATGGTTAAAATTTTGAGAATGGGTTGCACACTGATGAAAAGTGAGCTCAAGTGGGGCCCACATGGAGAACATTTTTCATGGGACTAATTGGGCCATGATGCGGATAGGGTCTCGGGCAGCTGGCATTGGCCAGAAGGATGGGGCTCTTGGTCTCTTGGTTCATGTCATTTTCCTCTTATTCTAGGTTTCGTCCCAATCCCATTTTTTAATATATATCTCTCTCTAGATTTCAGTAATTTTGGTTCTTTTGTTAGGATTGGATATGCCATATAGGCTCGGGATGCTATTGTGGGTATTATTTTTAAATGGGTGCTATTATGAAAATTAATTTACTTGAGGATGCTATTCTGGAAAAAAACTCTGAATTGCTCAGGTCCAAGAATGAGAAGGGTATGACGTGGATAAAGTTTGTAATAAATATCAATCTCATCAGCTAATTTTCTAGGGCTTGTTTGACTACTCTTATCTGTGTGAAACAGATTTGTATAAAACAGATCTTTTTCAAATGGCCCTTTTTGAAATAGATGTTTTCAAAATAGAGCATTTGGCAACACAGAATAACTAATTAAAATAGATTTTTTAAATCCAACAATAAATTATTGTTCTTAAATCTCTTCATATCCAAAAGGAACCAGAGGCTGGTTTTTGACATCATGGCAGACCTAAGTATTCTTAAGAAATTCAACGGTTCGGATCTTGAGATAGGGCCCCATAAATTTAAAAAAATACTATAAAATAGTTCACGCACTTTTATAAATTTCTCAAGATCCGTGATAGATCAACTGCTCAAATTTGAGCACATATTCATGATTGCACAGTTACATATATGCAACGGTTCTGATGGTAGTTTGTTGGCCCGAAAATAAGGCAAAAACAAAAAAATCGGACTGTTCAAAATCCCATTTCAACTACTGTGACAGTATCATTTGTTATTCGACGGCTCTTCGATTTTCATCATTTTCTTTACCTATAGACCATATCAAGAGCTGAAAGTTTTACCCATAGGCCTTCTTAGTCTTCCTAACAATATTAACGGTTCTGATTGTAATTAGGGGCCCCGCAAATTTTCAAAAAAAAAAAAAAGATCTATGGTTATATTGTTTTGCACAAATACCTCTAGATCTATGATAGACCGTTGTTGGAGCGTCGTAGCAATGATGTAGAATTTTTGTGGGATTTTGCACATCATAATTCCAGTAGTAATGGAGAATACTCTAAAGAAAGTCAGATATGAGAAGGACAGATTATCATAGATTATGATTAGATTAGATTTGGGTTGTATGAGGCAAGTGCTATATTGTGATTAGGTTACCTAGTTTCCGTCATTGTGTTTTATAAATAGCCCTTGACTATTCTTAATAGAACAACAACAGACTTTGGCAAGATGTTGTCCATAATTTTCTACAAGTACAAGAATTGTAAACTATTTTCTTTTCTTTTGCAGTTTGGAGCTTCACAGTGCGGCCTAATTCGTTAAAAATCTTCAATTAGATGTGTGTGAAAGTGTGTGGTTAAGGTTGTTTATAAATGCAACCTACTAAAAAAATCTTTTTCAGAAAAAAAAAAGGAGTGGGATGAGCATTTTAAGTTTGTTGGACCAGGATTTTCACCTTGGTCCAACAATAGAGAGCATTCGGCTATGAGTAGAATTGATAGGTTTTTATTGTCAAACGAGTAGGATGAGCATTTTATTGGTGTCATTCAGGTAGCGCTCCTGAGGTGTATTTCAGATCATTGGCCTCTCAAGTTGAGCTCTAACTTGGTTGATTGGGGGCCTAGGCCTTTTCCGATTCAAGAGTTGCTGGCTACAGAATAGAGACTTTCTGGGCTTGGTTCGTTCTTGGTGGATTCAGGCAGATGCTAGTGGTTTTGCAGGTTACAATATTTGTAAGAAGCTTTGTATTCTGAAAGTCAATATTAAAAGGTGGAAGAGAGAAGAGTTTGGTCGTATTGAAGAGTCTATAGAAGCTTTTTCTAAAGTGGTGGAAAATTTTGATAAGAAGGGGGGAGCAGCAGCAGGACTTTTCGCTAGCAAGTGAGTGCTAGGCAACAGGCAGTTGGAAAGATTTGGAACCTTAACCGGTTGTAGGAAATTTTTTATAGACAAAAACCCAAAGTAAGTTGGCTCAAAGAGGGAGATAAAAATACTAAATTCTTTCATAATATGGAGAATCTGAGGAGCATAGTGAATTTCTTGGGAAGGATAAGAAAAGTTGGTAGATCCTTTGAGAGTCCTCTTGAAATCAAGAATGAGGTTCTTGACTTCTTTGAAGAGCTTTACAAGGGTGAGGATGTTGTTAGGCCTAAGCTTTGATGATGGTCTTTCCTTCTCCTCGCTCTCGGTGGATATGTAGAGTTGGTTTGAAAGGGAGTTTGAGGAGGAGGTCTCTAGGGCTTTGGAGGGGTGTGGTGGAGACAAGTCCCCAGGTCCGGATGGTTTCAATTTGTCTTTCATCAAAGTTGGATAGGATTTTCTAAGGGACGAGTTCAAAGATATGCTCTCCGAGTTTCATAGAAGGGGCATACAATAGAGAATTGAATGCAACCATTTTAACCCTTATTCCAAAAATTCTGAATTCGGTGAAGTTATGTGATTACAGACCTCTTAGCTTGGTAGGGTGTTGGTATAAACTACTAGCAAAGATTTTGGTGAATTGTTTAAAGGTTATTCTTCCTCTCATTATCTGCTAATTTCAAGGGACTTTTGTGGCAAATAGACAGATTCTCAATGGTGTGCTGTTTGATAATGAAGTCATTGATTTTAGGAAGAGGTCTAAATTACCTTCAAAGTTGTCTTTGAGAAAGCTTATGACCATCTCGATTGGAACTTTATTGATTATACGTTATACAAATTTGGTTTTGGGGAAACAAGGCGTGGATGGATGCGAGAGTGTATCTCTACTACTTCCTTCTCTATTCTAGTTAATGGTTTTCCCTCAAAGTTATTTAAGGCTTCTAGAGGTTTAAGGAAAGGGGGTCCCTTTTCCCCTTTTTTGTTAATGGTAGAGGGCTTGAGTGTACTTATAGTGAGAGCTAAAGAGGTGGGGGTGATTAGTGGCTTTGAGGTGAAATGGAATGGGGAGGCAATTACGCACTTGAAGTTCGCAGATGATGCCATTTTATTTAGTGTAACGAGGAGAGAAGAGGTTTTGGCTCTTAAAAGAATCTTGCGGTGTCTTCATTTGGTTTTGGGCTGAAGGTTAACATCTCCAAGAGTCTTTTGGTGGGGATTGGGTGTTCTGAGGAGACCATGCAATCCTTGGCGGCCATGATTCGTTGTAAATCAGGAAGGCTTCCCATATTTGTATATTTGGGCGAAGCCGAGATCTATGACATCATGGGATCCTGTCATTGCCAAGTTTGAAAATAAATTGTCTTCTCGGAAGAAACAATACTTATCTTTGGATGGGAGGATCTCTCTAACAAAATCTTGCCTATCTAATCTTTCGGTGTATTTGATGTCGCTCTTCAAGATGCCTAAGGCAGTGGTGGAGAGGTTGGACTATATTCGCATGAATTTGGTATGGCCAAAGTGAGAAGAAAAATTACATTTATTGAAGTGGAGTGATAAGTGCTTAATTGTTTACAATTTGAGTCCTAATATTTGGTTTATCTTGTGCTAGTCATAGTTGTTTTATTTGATTTTACATAGGTTTTGTTAATTTTATGAAAAGGTCAAAAGGAGCTAAAAGAGAAAAATTCATGAAGAATGCTAGGCGTAAGTCACTAAGAAGGGCCATGGTGGGTTCCATCCAAGTTGTTTCAGATTTCAAAGACTACTTTCTAATTCTTTGGGAACTTACAATTCAAATTAGAAGGAAAGAATTGGAGAACAAGAAAGCTTAATCAAGAAAGGAAAGTGAAACAAAGAAGGAAAAGAAGAATTCCAAGTCTGTTACACGCCCAAAGGATGCCGCACAGCCATTGCAAAAGTTGAAATTCAGAAATTAGAAAGTCCTATTCAAGTTCAAGTGGAGCCTAAGAATGGAGAAGGAAAAGGAGAAAAATAAGGGAAGTTTAAAGAAAGAATTCAAGCCAAGTTAGAAGTCAACAAAAAAGGGTCCCACACTCATTGTGCACACATCATATGGGCCCACTTTTATTATAAAAGCTTCAGATTTTGTTATTGCAATTAATTCTCAGATTAGTGGGTCCATGTGAAGGATTTTCTAGAAGATACAAGTGGGACTAGATCTAGAAAGTCTTGCTGAGCAAGAAAGAAGACTCCTATTTCATTCTAATTAGGAAGCCTAATTGTAAAGCAAGATGGAATCCTAAACATACAAGGGAACTATTTACTAAAGGGGCTGTTGCAAAAGTATAAAAAGACATCCAAGGGGGTGGATGACCAATCATCATACCAGCCACCATCATCCCATAAACACAGCAGCCATACAAGCCATCTTTGGAGAGCTTTTGGAGGAGAAAAAAATCCAAGCAACTGCTGGCTAAATTCTTCTTCTTCTTCATTCTTCAGAGATCTTTCTATGACTTTAATTTTTATGTTATTTTTCATTAAAGACATGAGTAGCTAATTTTTTTAGGGCTAGGGTGTAGTTGAAACCCTAGCCTAGTCTCTTTTGGCATCTTTTAATTAAGAATTTAGTTTTTTTAGTTGAGATTCTAAACTATGTTTTTAATTGATGAGTTGTGTATATGCCATGCCAACTATGTTATGTTCAATTAAATTTAAGAGTAGCTAACTTATCTTTGATTGATCTTGATGTTAAGCATCTAGGGTTTAGAATTATAAATAATCTAAGTATATGCCATGCTTAGACTCATGCATTT
Source organism: Litsea cubeba (assembly GCA_012931725.1). Lineage (NCBI taxonomy): Eukaryota > Viridiplantae > Streptophyta > Magnoliopsida > Laurales > Lauraceae > Litsea > Litsea cubeba. Next base: position 29,138,995 of record CM022948.1, on the reverse strand, counting down.
ATCATTCCCATTGTTTTATGCATTATGTATGTTTTGACTAGGACATATGCCATGCTTAGTTTTTGCATCATAATGAACAATTCATGTAGTATGGCACTCATGAATTAGGTTTAGGGGAATAGTAATCTAGATACATATGCCATGGTCTAGGTTGATAGATGTCACTAATAAATTCTGATTTTTTATTAAAGGATAATAAGGGACATGATCGGTTAGGGGAGTTGATGAAACCCTAGTTCAATTATTATTAATATTTTTCAATTCTAATACTAGTTGTGTGTTTTAGATTATTTTCCATTTAGCTTTTGATAATTTAATTTACTGTTTTTAGTAGTTTAATTCAATCTTTCATCATTCAATTGTTTCTTTTAATATTCTGATTTTTAGTTGCTTTTGACATTATTTTATCACGAGTCTTTGTGGGATCGATCTCGTACTTACAATCATTATATTATATAGTGATCTTGTGCACTTGCGAGTTTTAATTGTGTGCATACTAGTAGCTAATTTCTAGGTTGCTTGGTGCATACCATGGAGTGAGGTAATCAAACCAAAATGAAGTGGGGGCTTGGGTCTTGGTTGCTTGGAGAAAAAGAATGTGACTCTTTTGATTAAGTGGTGGTGGAGGTTTGGAGAGAAAAGAGAGGTTTTGTGGAGAAGGGTCATGCTGTCAAGTATGGTGGGGACAGGTAGGGGGTGGTTGCCTAATGCGGGTCCAAGGTATCGTAGGTTGGGTTTGTGGACTGCAATTGCTTCGATTGGGGATGTTATCATGCCCTCACTGATGGGCATGGGGATTATGCATGAGATTAGGGGCTAATTAAAAATTTCGTTGATAAACAACACAACGTGGCTCCCAATCGTGGTCCCATGAATCAAAGTCCGCGGTGAGATGTGAATAGTTCCTCAGTTAACACATAATATCAGAGGGTACAATAGAAATTTTAGAGTAAGCACATTTCATTAATTTGAAGTTCAAGTTTAACAAAAGAAATAAAGACAGTTAAAGTTTATTTAGATGGCCACTAACAAAAGCCTAGGCTAATACAAAAGAATGATACAAAATGAAACCCAAAACCTGTGGAGGCACTCGTGTGCTGGCCAAGACAACTCGGACTATGTCGTCCACACACCACTCATGATCACCATTAGGCTGATTTGCCTAAAGCGGCGCTCCCTCCTCGGTAAGGAGCTTGGTCCCTATGCACCAAGTGCAGCATCGTCATACTAAGAATAGCTGGCAGGTAGATATACGTGTGAACATCGATATGCAATATCAAATAGAGTAAAAACAATGTGATCATGTGAAGTTCAAAAAAAGCAATCTATGCATATAAGCATGAGTATCAATGGCATTGAACAATAAAAGTCAAGACCTATCAATCTATCAATAAGGGCGGTCCACATATGCCAATGCACCACTGGATAGTATCACTGCCCTCCCAACTCGTACCGAGAGTGGTAGAGAATGGTATGGGTAATATCCCACTAAATATCAATTCATCGGGTACCGGGACAATTCATCGAATGGTCAGTCCGGGACAATACATTAGGTAATGTTACCTGGGATAAGCAATCCATCGGATGGCCTCCCCGGAATATAGGCCGACGATATGCAGTCGCTCAATACATATTAATACATAAGTCCTCTCAAACAGAAATACCCTTCTATGTTAGACAATACGGAAGAGTGGTGCCCGACACGAGAGTCCTATGGTAGTGAGGGCTGGGCTTATTCTGCATGAACAAGATTTCACAATCCCCGAGGGGACTACCTTTCATCAATCGTTCAATCAATCATCACTTTCAGTCATTTCCATCAGTATTTCCATTCTATACAATCAATGAGGACGCGCCTCAATGGGAAAACCCAAATTTCTATTAGGGACAATTATCGTACGGAAGTTGTTAAAGATGATGACAGTCTCAGAACAGCTGGAAAATGTATATTTACACAGAACTGTTCGATCTGTAGGATATCACAAGCTGTGATATCCTATGGACGTAGGATATCCCACAATCAGTTGAACAGTTCATTTTTTTATTTTTTTTTCCTTGACTGTGGGACCACCAAACCACCATCCAAACCGTTGAATAGCTGTATGAGTGTAATAACTAACGAGAAATTTGCAAAAAAGTCACGTTGAATTGCAAGTTTATAATTTGTTCTTATAATTTGCAATTCAACGTGACTTTTTTGCAAATTTCTCGTTAGCCGTGATAGATCAACGGTTCAAATTTGGTGCGATATTAGTTCTTACACTCATAAGCTATCCAACGGTTTGAATGGTGGTTTGGTGGTCCCACTGTCAAGGAAAAAAAGAAAAAAACGGACTGTTCATGTCTTCCCGCTTCTGATTGTGGGATATCCTGCATCCCGCTTGCGATATCCTACAGATCGAACAGTTCTGCGGTAAATATAAATCTTTCGGCTGTTCTGGGGCTATTGTCAGCTTTAACACCTTCCGTATGGTAATTGTCCCTTTCTATTAATCAACTCTGATATTCCATTCTCTACAATGTCATATAAATAAGCAAAGAAATCTTGATAGCTAAGAAACCTAATAACCTAACTCAGGAAATAAAATAAGAATCCTAATGAAATTGGAAACTTAATCCTAATTACAACTCTTAAATAAAATTAGAAACTAATGACATGTAATAAAAATCCTAAATTAATTTGGGTCCATTGAGGTCTATCCTGCATCAATAACTTCCTTTGAAATGGTTTTCTTCATTTGGATGGTTAGCGCTTTTTGGTGGAATCTTAACCATGGATAACTTCCGTTGAAATGGTTATCGTCAATGCGTGTCCCTTGTACTTGGCTGATGAGGAATCAGTGGGTCACTTCTTCCTGAGGTGCAAAGTTTTATTTGATATTTGAACTTTAATGCTTGGCTGGTTCGGTTGCTGATGGATGCACTGCTCCTCAAACTTTTATAGCATCTCCAGGCTTAGAAGAGATCAATTGGGTCAACTAAAGGAAAGCAACTGCGGTGGTCCTCTTTCTTTGCTGTTTCTGTGGTATCTGGAAGGAAATGAATTCCTGGTGTTTTGAAGGAAAGGCCTCAACCATGGAGATCCTCTTAGATCACATAAAATTCATCACTTCCTCTAGGGTGTCCGTCAGTCCCCATTTTTGTGATATCCCAGTTGACATGATCATGTGAAATAGGGCAGACCTTGCTTTTGCTTTCCTTTGATGATGCCTGATCACTTGTCAGTGTGCATGTTTCCCTTGAGTACTGACTTTTCTGTTGGTCATGTATTGTCATGGGTCTATTCTGCTGTTTGCTCTTGGGTGGGCTGTCCTTTTCTCTTGATATGTTTACTGATAGTGGTTGTTGTTTCCTTGGTAATTGATTCTTGCTTGGCAGTATAGCCCTCCTATATTGCTTTGCTCTTTTTGATGAATTCAAAGTTATTATTCCCCCAAAAAAAAAAAAAAAAAAACAGAGATATTAAGTCCAACGTGGGTTCATGATCTGATTTTGGGAAGATGTGTAGTGTGGTGAAAGACCACTTGCCAAAACCTTTATTTCTTTTATGTGGCATTTCCATCAAGCTGAGGCTTTGGTTCAGACATTTAATTAGTTGGTTATTTTGCTTGCACTATATTGTTTTGCAAAACCTACTGAAGTTGTGATTGTTTCATTTTCAAATTTGTTAACAACTATTCAAATGTTCATTCCAAAAGAATGACCCGACTCACGCATTCAGTCCCCATATGTACTCATAAAAGAGGTGAGTTTAATCAATTTATGATACTTTTATCAATACAAAAGGGGGGTTGGGGGGAGCGTGCTGAGAAAGGGTCTGAGACGGTTAAGGCCCCACCATGGGTGTTAGCATTTTGTTCTACAGTAGACCTTGACTTGTTCTGAATGTTGAATCATCTAACAATCTGCAACAATTATTTGTCAATGTATGCATTTTGTGCTTGCAGGTTGTTTACGTTCCACATTTTTTAAAATTATATTTATGTATGGATGGAGTGGTGGTTTTCTGTAATTTTTGTTCCATTCCTTTGATGCAATGACAATGTGTAGTTTTTTTGGAAATCTGTTGCAGTAACAGTGCACAGTTTTTGTGGAAATCTATACCGTCAAAAATCAAAGAAACCCACCCTGAGATTATGCAAGTGTGGAAAATATGCCAGCGCCTGTGGTTGCGGAAATATGCTGGTGTATATGAGGAAATTTGTGGGTTTGATTGTGTTGGAATTTGAGATGACTTGAGAAGTCTTTTGAAGAATTGAAGAAATTAATATCTCAAGTATTGTTTTGAGTTGGAATTCTTGTCAACACATTGTCACAAACATGATGTTAATAGATTGGTGTTGATAGAGCTTAAAAGAGAAAACAGAGTTGAAACAGTTCAGGAATTCTGAATTCCTGAAGCAGAGTGGTCGGTCGACCGGGCACCCCATGCGGTCGACCGAGCAAGAGAAACCTGCAGAAAAAGTTTCAAGAAGCTCCCAGTTATTTTCGTGACACAGTGTGTCGTCGGTCGACCGGGACCCCAGGATGTCGACCGAGCACGTCAGGTATCTGTTTCCAGACTGTGTATGATGTCGACCGAGCACGGGAACCAGAGTTGCGCAGAATTAGAAGTCTTGCACGAAAATTCAGCATTCTTATCTATTTCGTTTGGGACTCTTTCTAAACGAATTGTAGCCTATTTTGAACACTCTTAAGGGTTACTATAACCTATATAAAGGCATGTTTGGTTCGTTTTTAACAAGACACCAAGAGAGAAAGAAGAGAAGAGAAAAGAGAGAGAGTTTTGGAGAGAAGAGAGTGCTGTTGCTGTGTGCAGTATTGTTACAAGTTTCTACAGCAAGTGTGGACGAGGATGTGCTCTTGAAGATGGTGTTTCGTCCATAAGATAAGTGTCTCTCTGTTTATGTTTTAATTTCAATTTGTAAGGGATTGAGAGAGAGAGATTGTAGAGGGGAAGGTCTATAGAAAAAGGTTTCTATTCTTATTCTGTAGAACATCAAGTTGGTGCTTGGTGTCTGGGGTTTGGGGATCCTATCTGTTGGTGCAGATAAATTGTAAAGGGAGTCGGTGCTTCCTAGATAGTTGGTGCTATCTGAAACTCAAGGGAGTAGGTGCTTCCTAGATAGTTGGTGCTATCTGAAACTCAAGGGAGTAGGTGCTTCCTAGATAGTTGGTGCTATCTGAAACTAAGGGTTGGTGCTCTTTGTCGTTGGTACGACTAAATAGATTCAGATCTGTTCCGGATTGGTGTTCGGACAGTCTTTGAACCGTGGACGTAGCCTTTCGGTGAACCACGTTAAATCTGGTGTCCTTGTGTGATTTGATTTGCTTTTGTTGTTAAATTGGACCTGTTTTTAAAGAATCACTGATTCACCCCCCCCTCTCAGTGATCGCGATATCTAACAATTGGTATCAGAGCGTAAGGTTCCCTTGAAAAGCTTAACACGCTAAGGGTGATCTCTTGTCAAATCACATGGCAACCAATACAGGGAATAAGAAAGCACCTTTGTTTGATGGTTCTAATTACTCCTTCTGGAAGATCAGAATGCAGGCTTTCATTAAGTCACTTGGCTATGATGTCTGGGAGACTGTCAGAGTCGGTTACAATATTGCCATTGTACCCAATGATGCTGCAACGAAGAAGTTAGCAGACAACGACTCTAAGGCGCAGAATGCACTCTTTAGTGGCCTTGTGGACAGCGAGCTGGTCAAAGTAATTGCATGCAAAACAGCCAAGGAAATATGGGACAAGTTGAAAAGCATTCATGAAGGAGATGAGAAGATCAAAGAAGCAAAATTGCAAACCCATCGCTCTCAATTTGAATCTCTTCGCATGGAGGAAAGCGAGAATGTTGACTCATATTTGCAACGAGTGAACGAAGTCACGAATGACATTCGTGGACTAGGGGAGGAGATTAAAGAACCAGTCATCGTCAAAAAGGTTCTAAGATCTCTTCTTCCCCGGTTTGATTCAAAAGTCTCAGCCATAGAAGAAGCCAAGGATCTGAATGAATTTTCCATGGATGAGTTGCATGGTTCACTCACTGCCGATGAGATGCGCATAGGTAAGACGTCTTCATCTGATAGAGAAGCGGCCTTCAAAGTTCAGAAAAAGGGAAAAGAGACTGCTGGTCATGATTCTGATACTGATGATGATGAGCTTGAGGCTCAATTTGTTAGAAAGCTGAAGAAAGGAAGCAATGGAAAGTACAAAGGGAAGCTACCCTTTAAATGCTTCAATTGTGGCGGTGTTGGTCACTTTGCTGCGAAGTGTCCGCTGAAAGAAAATAATGATGATGACTCTTATGCTGAAAAGAGTAAGTGGAAGAAAAATTTCAGAAAGAGGGGCAAAGCAAAAAGCTTCATCAGTCAATATAATGACAGCACGTCTGAAACTTCAGACGATGATGAATCAGCCGAGGCAACTGAAGCTCTCTTCATGGTTACCGTTGAAGAAGAAGAGGAGCAAGAACCGGAAGAGGAAGAGGAGGCTGAGGTCAATCTCGAAGAAGAACTCATTGCCGCACTTGAGGAGCTTAGCATGGAACGAAAAACAAGTAAGAAAAATCTGAAACTTCTTCATGAATCTGAAAGTTCAATTATTGCTTTGAAAACTCAAGTTGAAGAATATAAAAGAATGGTGGAAGTCCTTCAAAATCAAATAAGTATAAAAAAGGAAGAGGCTATGAAACTTGAAACTGAAATCGCTAGAGCAAAGGCTGAAAACTTAGAAAGTAGCCGAAAACTCAAAACACTCCAAGCGATTGAAGGGACAATGAAACTCAATGAAATTCTGAAAGTTCAAAAGCCCTTCCACAATAAATTTGGTATTGGATTTGAAACCGGAGAGTCCTCTAAAGCTGCATCTTCTTTGTTTATGAAACAAAGTGCCATACCTCTCAAGGCTACAAAGCATCAAATTCAGCCTAGTATTGAGATGTTCAATAAGAAAAGGTTTGTGGAGTTTAACCAGCCACCTAAGAAAGGAAGAATGTTCAGATTCTATGGTTATTGCTATCATTGTAATAGATATGGACATAAAAGAGCTGATTGCAAATTCTATGTTAGAAACAGCACATTTGTGACTAGGAACCCTTTTTCAATCCTAAACAGCCATAGAATTGAGTGCTATATGTGTCATAATTATGGACACTTGGCTAGGGATTGTAGGTTGCCTATAGCTAACCAATTTCAGGTTGAAAAGAAACCCAAGTTAGTTAAGGCATGGAGGGCAAAGAAAAGGAAAGCTAATTCCAAAGAATCTCTCATTGTGCAAACGGCATTCAATGCACAAAAGAAGACAGCACCATGGGTCCTTGATAGTGGCTGTTCAAGCCATATGACAGGTGATAAGGAAAAATTTGTCAAATTACAGCACTATGAAGGCGGATCAGTGAAGTTTGGTAACAATGATGGTGCCAAAATCTGCGGAAAAGGTGTTGTTCAGCTAAAGGCAAACAAGATCAGATCAGACGAGGTCTTATATGTGTCTGGACTAAGACACAACTTGCTTAGTGTGAGCCAGATCTGTGACAAAGGCCACGAAGTTGTCTTCACTAAAAATGGTTTTGCTATCAAGAAGTGTAGCAACGGCAAAACAGTGGCTACTGGATCTAGGACTGCTGGAAATCTCTATACATTGTCAGATGGAGCTGAAAAGACTTGCTTGATGAGTCGGACAAAGGAAAGTTGGTTGTGGCACAAACGCCTTGGGCATCTAAACTTTGATAACATGTCAAAGATTTGCAAATCAAAGGCTGTAAGAGGTATGTCTACAGTTGAAAAGCCTTCCAATCCCATTTGCGATTCTTGTCAAAAGGGAAAGCAAACGAGGGTAATGTTCAAGTCAAAGGAGCATCATTCAAAGAAACCTCTTGAGCTAGTGCACACTGATCTCTGTGGACCGATGCGAACTCAAAGCACCAATGGAGATAAGTATTTTATGTTATGCATTGATGATTATACTCGTATGACATGGGTATTGTTTCTTAAGCATAAACATCAAGCACTTGATCGTTTTAAAGTGTTTAAAGCACAGGTTGAAAATATGCTTGGAAAACGTATCAAGATTTTAAGGTCTGATCGAGGCGGTGAATTCACATCTGAAGAGTTCACTAACTATTGTGAGCACCATGGCATTCAAAGACAGTATTCAGCCCCTAGAACTCCACAGCAAAATGGAGTTGTGGAACGGAAAAATCGCACCGTTCAAGAGATGGCTCGTACAATGCTAACTGAGAGCAAGCTAGCTGACAAATACTGGAAGGAGGCAATCCATACGGCTGTATACATTCAGAATCGATGCTTAATCAGGCCACATGAAGATAAAACTCCTTATGAGCTATGGTTTGGGAGAAAAGCAACAGTCAAGCACTTCAGAATCTTCGGTAGCAAGTGTTACATCAAGCGTCTTGAACAAAATCCGGGCAAATTTGATGAAAGAGCTGATGAAGGTATATTTCTGGGTTATTCCTCCTTTAGTAAGGCTTACAGATGTCTTAACAAAAGGACCAGAAAAATCATAGAAAGTGCTGATGTTAGAATTAATGAAACCTATGAATCAAAGAATGGAACTCATTATGACAGTCCCGTTTATGAGGACTCGAGTGAGATTGATGATGAAGTGGCTAAACCTAATGATTCTGAGAAATCAAAGGATGACTCAGAGGATGCTACATCTAGAAAGAAAAGCACTTGGGTAGAGCAACACCCTAAGGATCAAATCATTGGAGATCCTGAGGTCGGTGTTAAAACAAGACAAAGTGTAGTTAGCAATTACTCACTTGTGTCCACCATTGAACCCAAGACTGTGGCTGAAGCCAGTCTCGATGAAAGTTGGTTGAAAGCTATGCATGAGGAGTTGGAGCAAATTGAGAAGAACTCCACATGGGAACTAGTCTCTAGACCTACCGATAAGAATGTTATTGGTACTAAATGGGTCTTTCGGAATAAGCTGAATGAAGATGGTCAGGTCATACGAAACAAAGCAAGGTTGGTTTGTAAAGGCTATGCTCAAGTTGAAGGCATAGATTTTGAAGAGACCTTTGCACCGGTGGCTCGTCTGGAAGCCATTCGTTTGTTTCTTGCATTGGCTGCATACAAAACCTTCAAGGTATTTCAGATGGATGTAAAGTCAGCCTTCTTGAATGGATTACTTGAAGAAGAGGTCTACATTGAGCAACCTGATGGTTTTCTCATTAGCAAAAATTCAGACCTAGTGTGCAAGTTGAAAAAAGCTCTTTATGGGCTGAAACAAGCGCCAAGGGCGTGGTATGCAAGGCTGGACCTCTATCTCCGCAAGATCGGTTTTGGAAAAGGACTTGTTGATAGCAATCTTTATGTCAAAACAGAGTTGAGCAAACAGCTGGTTGTTATTGTTTATGTCGATGACATAATCTTTGGTGGTAATGATGAAGGAATGTGCAGGAATTTTGCTAAAGAGATGAAGAAAGAATTTGAGATGTCAATGCTTGGAGAACTAAAGTTCTTCCTTGGTTTACAAGTTCAGCAGCTGAAACATGGTATTTTCATATCACAGATGAAATACATTAAGGAAATGCTGAAGCGATTTAACATGGAAGACAGCAAGCCAGTGAGCACACCAATGACAACGAACACAAAGCTAAGCAAAGATGATAAGGGTTTGTCCGTTGATCACACCACTTATCGTTCTATGATAGGAAGCTTGCTTTATTTGACTGCTACAAGACCGGATCTTCTGCAAGCAGTATGTATGGTGGCTCGATTTCAAGCATCACCAACTGAGACGCACCTCACAGCAGTAAAAAGGATATTTCGATATCTAAAAGGTACCATGGAGCTTGGCATTTGGTATCCTAAAGGCAAATCCTTTACTCTTGTTGCATACTCTGACGCCGATTGGGCTGGATGTATAGATGATCGCAAGAGTACAAGCGGTGGTGCATTCTATCTCGGTGACAGGTTGGTGGCATGGCACAGTAAGAAACAAGATTCAGTATCCCTTTCTACAGCGGAAGCGGAATATATTGCAGCGGCAACTTGTTGTACGCAAGTGTTATGGATGCGGCAAATGCTCTCTGATCTAGGAGTTCCGACAACGGATCCTACGCCGATCCTCTGTGACAACACAAGTGCAATTCACATCTCCAAGAATCCTGTTCAACATTCTAGAACGAAGCATGTAGCAATTCGCTATCACTTTCTCAAGGAAAAGGTTGCAGACGGTGAGGTAAAGTTGGAATATGTCCCAACTACTGAGCAAGTTGCTGATATCTTCACAAAACCTCTGCCAAAAGAAGTCTTCGAGTATCTCCGAAAAAAATTAGGAGTTACTCACTCTCCTAATCCTTAGGAGTTGTGCTTGAAAGGGGGAGCAAAGTATTCCTTGAATATCCTATTCGCTCCTTCGTTGGTCCCTTTGGACTTGTTGTCAAAGGGGGAGAAAGACTTAAGCTAGGGGGAGATTGAAAATTATGCTAGAAGAAGTTATGCTATGATAACTTTGGGGAGATTGGTATCAAGAGTGTTAGAGATCTTGATTTTTTTTTTAAGACAAGGGGAGACTATGGTTCTGAAGAAGCTTCATAAAGATCAACTAGTGTTCTAAGTGTTGAAGTTCCAAAAGTGTTGCCAACAATTCCAAAGGGGGAGATTGTTGGAATTTTAGATGACTTGAGAAGTCTTTTGAAGAATTGAAGAAATTAATATCTCAAGTATTGTTTTGAGTTGGAATTCTTGTCAACACATTGTCACAAACATGATGTTAATAGATTGGTGTTGATAGAGCTTAAAAGAGAAAACAGAGTTGAAACAGTTCAGGAATTCTGAATTCCTGAAGCAGAGTGGTCGGTCGACCGGGCACCCCATGCGGTCGACCGAGCAAAGAGAAACCTGCAGAAAAAGTTTCAGGTAGCTCCCAGTTATTTTCGTGACACAGTGTGTCGTCGGTCGACCGGGACCCCAGGATGTCGACCGAGCACGTCAGGTATCTGTTTCCAGACTGTGTATGATGTCGACCGAAGACAGCAGGATGTCGACCGAGCACGGGAACCAGAGTTGCGCAGAATTAGAAGTCTTGCACGAAAATTCAGCATTCTTATCTATTTCGTTTGGGACTCTTTCTAAACGAATTGTAGCCTATTTTGAACACTCTTAAGGGTTACTATAACCTATATAAAGGCATGTTTGGTTCGTTTTTAACAAGACACCAAGAGAGAAAGAAGAGAAGAGAAAAGAGAGAGTTTTGGAGAGAAGAGAGTGCTGTTGCTGTGTGCAGTATTGTTACAAGTTTCTACAGCAAGTGTGGACGAGGATGTGCTCTTGAAGATGGTGTTTCGTCCATAAGATAAGTGTCTCTCTGTTTATGTTTTAATTTCAATTTGTAAGGGATTGAGAGAGAGAGATTGTAGAGGGGAAGGTCTATAGAAAAAGTTTTCTACTCTTATTCTGTAGAACATCAAGTTGGTGCTTGGTGTCTGGGGTTTGGGGATCCTATCTGTTGGTGCAGATAAATTGTAAAGGGAGTCGGTGCTTCCTAGATAGTTGGTGCTATCTGAAACTCAAGGGAGTAGGTGCTTCCTAGATAGTTGGTGCTATCTGAAACTCAAGGGAGTAGGTGCTTCCTAGATAGTTGGTGCTATCTGAAACTAAGGGTTGGTGCTCTTTGTCCTTGGTACGACTAAATAGATTCAGATCTGTTCCGGATTGGTGTTCGGACAGTCTTTGAACCGTGGACGTAGCCTTTCGGTGAACCACGTTAAATCTGGTGTCCTTGTGTGATTTGATTTGCTTTTGTTGTTAAATTGGACCTGTTTTTAAAGAATCACTGATTCACCCCCCCCCCCCCCCCCCCCCCCCCCCCCCTCTCAGTGATCGCGATATCTAACAGATTGGACTGCAGAAGCTGTAGGACTTGTCATGGCTTTCTCAGGCAATTCCACTTCTCTCTTTTATAGATTTATTTTCTTCTGGAGCATACCTAGTTTGAGAGAGAACTCTCTTGATGGTGTGTCCTCTTATTATTATCTTTTTAATGATTCCAGTGATAACTAGTTAGATGCATGTAAAATCTTTTGTAACTTCTGAGGGTTTTTAACAGATGAGGGGGTGGTTGGGTACAAGCAGAATAAAATATATATAGATTTAAATATTGACAGATTCGTTTTGCATATGTTACAATTTTGATATAATATAATACTTTGCTACTTTTGTTGTTTGGTAGTTTTTTGCAGATTTTAACATATTATTACTTTTACTGTTTGGGAATTGCAGAATCTTTCAAGATATTCTAGATTTATGTGTTTGGCTATTCATAAATATTTAAAAAATTATAAAAAATAAATAAATCAATAATTTGATATGAAAGTTTATAAATACTATTTATTTTGATCAATATAAAATCACTAATATTTAAGTTACAATTATTCTCAAAGATTGTTAATATGATCGCAACGGTCTTCCTACATTGAATCTGCAATTTTTCTTCCTATTACATTTCCCATTGGTCGTCGTTGTTCGGCACCCTGATAATCAGCTTTTGAACTAGAATCATCATTATTTTGAACAAATTTATTCTTAGGTTGACGGTCATATTCTTCGTATATTCAATCTTCACCACCTGTTTCGGTTCGAATGAAATTATGTAGAACACAACATGCAATGATAATTTTTGTCATATTGTCATGAGAGTGATGAGATGCATTCTTCAAAATCGGAAATCGACTTTTAACTACACCAAAAATTCTCTCAATCGCACTCCGTAATGATGAATGTAGAAGGTTAAAAAGTTCTTTAGCATTGAGAGGGCCTCTATTTCCATGTGCAAATTCTCTCAGGTGATATCGTACTCCTCGAAATGGTTCAATGTAACTTGAAGTATTTGCATACCTTGTATCGACGAGATAATATTTTCCTGCATAAAATAAAAAATGACAATAAGATAAATGGTTCGATGAAGTCTATATAAAATCTTAACGTAAAATTTACCACTATTCACCTCTTGGGACATGAAATCCAAATCTTTCTGCAGCCTGTAAAACAGTGGAATTGGCTTTAAAGCCCTCCCAATCTGCTTGCATATATATATATATATATATAAATTTCATATCAAAGAGCATGTTGCCATCACTTTAAAAGATAACAAACATGTGTTCTTACAAAAAAGAAACAAACAGCATGCATTAATCAAAATAAAGCTAAATATGATATCTTGTAAATCAATGAAAAAAAAAGAAAGAAATATAGACACATGAAAGGACACGTAAGTTGGAATCATACAATTTTTCTCACAACACATTGTAAATAAACTTAAATAAAATCAAACTAACATATCAATAAAAGTTATGTTCTTATATGTCATAACAAAACAGTTCAAGATTATTCTTAAAAATGTAAATGTAATTAGTCTTTATGACTTGCTATAGTCAATAGACATGAAATCTAAAAAACTGAACAACCATGACACATCTAAGTGCCACCACATTTCTTCTGTAGCTACTTCATACGCATCGGTTCTCTCGAAGAACTTCTATAGCTTGCATGAAAGTCTCTTCTTCTAAACTCTCCATATTTTGGAGCTCCTCCATACATATAACTCATATGCATAAGGATCTTTAGGTGGTGTTGAGTTTATTGAATTAAGTCAATTAGTTGATGCAACCATCTTCGATATATCTTCGCAGAGCCTATCACCCGATGATGCTTTGAATCGTTTTTGTCATAGAGCAGTTTATTGTTTTAATGGCATGAGGACGATTGCGGGTTAAATGTTCAATTCTCATATCATTATCGGAACTTGAATTAATATCTTCAAGTTGTTCATCAAAAGCGGGAAATAACTGTTGGAATTTGAGATGCATTGAGTTGAATCTTGAAGCATTGGTGTGTTTGGTGTCTCAAGCATCAAATTGTATTGGAATTATTGTCAACACTATGTCTCAATCATGTGTTGAAAGAGTGGAATTGATAGAGCTTAAAAAGAAAAATAAGAGTTGACACAGTTCAGGAATTCAGCATTCCTGAAGCAGAGCACGCGGTCGACCGGGCTCTTCATGCGGTCGACCGAGCAAGAAGAAACCTGCAGAAAACAGATTTTGGTAGCTCTCAGTTATTTTCGTGACACAGTGTGTCTTCGGTCGACCGAGCTCTCAGGATGTCGACCGAGCTCGATAAGTGACTATTTCCAGTCAGTGTATGATGTCGACCGAGCAAAGTATGATGTCGACCGAGCACACACAGACAGCAAGTAAACGCAGAATTAGAAGTCTTTTGCTAAAAGTTAGGAATTTTTTGTAATTCGTTTGGGACTCTTTCTAAACGAATTGTAGCCTATTTTGGACACTCTTTGGGGTTGCTAAAACCTATATAAACACTCCTAATCTCGTTTTCAATAACAAGCATCAAAGAAAGAAGAGTTTGAGAGAGTTTTGGAGAGAAGAGTGCTTGGAGAAGAAGGTGCTTGTGTCTTGCTGTTGTGGAGCAACTTTCTACAGCAAGTGTGGACGAATTTGAAGCCTCATGAAGATGGTATTTTCGTTCATAAGATAAGTCTCTCTTTTATGCTTTAGATTTCTATTTGTAAGGGATTGAGAGAGAGAGAATTGTAGAGGGGAAAGGGCTGTAGATCAGTTTATCTTCTTTGCTGTAATCATCAAGTTGGTGCTTGGTGTTTTGGGGTTTGGTGATCCTGTCTGTGGGTGCAGACAAATTGTAAAGGGAGTTGTAGCTTCCTAGATAGTTGGTGCTATCTGAAACCTAAGGGAGTCGGTGCTTCCTAGATAGTTGGTGCTATCTGAATTTAAGGGTTGGTGCTCTTTGTCGTCGGTGCGACTAAATAAGATTCAGACCTGTACCGGATTGTTGTTCGGACGGGATTGAACCGTGGACGTAGCCTTTTGGTGAACCACGTAAAATCTGGTGTCAAATTGTGTGGTTTGATTTGAATTGTTGTTAGCAAGGACCTGTTTAAAAGAGATCACTGATTCACCCCCCCCTCTCAGTGATCACGAGATCTAACAATTGGTATCAGAGCGTAAGGTTTCCCTTGATAAGCTTAACACGCTAAGGGTGATCTTTGTCAAATCACATGGCAACCAGCACAGCGAATATGAAAGCACCGTTGTTTGATGGTTCTAATTACTCCTTTTGGAAGATTAGAATGCAGGCCTTCATCAAATCTCTTGGCTATGATGTCTGGGAGACTGTCAGAGTCGGTTACAATTCTGCCATTGTACCCACTGATGCTGCAACGAAGAAGTTAGCAGACAACGACTCTAAGGCGCAGAATGCACTCTTTAGCGGCCTTGTTGACAGCGAGCTGATCAAAGTTATAGCATGCAAGACAGCCAAGGAAATCTGGGATAAGCTGAAAAGCATCCATGAAGGAGATGAGAAGATCAAAGAAGCGAAATTGCAAACTCATCGCTCCCAATTTGAGTCTCTTCGCATGGAGGATAGCGAGAATGTTGATTCTTACATGCAACGGGTGAATGAAGTCACGAATGACATTCGTGGACTAGGAGAGGAGATTAAAGAACCAGTCATCGTCAAAAAAGGTTCTAAGATCTCTCCTTCCCCGGTTTGATTCTAAAGTCTCAGCCATAGAAGAAGCCAAAGATCTGAACGAGTTTTCAATGGATGAGCTGCATGGTTCTCTCACTGCCTATGAGATGCGCATAGGTAAGACGTCTTCATCGGATAGAGAAGCGGCCTTCAAAGTTCAGAAAAAGGCAAAAGAGATTGCTGGTCATGATTCTGATGATGATGAGCTTGAGGCTCAATTTATTAGAAGGCTGAAGAAAGGAAGCAATGGCAAGTATAAAGGGAAGCTACCCTTTAAATGCTTCAATTGTGGCGGTGTTGGCCACTTTGCTGCGAAGTGCCCGCTGAAAGAAGACAATGATAATGACTCTTATGTTGATAAGAGTAAATGGAAGAAGAATTTCAGAAAGAAGGGCAAAGCAAAGAGCTTCATCAGTCAGCATAATGACAGCACGTCTGAATCTTCGGACGATGATGAATCAGTCGAGGCGACTGAAGCACTCTTCATGGTTACTATTGAAGAAGACGATGAGCAAGAGCTGGAAAACGAAGAGGAGGCTGAAGTGAATCTTGAAGAAGAGCTCATTGCTGCACTTGAGGAGCTTAGCAAGGAGCGAAGATCAAGTAAGAAAAATCTGAAACTTCTTCATGAATCTGAAATTTCAGTTATTGCTTTGAAAACTGAATTAGAAGAGTATAAAAGAATGGTAGATGTCCTAGAAATACAAATCTGTACCAAAACTGAGGAAGTGATGAAACTTGAGAATGAAATCCTTGGAGCAAGGACTGAAAATATGCAAATGAAACAAAAGCTCAAGGAGTTTCAAGCTATCAATGGTACATTGAAGCTGAATGAAATTTTGAAAGTTCAAAGACCCCCTCACTTCAGATTTGGAATAGGATTTGAGAATGGAGAATCTTCTAAGGTTACACCTTCTGTAGAGACGGTGTTTGTAAAGCAAGTTACTACACCTTCCAATTCTGTGAAGCCCACACTGCCTAGAAAAGAGCCCATTCAAGTGAGAAAGGACATGAAGCCTAACCAGCCATATAAAAGATACAAATTTTATGGCTATTGTTATCATTGCAATAGGTATGGACATAGAAGGGCAGATTGTAAATTCTATGTGAGAAACAGCCCAGTTGTGAGAAGGAACCCTTTCTCAATCCTAAATAGCCACAATATTGAGTGCTACAAGTGTCATAATTTTGGACACATGGCTAGGGATTGTAGGCTGCCTACTGCTAAACCAATTCAGGTTGAAAAGAAACCCAAGTTAGTCAAAACTTGGAGGGCAAAGAAAAGTGCAGAAAAAGGCAAGGAATCTCTCATTGTGCAAACCGCTTACAATGCACAAAAGAAGACAGCACCATGGGTCCTTGATAGTGGCTGTTCGAGTCATATGACTGGTGATAAAGAAAAATTCATCAAGTTACAGCACTATGAAGGTGGTTCGGTAAAGTTTGGTAACAATGATGGTGCCAAAATTGTTGGAAAAGGTGTTGTTCAGCTGATGGCAAACAAGATCAGATCTGAAGAGGTCTTATATGTGTCTGGATTGAGACACAATCTGTTGAGTGTGAGCCAGATCTGTGATAAGGGCCACGAAATTGTTTTTACAAAGAATTGGGTTTGCTATCAAGAAGAGTAGCAACGGCAAAACAGTGGCTACTGGGTCAAGGACAGCTGGAAATCTTTACACCTTGTCAGATGGAGCTGAAAAGACATGCTTATTGAGTCGGTCAGAAGAGAGTTGGTTGTGGCACAAACGCCTTGGGCATCTAAACTTTGGCAACATGTCAAAGATTTGCAATTCAAAGGCTGTTAGAGGTATGGCTACAGTTGAAAAGCCTTCAAACCCCATTTGTGACTCTTGTCAAAAGGGAAAGCAAACGAGGGTAATGTTCAAGACGAAGGAGCATCATACGAAGAAACCTCTTGAGCTGGTACACACTGATCTCTGTGGACCGATGCGGACTCAAAGCACCAATGGAGATAAGTATTTTATGCTTTGCATTGATGATTTTACTCGCATGACATGGGTATTATTTCTTAAGCATAAACATCAAGCACTTGATCGGTTCAAAGTGTTTAAAGCACAGGTTGAAAACATGCTAGGGAAGCAGATCAAGACGCTAAGGTCTGATCGTAGAGGCGAATTCACATCTGATGAATTCACTAAGTATTGTGAACATCATGGCATCCAAAGACAATACTCAGCCCCTAGAACTCCACAGCAGAATGGAGTTGTTGAGCGCAAGAACCGCACTGTGCAAGAAATGGCACGCACCATGCTGGTTGAAAGTAAGATGGCTGATAAGTATTGGAAAGAGGCGATTCATACGGCTGTTTATATTCAGAATCGTTGCTTGATCAGGCCACATGAAGATAAAACACCTTATGAGCTATGGTTTGGAAGAAAAGCTACAGTCAAGCACTTCAGAGTCTTCGGTAGCAAGTGTTACATCAAGCGGCTCGAACAAAATCCGGGCAAATTTGAAGAAAGAGCCGATGAAGGTATTTTTCTAGGTTACTCATCCTCTAGTAAAGCTTACAGATGCCTTAACAAAAGGACCAGAAAATTATTGAAAGTGCTGATGTTAGAATTGATGAAAACCATGAGTCAAAGAAGGTAACTCATAATGACAGTCCAGTGTATGAGGACTCGAGTGAGATTGATGATGAAGTGGCTGAACCTGATTCTGAAAAGGCAAAAGATGATTCAGAGGATACTTCTCCTAGAAAGAAAAGTACTTGGGTAGAGCAACACCCTAAGGATCAAATCATTGGAGATCCTGAGGCCGGTGTAAAAACTAGACAAAGTGTAGTTAGCAATTACTCACTTGTGTCCACCATTGAGCCCAAGACAGTAGCTGAAGCTAGTCTAGATGAAAGCTGGTTAAAAGCTATGCATGAGGAGTTGGAGCAGATTGAGAAAAACTCCACATGGGAACTATTGCCAAAGGAAGTCTTCGAGTATCTCCGAAAGAAATTAGGAGTTACTCACTCTCCTACACCTTAGGAGATGTGCAGAAAGGGGGAGCAATGAATTCGTTGAATATCTTATTTGCTCCTAGATTGGTCCCTTTGGAATTATTGTCAAAGGGGGAGAAGATTATGCATGGAAAGGTTGATATGCATGTCATCTTGAGAAGGTTATCTGGAGATTGGTATCAAGTTATGCTGAGAAGATTATGCAAGGAAAGACTATATGCATGTTGAAGTTAGTCTTATGCTAAGAAGATGGAAGATTGGAATGAAAATTGGTATCAAGATAGTGAATGAGAAGATCATGATCCAAGGGGAGTTTATTGTTCTAAAAAGGCTCTATGATGTCAACATGTTTCAAGTGTCTGTGTTGAAGTTCCAAGTGTTGCCAACAATTCCAAAGGGGGAGATTGTTGGAATTTGAGATGCATTGAGTTGAATCTTGAAGCATTGGTGTGTTTGGTGTCTCAAGCATCAAATTGTATTGGAATTATTGTCAACACTATGTCTCAATCATGTGTTGAAAGAGTGGAATTGATAGAGCTTAAAAAGAAAAATAAGAGTTGACACAGTTCAGGAATTCAGCATTCCTGAAGCAGAGCACGCGGTCGACCGGGCTCTTCATGCGGTCGACCGAGCAAGAAAGAAACCTGCAGAAAACAGATTTTGGTAGCTCTCAGTTATTTCGTGACACAGTGTGTCTTCGGTCGACCGAGCCCTCAGGATGTCGACCGAGCTCGATAAGTGACTATTTCCAGTCAGTGTATGATGTCGACCGAGCAAAGTATGATGTCGACCGAGCACACACAGACAGCAAGTAACGCAGAATTAGAAGTCTTTTGCTAAAAGTTAGGAATTTTTTGTAATTCGTTTGGGACTCTTTCTAAACGAATTGTAGCCTATTTTGGACACTCTTTGGGGTTGCTAAAACCTATATAAACACTCCTAATCTCGTTTTCAATAACAAGCATCAAAGAAAGAAGAGTTTGAGAGAGTTTGGAGAGAAGAGTGCTTGGAGAAGAAGGTGCTTGTGTCTTGCTGTTGTGGAGCAACTTTCTACAGCAAGTGTGGGACGAATTTGAAGCCTCATGAAGATGGTATTTTCGTTCATAAGATAAGTCTCTCTTTTATGCTTTAGATTTCTATTTGTAAGGGATTGAGAGAGAGAGAATTGTAGAGGGGAAAGGGCTGTAGATCAGTTTATCTTCTTTGCTGTAATCATCAAGTTGGTGCTTGGTGTTTTGGGGTTTGGTGATCCTGTCTGTGGGTGCAGACAAATTGTAAAGGGAGTTGTAGCTTCCTAGATAGTTGGTGCTATCTGAAACCTAAGGGAGTCGGTGCTTCCTAGATAGTTGGTGCTATCTGAATTTAAGGGTTGGTGCTCTTTGTCGTCGGTGCGACTAAATAAGATTCAGACCTGTACCGGATTGTTGTTCGGACGGGATTGAACCGTGGACGTAGCCTTTTGTGAACCACGTAAAATCTGGTGTCAAATTGTGTGGTTTGATTTGAATTGTTGTTAGCAAGGACCTGTTTAAAAGAGATCACTGATTCACCCCCCCCTCTCAGTGATCACGAGATCTAACAATAACGTAGTGGGATTACTTGTTATGATTTGAAATCTGCTCTAATTTAAGAGGTTGAGTAAAAGGAGCATTGCTTGACATCTCCTATTTACCCTTAGCCAAAGAACCAAATAATAGCAAATAAATTTATATTGGATACTATTTTTAAAATATCATTAAATTATTATTTAAATTTATTCTAATAATTACCATCATATAAGATGCTAAGTTCATCATAAAAAGGAAAGGTGTCATCCGCCAAATTTTTGCTTCAGGATGTGCCTGGTACAATAAAAATATATAAGTTATTATTAATTATAAAAGACCCATACATGTACTTTTTCTATTTTATAAATACATAGAGTTGCATTTATACCTTAATATAACAGTTCCAAACATCTTCATCCGCTGTACCCACCTGAATCCACTTTGCTTCCTTGTTGCTTTAACAATGCGATATCACTTTTGAAGGTCGGTCATATGACTTTTCAATTGTGTTGGAGTAAGCGATATGTCAAATCGTCTATTCAATTCATCTAAATATTTCTTCCACACATCTTTTATAAAACCATTGTCTGAAAATCAGATGGAAATCCCACCACAAATGAATCATGCGATGGGTCCATTGTGATCTATTTGCACATCTAGAGTTAGATGGGAGTGACGACATCTCAAAAAAAAAAAGAGCATCCAATTAAAAATTATACGTACTTCAAGAAACATTCAAAATATAAGCCCACAAAACAAAAACACAAATATGTAAACAATTCCTTCCCCGCAAAGACGATCACCTCTTCATAGTATAGACTGAATAAACTCAAGTAAACGATCTATGTCCAAATCTTAAGAGACTTGCGTGACTTTATCCTAAGTGGAGCATTGTGCTTGAAGGACTTGAAGCTAGCATCCCATTTTTCTATTTCCTCAAGCTCAGCGGTTCGCTAGAGGATTTTGCTTTCACGTTTATTATAGGGATAGTGCAGTCGCTAGGCACCTCACCAAAAAAGTTCTTAAACAGGTTACACATCATTACAAATTTCTCTTCTAACTCAAATGTCCGGTTATAAGATGTCATGTCCCCCGAAGCCGATTAGAGAATAAACCGGATCCGGGGAGTGAATTTTAGGGCTAATTAAAAAAATTTCACCCTTTTTGCCTAGGGACCGTAAGTCCGTTGTGAGGATATAATATTTGAAACCTCAAGTGAGATAAGAACTGCGGAACTTCTCATCACTTAAGTCATATTAAATACCAAAGCAAATGAATACTAATTCTCATTAAATATTAAAGTTTAATCAATAGACAGAAGAACTAATAGAGATAATTTATTATTAACCAAATGGTCATCCCAAGTCCTAGACCATTCGAGAACAGGAGAGTCAATAAAATAAAATCCAATAATGAATAATAATAAACAATAAAGAATCTAAGGAATCCCATGAAGTCCTCTCGTGCCAGGTAGGATGATGCTACTCTACGTCATTGGCACACCACTCTCGCTCCTCTGCCGGTTGGAGATCCTTTGGGATCTCCTCACTTGACGGCTCCTCGTAGTACTCACCTGGGGTTGGGATCTCCTCACTTGACGGCTCCTCGTAGTACTCACCTGGGGTGTTTGCACACCAAGTAACAACAGTCGACGACATGTTGAGCAAGAAATAAACAATGCATAATGGCAATGTATAACATGCTAGGAAGCACGAATGCATAAAAAAGGGTCCAGAATCCGTATCCCTGATGTATCCGACACAGATACGCCCGGATACGCCCTCGATACGTATGGGATATGCGAAATTCGTATTGGGATTTTTTTTTTCAATGCTGGATATGTGCGGGACACGTGCGGGATACGCACGGGACAAGGACACACATGGGACATGTTTTAAGTGGGTTATAAAAAAAATGGGGAGAGAGAGGAAGAAAACGTGGGAGAGAAAAGGAAGGAAAAAAAAGAAGAGAGGGAAGGAAAGAAGAAGAAGAGAGGGAAGGAAAAGTTCCGCTGCCATCGCCATTCTGCTGCAGTCGTCAAACCGTCGCCATTCTTTTTTTTTTTTCCTTGATGAGTAGATCTTCTTGTAACATTTCACTTTGGTCATTCTGAGTTGTATCATGGATAGAGTGGATTTCAACCTCCCTCTGGTTCGTATGTTACTGGTTTGTTGTTGTCGGACCACAGTGGCTTCCCCTCTGTATCGTTAGATTTTTATGGCTATTTTGATTGAAATAATGTTAGATTTTTATTACACAGTCATATAAAAAATATTTAAAATAAAAAAAATTCAACGTATCCCCGACGTATAGTATCTTACATTTTTGAGAAATGGCGTATCTGCGTATCCGTATCGTATCGTATCCGTGTCCGTGCTTCATAGATAACATGTATCAAATAAGAGTTAAGACAAGTATAAAACATATGAACACAAGGTAAAGGAACTAGGCATATAGCATGAATATAAAACATGAATCAATAACGATAAATCTTGACATCATCTAATAATAACACCATCTGCATAAATGCAAGAATCAAGGAGACTCCAAGAGTGTCCAAGCCACCTCCCGAGGTACCAGTAGCAATCATATTCGGACCACTGATACGAAAGTCCAGCTCCAGGGGAATCCAAGCTCCCAGTCCTAGGAATAACAGCACGGTCCAAGCCTGCTCCCAGCTATTCAATGCCATGGACGCCGTCCAAGCCGACTGCCCATCTCAATGTCCGAGTAACCAGCCCATCTATAAAACCCCCAAACTGCACCTGGTCATGACATGCAATCCTCCCCACAGTGGATCCTACTGTGGTCGGATAATGAATAGTGATGTGGTGTTGACACGAGGAAACCAAGACAAGCAAGTCTAGCTATTCAAGATACACGACCAAGATCAAGGGATTATCTCATTCAAGCCAAGTTGCGAGACAAGTCTATCCCAATTGATAATCCCCTAGATTTTACCCATCCTATTTATCAAGTACAAAATACAAGGTTGTAAGGTACACTCTAAGTTCGGAGACAATCCTAATTCTATAGAAGTTAGGTTTCATAATTAATTAAATATTTTATGCCAAGAGAGTGTACAAGAAGACAAGATCGACGGATACAATTACAAATCAAGGAAGAAGTTACAATCCAATCCTAGATAAAGGTTGTTATCCATGTATCGTACATGGTCTATCGGAGTACGTATGAAATTTGAGCCAAGAATGCTCTATTAGGAGAAATCCTTGGTGAGCAATCATGTTAGGCATCAATTGAATCAATTCCATACACATTCTGTTAAACCATGTGTGATATACGGATACCTAGACATCCATCGAAGCACACCAAGCCCCATGCCTCGATTTCATTCCTATTAATGGTCATGTGAGAGCAGGTTTCAAGGTCCCAAAAGCTAAGGCCCAAACTAGGGTACGAGTTTTCTTAAATTGGGAGTTTGTGAAGGCATGGCTACTACAGTATTAGAAGATGATCCTCCTTTCATAGTAACACGATAAGGCTTGTTCCAATTTTGGAGCCTCTTGCGACACTCTGAGAGGACATGTCCCTGTTTCATACAATAGTTGCAGAACTTCTTTTTGCATTGAGAAGCAAGATGACTGAATTCTTTGCAGCTATAGCACTGTGTTTTACTCGTATCTTGATTCCGGTTCTGAGTTGCATAAGCAACATTGGTTACTTCTCCTTTAAATTCTATCGTTGCCTGAGTAATGTTTACTTCCGAAGTAATTCTCCAAGGCATTGATCCAAAGATGGGGTGGGAACCTTGTGTTGTGAGTGGGCTTCACCCAAGGGGAGTATTGAAAAGTATATATGTAGCCTCTACTAACACTTCGAGGTTTTGGTAGCAATGGTTACCTAAAGAAATTTAAGATGGTATCCGAGTCAACCGATCGCGAGTTCAAATCCCAGGAGGAACGACTCGGCACTAAAAAAATATGCCCATCGCCAAAAGTGCACCGACCGGTTCCACCTGAGGGGGAGTGTTGAGGAGCGGGCTCTGCCCAAGGGGGAGTATTGAAAAGTATTTATGCAGCCTCTACTAGCACCTCAAGGTCTTAGTATTAGATAAAGCAATTTAAGACCTTGCTCATTAAATTTGATCTAGAAACCTCAAATTCCCTATGAATGCTCATTAAATTTGATCTAGAAATTTCAAATTCCTTACGAAATTTCATAAGAAATTGGTCACGATGCTTTTCTTTGTGAAACTTTTGCAAGGTAGAAATTTCCGCCTCTTACTTCTTAGGAAAAACTATCCAAAGTGGTATTCCTGTATGATTTTGTTTCCTTAACAGTATTCGGACATGTCAATTTCCAATTGGAAATGGCGAGCAACATGATATTGATTATAAATGGTCGAATGATAGTCCAACATATCTTTCTTGACTATGTGAAGGAAGAGTGAGGGATCATATTGACTTTGAACAAATGAGGCGAGCTTCAATGTTTTTCGAAAATTTTCAAACCAAGTTTGAGATGCTTGTTTCAACCCATAAAGGGATCGTTGAAGACAACACAGTTGTTTAAAGCACAAGATAGTCCAAGAGGAGGCTTCATGTAGACTTCTTTGAGATCCCCATGAAAGAATGTATTTTTCACATCCATTTGGAATATTGGCCAAGACCAAGAGTGAGAGGCAGGGAGAGCAATAATGATGCACACTGTAGTCATCTTCGTCACAAGTGCAAAGGTCTCATCATAATCAATTCCATATTACTGACGGCTACCCAATGCCATAAGCCGAGCTTTATTACGGTCGAATGTTCCATTAGGTTTAAGTTTGATTGAATAAATCCATTGAATAAAATTGGTTTGATATGAGGTGGGCAAGGAATGAGGTCCCATGTATGATTTGTATCAGTTATTGCGGTTGGTTCTGGATCAGTCAGCCCTTGAGCAAAATGATTTTGTGTGCTCCTCCTTACACTAGCCCAGGTTTGTACCTTGTTGATGAAGAGGCTTCAGAAAAATCGAAAAGGATGGAAATTGGAACGCTGGGTGTAGACTCAAGATGTTGTTAAAAGTAAAACTAATTTTCAAAGAAAACGACATTGCAGAGAAAATACTTATGATGGAAGCAATGATCAAAATTGCGGTTGCGGTGGGCGTAAGCCACGTAACGGTCAGTGGCCAAAATGCTACGTAGCGCCATAGTGGTGTGAATTTTTTAAGTGTTAAATTTTTTTTGAATCTTTTGTAATAGCCAATTTTGTGTTTTTTTTTTTTTTTAGTGATTTAGAACCATATAAGGGTAGAGACAACTTTAGGAAAGGCAAAAGGCAATTGAGGAGAGGAAATAGGAAAAGCATTGTTTAAAATTAAAACTGCTTAGCGCCACTATTTTCAAAGTAGTGTAGCGTCCTCAACTGATATATATCAATGTGAATTAAATCGAAACATTGAGTGACAATGTCATGATTCTTTGGAAATGGAAAAGTTTATTCTTTCCTGGTTTACAATTAGAACAATCAATCAAAGCATCTTTATAAGAAACTGAATTTATATTCAATAGCAACCGACTGTACAACATAAATAACAATTTCTGATTATTCAAATGTCCCAATCGTTTATGCCATATGAGCTAAGGAAAACAAAGCCCGCATTCTCTAGTGGCTTAGATATGTAGACAGGAAATGGTCTTCTACTTTTAGGCCCCTTCATGAGTACCTTCCCTAATGCCTGATCTTGTACAAGTCGACCAGAGGAAGAAAATGAGACAATGCAATTATTTTCAACAAGTGTTCCTACCGTGATAAGATTCAAAGTCAAATGTGGAGAAAATAAAAATTATTCAGGGGCAATGAATTGGAAACATTTCCAATCTCATCTATAAGAAGACGGTCACCATCAGCAATATGGATTTGCAGTTGACCATCATATCTTTTCTTATTGAGGAGATCGTTGGATGAGTATGCCATGTGATTAGAAGCCCTTGAATCAAGAAACCAGACAGATGGTTTAGGAATTTTACCAGACACACCAATTGTAAAGAAGGTGGATTGAATCATTTGTTGTACCATTTTGGGTGTCAGGATAGGTTGAGCAAAATGAGCAAGCATAGAATTGGTAGTGTTGGATCCTGTGTTTGGAAGTCTCAGAAAAATAATGCACGTCAATTAGCCCCGTTGAAATTGGGTAACCACGACCCAGCCCCGGACCCGTCCCAAGCTCGAAAACACTGGGCTTTTAAAAAATGTTGAGCCCAACGGGTTGGGCTTGGACAATTATTTGAAAGCCCGGCCAAAATGGGACTGGGAATGGGCAGAGCATGCCCCACCCCCGTTCAGGCCCGGCCCACCCGCAATATAATTTTCTAATTTCAATCGAAGTTAAATAGTGCCAATCTTTGTCCTCAACTTCAATCTTATGATTATAGATTTACATGTTCTATTCCTGGTTGCTATTGATTTTATTGAGAACTATTGATTTTATTGAGAACTGCCTTTCTTTCCTTTTTTTTTAATCTTGTCTGAAGGAGGGCAGTATTACTTTTATTCATGCAAGTGATATTTCATTCAAAGATAAATAGTGCCAATCTCTATTTTCAGCTTATCAACACATCTATTTTACTCTCAGGACTCACTAAACTTGCACTATATAAAAGAAGAAAAGAGGCACCAGAAAAGAGCAAAAGAAGAGCTCAAACAAACCAAAGAGACCATCTATAGGCCTTGTAGTTGTATACCCATGCAATCAAGCAAACTCGATAGGCTGCATTGTTCTTATTTTGAGGATGCTGTCAACATTCCGATATGATGTGTCCTGGTTTCTGCATTAATTGCAAAAATTCTCTTGCACTGATTTGCAATATATGCTCTTATTCCTTGGAACTATAACATTGAACTTTACTTGTCTCTTGGTTTGATTTGAGTTGCATAGGCAACATCCATAGAAGACATTGTGGGACCCTTCTGTTCAATAATTGCTTGAGTTTGTAGAGGTCATTCTTCTCCCAGAGTAGTTCACCTAAACAATCATCTAGGAAGGGAATGGGTTTACCATTCAGTATGCTTGATTGTATAAGCTCAAACTCTTTTCTTAGCTTCCTAGGAAACTGATCCCTCTGACTTTATTCATGAAACTTCTGTAATGTAGGAATTATTCATCCCCCGATACATTGGCATACACTAAATCCAAAATATTCAGCCCAAAGGGTCACAAACTCAGGATAGTACTCTTGAACTGACTTGTTGCCTTGTGAGTAGTCGGCAATGTCAATTTTCAATTGATAATGGCATGCATTGTTATCCGGATTATAAAACCTTTTCAAATAGTCCCACATCCCTTAGTTTTGTTGGGTCGCAGATTCAACACTAAATGGGGTTCCAATGAACTCCAAATGCAGCTCACTATTTTGGCATCATCTGTATCACATTGTGCTTTTCTTTTAATGTCTGATGATTCAGTATCAATAGTTGGTGTGAGAACAGTCCCATCCACATAATCCCGCAGGTCCTTTCCTCGTAAGAAAGTGCAGAGTTGAAACTCTCTCATGAAAAATAAGTGTTCCCGGAAAAGCGGACCAGCAAGATGTCTGATTTCTCGGTCACGATGATAAATATCACTTAAAGCTTTCTCAAATTGCAGGAAAAAAGAAAAATCAGAAAAAAATTGGTGTAGGTGGCCCAGTTTTTTGGAAGAAAATCCTCGACAGAATCTTGAAATATCAGAGGATTTGAAGATCTCCTCTGATAATCAGAAAGAGCGTGTTTTTATCTTCGTAACGAAACACAAAACTCTTGAATCAGTGACCGAATGAGTTTTTTCAACGGGTTTTGATGAAATCCTACTGTGGAAAACTGTCCAACACAAAAAAGCCACAAAAGTGTACCCTCCAAATATCAGAAGATTTGAAGATCTCTGATAATCACAAAGAGCGTGTTTTTATCTTCGTAACGGAAAAAAAAAAAAAAAAAAAAAACTCTTGAATCAGTGACCAGATGAGGTTTTTCAATGGCTTTGATGAAATCCTACTGTGAAAAACTGTCTAACAGAAAAAAAAAACCATAAAAGTGTACCCTCCAGTGCTCAAAACTCAAAAGGTTTCAAGAAAATTTCTAAAAAATCTTCCAGAGGCAGGCAAACGCAGATGTGGAGTCCTCTTGGTTGATTGTTGATCAAGGTGGGTCCCAAAGAGATCAAGATGCTTCTCGGCTTTGTCTTCTTCGACTGTGCAATGAACTGTCCAAGCCTAGGTTCAAGAAAAACCAGATCTTCTCTTTGATTTGATGAGATTTACTTCACAAGAATTTCAGAGGACTGGAATTGGTCACTTGCAAAGGCAATCAACACCAATCAAGTTCGACAAAGTCCCCGATACTCACGGCTTCAGACGATATAACACACAGCCCTATTTCTCAGAACTCAGGCTCTGATGCCATATCATCTATCACAGAATGCAAGAAAATGCAAGAGAATGAGAAGTGATTCCCAAAATTTGTGTCAATCCTTGTGATCGAACCCTACCTATATAGGCTTTCACTTTCCTCATATACACGTTTACAACAGGTGTATTTCGCATATAATAGGAATGTACAGATATAAAATCTGTCAATAACATGCTAACAGAAAAATCCTACTTGTTCCCCACATTATACCCATTCACACGTATGAGTATACACATGCCTCACAACCCACCTGATATACAAAAATCTTAGCAGAGCGGATGTGAATTCAAACATTTTGAGAGAGCGAATCCGTTTGTCTGAGATTTTTTTTTCTTCAGAAATCTGAGTTTCACAACTGCAAGGAGCTAAATTGGAGGAAATACCTTTGTAATGGATATCTGAATTCGAATTCAATTTCTTAGGGCCTATTTGTTTGAATTAAAATAGATAGAATTTGAATAATTCATACCATAAGTGGTTAAAAATAAAGATAAAATGTGAATTTTTAAAAAATTAACGTAAAATAACCTTTCCTCTAAGGGAAATAGACTAAATAAAAAAAGGAGATTATTTTATGATTGTTTTTGAAAATTAACCTTTGATCTTCATTTTTAACTATTAATGGTAGGAAATCTATGTATTCAAATCCCATGCATTATAATACAAACAAACAGGCCCTTAATTTCCACTTTTAAAATGTGAATTTGAGAAAAAAAAAAATTATCCATAACGTTTTCGTCTTGAGTGTTGGATCTGGAGAAGGGAGGCTTTCAGTATATAATATTGCGTTTTGTTGTTACAATTAGATTTATGTTTGATAGGGATCATGTTTGGATTTCAAGAAATTTCTGGATTTATTTGTTTTGTGATGATTTGCATTGTTTTGGAGTTTTAAGTGGATCTAGTATCTCTCCTTTTATTTTTGTTCTGCCTTTGGCTAGAGTGGCACTCCTGGAGGATACTTTTTATTGGATTGTGATGAAATGTGTTGATCATTTAAATAACATGTGCGCTAAAATTGATTCTTTGGCTATTCCAGTTTTGAGATTTGGGTGTTCGGATATGTGCAGAGTGCTATACCAAGAGGATGTTTGAGCTACTGCTGTCTTCATATTCCACAATAAGTGTTGCTGATACAGCCCACTTTCTAGGAGCAAAGATTGAGAGAGCTTGGGCATCCCAATCTTTATCCTTTTGGCACCTTTCGCAAATAAAACAGCACTCACGAGATCAAACAATATCACCTAATCATGTATTTTATGAAAGAGTGCGTCAGATCAATTTGAACATCTTGGGACCCGCTAATTAATCCTGGATGGGAAAATGATAAAGGGCTTCAAACCACTAGCAGTAGGTATCTGTATATTCACTGTTCTGCATAACAGGCTAAGGGGTGTTGCTGTCACGCAGATGCATTGCAGCATGGTTGGAGCATGGACCCAGCTTGTCAAATGCTGACTGTGAAGAAGCATCCAATTGTCACTGAGCAGAAATTGGATCCCAGGCAACTCCAGCGCCTAACTGAATATGTTTTCCACCTGGAGCATTGATCTCAAATCTTTTTGAATTTCCAAAAATCATTGATTTTGGCAACATACCATGTCAACTTTGCTTCATCAGATAAGGATAAAAGCAAGTACATCAAAAGGTGACAGCTTCATGGCTACTTCAGAATGCTGATATGTTTCTTGCATACATTCAATTTTCTTTTCGTTTTTCGTTTTTCTTTTTTTTTTTTATAACAAAAGAACTCCCATTCGAGTGTTTTCTGTACAGAAGAAGCTGGAAATAGCGTGCTTTGCATGTCGAGTAGTGTCTCTTCCCTGTTCTGGATCACTCAAACTGAATTCGGATGCGGTTAATAATTCATGATATGGCACAATTTGACATGTATGGAGTGTCTTGGCTCAATTTTTTATTCTTCAAGGATTTTTATGTATTAAATCTTTACTGGAGCGTTTTATATACCTCTGTGCCATGGGGTTCAGTTTTACTGGAATCCATCCCAATTTTTTTTGTATGATTCTTTTAAGAATTAATTTGACATTTGATAAACAAGATACACCTTGGTTATATTTCTTCTGTTCCACCAGTTCAATAGCAATGAGCACAAAAGCCCTATTGTATTTGATGGGATGTCAGAAGAAAGGTGTTCCACCTTTGAAAATCCTAAATATTGCTATGAATGAGTCTTAATGATCCTAATTATGTTTTGTAATTTCTTGTAAACTCATCAAAAAGTTATAGATGTGGCACTTGTCGCTTAACAATTGTAGAGGAAGCCAGCCGGCCGTTTGTTTGCCATGGAATTAGAATAAATGAGTAAAATAAAATCTAACGATTGTATTTTTTTCCTCTTAAACATGTCTACAGACATTGCAAGGATAGCTTGGCCAATAAGCTATCCTTCTTGTTGCTTGCAATTTCCGCCAAATACGTATTTGAGTAAAAAAAAAAATGCTGCCGTTAAATTCTATTTCACTCCTCTTTTATATATTCTATTCCATGGCAAACAAATAGACTGGGTCTATGCAATTGTTGCAATTTAATAAAAGTTATTAAATAACAAGTTTATGATTATTTTATTTTTTTGGGTAAATACTCACCCACCTAGATGCACTCCCGCCCTAACCAACAAAGCCAAAGATCAATCACTGGTTGTTTTTTATGGATTGGAAGATGCCTCACTACTGAGCTAGTACTAGTAGATAGACAAGTTATATTCAAGTTGCTCCATGGATTAGCGGTTCAGGTATTCACTTTAATGAATCTAGTCCCAAGTTCTGCGACTTGTGGTTAATACTTATAATTGGATTGTGGACATTATTTTACTATCATATGCTTATATGGGCTTCTAGTTCGTGTAATGCCGCTGTATTCATTGCATCCTTTTATGTATGTGGATTTATAGTTCTTGCATGAAGAAAATTATTTTAAATTATGACCTGTTCTGAAAAGAACCCTCCATCCTAGACCTCAAGCAAAATCATAATTTCAATTAACTAAAATCTTCAGGTCTGAATTCATTCATGCAAATGGGCTTCAGCTAATTCCCAAGTTGTGAGTCTTAAAAACATATGAAAGCCATATGGTATATGGGCCTGGTTTCGATTCGGGCATTATAATGATTTCACCCTTCTGGAGTCGCAAGACTTTGAGAAGGCACAAAACATTAGCCTTTAATAGATGGACCTTTATTTATTTATTTAGGAGGGGGTGGGGTGGGGTGGGGTGGGGTGGGGGTGGGGTGAGAAGATAGGTCTCATGTTAAATATATCTAGACAAATCGGGTATAAGCTTTTTGGACCTACTGTATGTTTCACCGACTAAAACCGAACTCACCACCCGTGTAAACTTTTGCAACGTTTCAGGCCATGTAGGACATGGCCAATGCATGACTAAGAAGTTTAAATTAGACATCTACATTCTTAGCAATTGAGATAGGGACGATGCGCCATAACTGTAAGCCCCCTTATCATGGCGCCCTTCGCTTGCTTTATAAGATTATTTCCTCTTTGGAACCATTCCTCATTATCCTTGTTTATCTCCAGAACAAGTGAAGATCATTTACAAGGCTCCCCAGCTGCTCCTCTTACACCAAACATCAAGTGATTAGGAGAGGAAAGTAAGAAGAGGGTTGAAAGAAAGTGTTGAAACTTTGATGCAGTTGACCCAGCAATGCGGCTCCCTAGCTTCTGCAACAACCAAACACCATCTTACAAAAACCTAGCCCAGTACAACAGATCCCGCAGTGAGCCTACTTCAAATGTTCTTAACTGGATCTGGCACTATAATAATTGGCACATGCTTTCAAGATCTTAACTTAAAAGATCTAAAAACTTTTCAAGACAAACAAGCAAAAACCTAAGCTGCACAAGTACTGCTGAAGAAACATCCCAAGGTCCATACTTGAGCATCTAACTATACATAATCCCAGAATGTAGGATCTGAAATTTGAATAGTGGTTAGAAAGGCTTTTTTTAGGGTCCATTCGGAGGCAGAGAGAGCAGGCGGAGAAAAGTGCCCATAGTTCAAATTTTGGACGGAGGAAAGTTTTGACCTCCACACACTTTCTCCCCCATTTCTCCTCATCCAGTCCAACCCCTTGGTGTTCCTTGATACCTTGCATAAGGCATTAAAGATTCATAAATGCTAGACAGTGTCAATCGCCCTGCAATCCAATGCATGGATTAAAAAATCGGCCGATACCGGTTCGTATCGGCCGGTACGAACCGTTATCGGCCGGGACCGGTACGATATCGGGATGAGATATCGGTTTCGGAAATATCGGCAAAAAATCCCCAAAATATCGGTATATATCGGCCGAGATGAACTTCGTCTCGGCCGTAACGAGATATCGGCCGATATTTTCAAAATATCGGCCGATATCCCTTAAAAAAAACACTAACCCTAATTTTTTTCATATTTTTCATCTTCTTCCCCTCTCCTCTCATATCCAAATACCTTAGAGCAGCAGCCACACATTCACACGTCCCTCTTGCATATTTTCTTCAAGAAAAAATTATTTAAGTAAGAGAAAATCATCTTAAAGCATTTTATTATGTATTTATGTGTTTATTTTTTTTTAGATGAAGCATGGAAATCATGAGAATGTCATTTGTGTTGTATTGTTCACTTAAAACTAAGTTAGATCTATATACTTTCATGCTAGATCTACTACTCATACACATGATTTTGAATTTTTTTTTTCAATTTTTTATTTTCGGATTTATTATGTATTTATGTGTTTTTTTTTTAAATGAAACATTAAAATCATGAGAATGTCACTTGTGTTGTGTTCTTCACTTAGAACTAAGTTAGATCTATATACTTTCATGCTAGATCTACTCATACATATGATTTTGTATATCTTTTTTAATTTTTTAAATTTCAAAATTTTTAATATTATAATAAAAATATATCTTTTTTTTTTTGAAATTTCATCACAAATATGTTCTTTTAATGATTCATGGAGTGGGGGAAGGTACTCATGGTCATCATGGGGGTTATGTTGGCCAACAAGGTGCCATGTATGAACATCATATGAATTATTCATATTACCCTAATTGGGTACCCCCTTCACCAACACCGATAATATCTATCGAACAGATATTAATTGAGCAAGGGAGGCTTCCCCACCACCACATGATCCCCAACGACCTTTATATGCCCCTCTATCTATCTCACTATCATGTTTCAGATTTTAATATGTTATCTTCATGGTCATGAATTTCACAACTAATTTGATAATTGAGTTAGTATTAAATGATGATTGATATGTTTGTTATCTACTTATCTTTATTTTCTTATATTTTACACTAATAAATTGATCATGAGCATCAATAATGGTTGCATTATATGAAATACTAGAGAAGAAAGCGAACAGCGACACAGACATGACTTATAACTTAAGGTGACCGAGATTTTGATTTAATGTTGTTACTAATGAAAAAATATATAGTTTTCCAGCATTTTCTAATATTCTGGATTTTTTGGATATTTTTGCGAATTTTCTTGGATTAAAAAAAAATTTCACACCGCGACGACCGCGACGGACCGATATCCGCGACGATATCCGCGACGATATCATTTTTCGGCCCGGCCGATACCGCGACCGATACCGAGATTTTAAACCATGATCCAATGCAATTTCAAAATTGTTATACACAGTATAGATACCAAATCAATATTAAATAACCATCTCATCCCATCCATCAGACTGCAGATCTGCAATGCCATGCCTCATTTACCTTGATTGCCAATGTATTGTTATGATTAAACAGACTTCGGTCAACACTAAATTGAGCGTCACAAAGAGACCCGCCCAAGCAATTAGAAAGCAAACATGTGTTCATCATTGAGTCAATTGGGACATTTTCGGTGAGTAAAAATAGCAACACTGCTGAGGCCGCCTGCCTTGACTTGGAAAAAATTGGAATATTACACTGTATCAAGGTGGGAAATAAATAACGCAGAGGTTTCCTGGTATCCCATATTTCTCACGCCTCTTCTGAATGAAAAACCAAAATAAGAAACAGAAAAACAAAACGTTATTTTGTTCTGGTGTCAGGAAAAACCAAATGAATCCACATCCAACAAATTCACCATCTTTCCCTAGACTTGGACCTGCAAAATGAAAAAAATATATATAAAAATATAAAAGGGTTTAGGACAGCCCCTTAGACAAATATAATGCACACTTTTAAGCGTACCCATTCTTCTTTGTGCCCCATCGTCACTTGGGACTACAAATAGATTGGTAACTAAGGAACTAAAAAGCCATCTTCAGAGTGTGTCCAAACTACTCCAAAAATGAACCCAGAAAAAAAAAATGTCCACATGCATGAATGGCATTGCAAGCAACTGTCATGGAATTAAAACACACTGAATTTTCACAATGCCTAGCAATTTCTTACGATATGGGCATGTAACTGTAAGAACCATTAACTGGCAAAAGCATATGGCAATTTGGAAAAATAAAACAAAAACCTGCATACAATTAGCTGCAAAAAAAATTCCTGCAATGCAAATACAGATAAATATCATGCCGTCTAGGGAAATGGAAAATGTAAACCTTTATGTAAACTCAAGGTCAGAAACTGGGGACAGAACTTAATATACCAAATGATCCTGGAATTTCAAATTGCCTAGCAATTTCTTACGATAAATCAGAAACAGAGATCATCACTTTGAATAGAACCAAAAGGAGTCGAGACATGGCTACTTTAGCAGTTGAGAGATAGAGAGAGAAGACAGTTTTTTTCAGATTATATAAAAGAAAAATAATTAAATGGTCTGACATCTAATAATTAGGAGAAATAAAACAAACCTGCATGCTAGTAGCTGCTAAATAAGTCCTGCAATGCAGATACAGATTAATATCATATCCATGCAGGGAAATGAAAAAATGCCTCTTTGTACTCATGCAAGCATAAGCTCAAGCTCAAGTACTGGTGACTGAATGCAATATATCAGAAAAGAACCCTCCATTAGGGAAAAGTATATACAAAAATATATTTCACAAAAGTTCAATGATAACTAAAAAATATTCTTTGAAATGATAACTCACTAACGACCAAAGAGAAAAAAACAAATGATAAAAATGCACATGAATTAAGACCTAATCTTTCCACCAAGCCGATATAGAGACCTGATGTACTGGCCACCTGAGGCACATCAAGAGTCAAAAGGAAAAGAACAAAGGTCTAAAAGGGGAGGAAGAAGTTTGGAGTCAGTTATCTGTTATCTTGTGACTGAAAGCGGTCTAGCGGCAAAGGTTGAACCTAGCTAGAGTTGCTCACCACCCATTACAGCATCTCCATTGAAAGTACACATGTAGATTTGATCAGAACCTTTGGTCCATTGGGGGAAAAAAAAAAGAAGACAATGTCATGTCTCAAAAATTGTAGCCTAAGTGGATCTTTGCTCGTTTTCCTATTTATTTAGCAAAGACCTTGTATTGTGGTGTATATTTTTTTTCCTGACAGAGGGTGTCCCAGCCCTTTGGGCTTGACTAATCCCTTCTGGCCCAGAGGAAAGCCAGGCAAATCCCCTATGGCCCCAGGGAGAGAGCACCGGTGGACTCAACCTTCGGTTCTTGAAGAGGGGGGAACCAAGGGTCGATACAAAGACCTCTAGCTCCGGAAGAGGGAGGAACGTGGTCCTGACCACTCGGCCAACCCCTTATATTGTGATGTTCAAGAAAATGTACTTAAGTATTCTGGCTTATGGCAAATACATGTGTACCCACCGGATTCAAAGACAAATACAACATAGACATAGACAACCTTCCAGAAAGTAAGAATCAATCAATAATTAAGCCTTCTGGACCTATGCATTTTTTTTTGTCTGTTCAAATAGGAAAAGATATTAAGTAGTAGAAGATGCAAAAGATGAATCAAAATATTGTGGCTACCTGTCCATATCTCTGTTTGCAAAAAATCCTCTTTCTCTGCCACTTGAAAATGATCTTCTATCATCTCCAGACCTGGACCAAACATCTGATCCACGCGATCGAGGCCTTTCCATGAACTCCATACTTCCTGGCTCCTCTGGCACGCCAGACTGAGATGGTGGCCTATCAGGAAAATTAGCAATCCTACCTGCTCCAGAACCAGGCCTCTGTCCAAACCGCACTTTGTCATCCAGTTCACGTATCAGCCGTTCCAGATCATTTTCTTTGACCCGTATCTGCTCTCGTAGACCAATGCATTCTTCAGCATTCACTGGAACTGATTCCCCAATCATTTTGGCCTCTGCTTCTTTCATCAGTTCCTTCAGATGGTTTATCTCTTCTTTCAGCACCTTTTCCCCCTCGGTCTCGGGTCTGAAGGATTTGAATCCAGAAAGGCATCCACAACCCAGACTAATTAGAAAACAGTTAACCACCAAAAGTATAGTAATGAATCAGGTGATGGATCCTCATGAACAGCCAACTACATTTAAGACAATTTCAGATGCTTAAGAAGATGAAAATGAAAACAAAATGGCTCTTATCAATACACACAAATCCATTTACATGCCTGGCTTAGTTGAATACATATGTTAACATACCCAACATGCTTGACACACATCATGAATTCAAAATCTAGATCGAATGTGTGTGCGAGTGGGTAAGGGGCTTGGTGTTGGATTGATTAGAGGTGGTAGGAGGCACACATGGCGTTACAGTTCAAAGAATTCCAGGATTGGAGATGACCCAAAAAATTCATCCTCATCAGGATAGCCTAAAAATCATCTTCAACAATTCCTACTCCATGACAGGAGTTGGAATTATTCTATGACATCCCACTTGGATACTTGCCAATCACAGGAAAGGGTAGGATATGAAAGTCCTAACCAATCACAGCAAAAGGTTAGGGATAGGAAGGCCCTAGGGTTAAACTATAAATAGTAATAAATAAAATGGTACACATGTGAGAGAGATCGAGTGTGTGTACGCGCTCGCGCGTGAGTGGGGGCTTGGTGTTGGATTAATCAGAGGTCGTAGGAGGCACACATGGCGTTACAGTCCAAAGAATTCCAGGATTGGAGGTAGCCCAAAAAATTCTTCATCATTGGGATAGCCTTGAAATCATCTTCAATAATTCCTACTCCATGACGATGTCCATTTGGAAGAGATTTTTGGGAGCTACTCTCAAACCTCTAGCAGTTGCAACCTTTGCCAAGTGGTCTTGAAAATTCCCAACCATCAACGTCATTTGCCAATACCATTCCGCTGTGGCCCTATAGTTCCAGTCGATTCCGGTGTTCTATTCCAGAAATGATGTGGTTGAAAAATGAAAAATATATATATGAAAGAATACCCAAAATTTAAAAAAATAGTATAATGCTAAAATAATAATAATAATGCATACTTACATATTTAAATTAAACTACACTCTACGTTAGACTATTTTATAGTTTTCACCCCATATAAATGAAAGTATGATACATGGGCCAGAATTGGGCCCAGAAACTTTCGAGGGGGCACTCCGTTCCGCCACAGGCCAATTCCAAAACATGCGGCCAGAATTGGCCGAAACGGAATGGACATGACAGTCCAGACCCAAGATAAAATGTTGGAGTTGATGTTGCAAAGTATATTTGGAAAATAAGGAATGTGTATACATTCCAAAATAAGCCCGTCAACCCATATGGTCAATTATTCAAAGAATCTCTCAGTATTCAAGAGTGACATTTCTAATTCCCTTATATTTTCAGCAGAAACTCGAGAGTCCTCAAGGTGCAGTTAGATCGAACTTTAACGCGTCCATAAATCTATTCACGAATGAAGGTGGCGACATGGGCTTAATACATGATCACAGACTTTTCATGATAGCAGCATACACTGGGAAAACCAGATCAGACATCCCAATATAAGCAGAGCTTATAATGCCTACCGGGGTGAGTACAGCCAACAACACATTGCTATTGAGAAATATAATAGAAGACAGCCTAATTCTGGTGAAGAACCTGCAGAAGCATGGTTGCCTATCCTGGGACCCAACAGTGACTTGGAAGAAACTTTTGAATAACTTAGCCTCCTTAAATAATGGCAAGTTCAATTCTGTAGGAGTCAGCAAATCAAATAATGGACAGCCTATCAAAAGCAAATGGGAAAATACTCACATTTGTCAGGCATCCACTCCTGTATCTGAGGAAGAGAACAACAGAACAGGTCCTCCAATTCAGAGGCAGCACCCAGATGAAAACAACTTGGGAACTAATAGTTAACTGTTTCTGATATAGACTATCATGTGTTTCTGTTGTTGTAGTAGTGGTGGTGGTGGTAGTAGTAGTAGTAGTAGTGGTGGTGGTGTTGGTGGTGGTAGTATCAGCTGGTAGATCAATTATAGGTTGTGAATTCTTGGTGTTCACGTCACTAGTTTGTTGGTTGTTACTTGTTCTCTTTCTCGAGTTAACGTAAGGAAAGGAGAAAATAAAATAAAAAATAAAAATAAAAAGGAAAAACAAAATTTGCCATCAGAAGATAATGGCTATGGGTTTAATGGACAAAACTTCAACTGCTAAAAGAGCACGTTCTAATCACTCAGATCCGGATCCTATTCTCAATAAAATTTGGGGGGTTGGGTGGACAAGGGGTGTTTGAGGAGCCGGATGGAGCGTAGAGGGCTCGAAGTGAATCCTGCAGCAGTAGATATAAGAGCTGCACCTGATCACTTTTATAAGTATCATTCTGTTAGAATATAAATATAAGTATAAAGATTAAGATATAAACGTCACTTGCTCAGGGCATCAAGATGACTCAGTGTGACAATTTTTAACAAGTTCCAAGTTTTCGAAGCATCTCAACATTGATTCGTCTTAAGACTTGTATGTAGAAGCAAGAATTGAAGTAGTAGATAATTTGAAAGCAATGGTAAGGAAGCTGAGTTTTGTTATGCAAAAGTAATTGAATTGAAAGTGAGAGTAAAAGTGAGCTCCTGAAGTGGAAATGGGAGCAGATACAACACACCTTTAAAGAGAGATGCATGCAACACAATAATAAGCACCTACATGGACCAGCATGAAATTTAGTGAACCAAATGAAGTGATAAATCATTCAAAGTCATATCCTAAAGCTAAACAGAGACAATGACTGACAACATTTTGTCCAAGTTCAACGAGTTCAGATCACATGAGGTTGGGACTCGAGAGACAAGGCTTCCAATTGAGGTGCCACATCAGCCAGCACCCAACTTACAATTTTTTTCTTTTTTTACTTTTTGCAGTTTCATGCTGGTTTGATGTGGCGCCTCTTGATTGGAAGTCTCACCTCTCTCTGAGTCCCAGCCAGTGATCCGGACTCGAGTTCAACATTTTTTTCATGCAAAGTTAAAACACTTAAAACATACAATAAATATATCATCTACATTAAAAGAATACAAACTATGAGTTTCTAGCCAAAATAAGATCTTGTACCCAAATCTGACAAAAAATCTAATGTTGTCTAAGGAATCCTTCAAAGATTGGATGTCTCTCCAAAGACTCAAAGAGCGGTAATTAGGGTTGTGGGGATATCCCACCCATTTCTTGAGACTGCACATTTTGCCAAGATGACCTGTTTTCAAAGACTCTCACCATCTTCTCCAACCCTCCACAACCATTTGCCTCAAAGAGCATGATTCATTTGTCTAAGGGGTCTAAACCCCAAACCTCCTCCTTTCTTTGACTTGCAAACAGAATTGCAATCCAACAAATGATATTTCTTAATAGAACCTCCACCTTCCAAAGGAAGTCGCGCTGTAGCTTCTCAATGTGACTGGCCACAGAGCCCAGACGTTTGAGCAAAGACATGTAGTAGATTGAGAGGTTTGACAATGCAGAAAGAATAAGAGCTATCGTGCCACCGAAAGAAAGATAATTCACTTTCCAGACTGAATTTCCTCTTTCAATCACCGGATTCCAAATTGTCTTAAGAGTGTGCCCCGATGCAAAGAGGCAACCCTAGATAAGTTGGTGGAAATGAACCCACTTTGCAACCCAGAATGTCTGGCAAAGCAAAGGAGATTCTGATCCTCAAACTCCCAACAATCTGCTGTAGAAATCCACCTTAAGACCTGAGACTGCCTCACCTAATGGCCTTCACATTTTTGGCATCATAAAAGATAACTGCGTCATCTGCAAATTGAAGGTGAGAAACTGTGGTTTCATAGCAGCCAGTATGAAGCCCCAAATTAGGTTTGCATTGCCCACTGCTGTCACCATACAGCTAACAGCCTCTCCAACAAATGTGCTCTTAGGGTGCATTTGTGCAGCAAGAGGATTCCACAATAGAGGGAAATAGTTCTAATTTTCCATGCAGCCCGCCATTCCTCTGTTTGGTGCAAAACATTATCCTCACAAAAATGAAGAAAAATGAATTGCTTTTCCTTGATAGAGAGGATTTCAATTTCCTATGGTGGGGTAGAAATGCAAGACTCCAATGCAAGGATCAAAATAGCATTTATGAAAGGCGTAGCAGCCGGTGGTCAAAATGCTACGTAGCAGGTGATATGTGGCAGTTGCGGCTGTTAAGTAGATTTGCCTTCTGCTTCCTAACAGCTTAAGCTTTTGGAATTTATTGGCTAGTTGGACTTGACATTGTATCAGAGCAAATACTAGGCCGCAAGTTTGAACCCCGAAGGAGGTGTTATTCCTCCTAGTCGCGTGGGCATGCACGTATTGAGAGGGCAAGCATGTGTGGGTTGCGAATTCAAACGGTGTCAGCTTAAGCTTTTGGGATATATTGGCCAATCGGACTTGACATCGTATCAAAGCCAATGTTAGGTCGCGAGTTCGAACCAGAGAACTATGATGCCCAAACACGGATATGGATACAGACACTGATACGAGGATCGAGGATACGACTCCTTACGTTTGGAAATCTAGGACACAGATACGGATATGGTGAGAAGTAACAATATTAAAAGAACTATATGAAATAATGGACTTTATAAGTAGGATATGCTAAGCTTGTTCCCTATACAAGTATCGGTGCAGTATCAGGTACCAATACAATTGTCGTATCTGTCCGATACGGATACGTTGGGGTTGTACAAGTATCCGGGTATCATAGCCAGAGAACGGTGTAACAATGTAAACCCCACCCCCCCTATAAAAAAGGAAAAGAAAAAAGAAAACATGTGTGGACTCCACATACACCCTCCATGGGAGAATACAAGGCACATAGTCAACAAACAACCCCCCGAGATTCGAGCAATCGACCTCTCGCTCTGATACCATGTTGAGTCCAACTAAGCAATACATCCCAAAAGGTTAAGCTGTTAGGAAGTAGAAGACAAATTTACTTAATGGTGAAACGAAGCGGCATAGGGTGTGGATTTTTAAAGTGGTCGAATCTTGTATAGCGGCCAATCTGGCATTTTTTTTAGTGATTTGAAACATATAATAGTAGAGAAAACTTTAACAAAGGCTCTAGTGAAAAAGAGATCAGTAAAATAATGTTTTAAATGAAAATTGCTCGGCTTGGCTGTGTTTTATACCCACCGAACTGTAGTCGTGATATTATCAATTTAGCATAGCGGCCATAACCGCTACACCTGATATATTACATAGCGGCCGACATTTTGTTCCATGCACCTATGTGCCATGGAAACAAAAATCCGTAGACGAGGAATCCCTTCAATTAATAAAGAAGTCCTATGGTGTTTCTCAAATTAGAAAACTGTGATAATGTCAAAACCATACAAGATCCTCGCTAAAAATGATATGGACTATTGAATCGTGATCTAGCTTGATTATTCTATAGGATTTCTACATAGTTGACGCATTATGGGGTCATTTGTCTTTTACACATGGGATACCAAAATGGGATTTACATAATAAAATCTTGCATATGTGAAACTTTACATATTAAACACATTAACATGTTTGTTTGAGAGACCCACCGATCATACTATAGGGTTTCAAAGTATGCATCACCTTGGGTCCTCATGGCATTAGTCAAGCCCATACGGCGCATTCTAAGGTTTAATCTCTTCTTCTTACCCTTAAGACACATACTACTTTACAGTTTCTCCCTTGTATTAAGTCAATAGCTTTGTTAGCATCTAGTAGTGAGCCATGTTTCATCATTATAATTAGCAAAGTCTTATCATATCAATCTAGGGTTGGCTAAAACTTCTGCTCGATACTCATTGCTTATAAAATCCAATCGAGCTAAGACCACAAAAGCTATTGATATATTGTGAAGAAGAACATAAGGTCCTGTATGCATGTGTAAAAAGTTAGAGATATTTTACTCATCTTCATCATGGCGAAGCCCATTACTTTATCTTTGTGTTTTATTTTCTTCGGCTTGATCTTACTCAATACCATGCTTATAGCTACTCCACAAAGTGACATGTCTTTCTCAACACTTCTTTCATGGTGTTGAACGCTTTCCCTCTTCTCCTAGTACCTTCTGCTGGTAACCCTTGATTTATCTCATAGTGGTTGTTTTTAGATTATGTAAGCATGACTGGACCATTTTAAACAAATTTCTTTGAATTTTTTTTTTTCAATCACAGTTATGCTAGATTTCCAGTTGTATACACATTTCCAATCCTATGATTTTTCTTAGTTATAATATAAGAATCTTCCACTAGAAACGCTTCATTTTGTCTCACATGGGCAGTTTTTGCCCTTCTATAAACATGCCCAGACCATCTCAAAGGACATTCTTAGTTTTTTGTTTTTTTTTTTTTTCACCTGCAATTATCTATATATTTCTTTAAATAAACTTGTTTATGCTTTATATAAGTTCTAGTCATTTTGCGCATTGCAAGCATGTGCATCTTGGTCACTCAAAATTAAGCTTTTTCATGTTTATTCTTGCTCAACGAATAATTGCATACCTAAGAAGCACGGACACGGACACGGACACGGGACACGGACACGACACAACACGGACACGGCATTTCTAAAAAAAGTAGGACACGGACACGTCGGGGACACATTAATAATTATTAATAATAATAATATATCTAATCATATACTAAAAGATACTATCATTTTAACTTTGTAATCAATTTAGCAATCAAATAAATAAAAATTCAAGTACCACTGTACCAACTAACAAACATATCAAATTATCAAATAGCAATACAAAATTGAAACATAATTAATAATCAATAAACATGAAATATCCATAGTTCCATAAAATCCATACAAAGAATATGGAGGATCATCAATTTCTCCTCCATTCCAAAAATACAAAAAGAAGTCAATTTCCATCTAAAGTTTACTCAATTGATGCAACTTCAATTGCCTCATCATCACCATCAATTTGATCACGATTAACATCATCTGTAAGTTATGACCTTTTACAAAAACCTAAACCCCCCTTTGCTTTTCTTTTTTTTACTTAACTTTATTTTTTTTCCAATTAAAAGAGGCAAACAGTGTCTGACACGTGTCCGGAACGTGTCCGTAACGTGTTCGAAATATAAAACATTAAAAAATAAACAGGATACTCTTTTTTGCGTGTCCGACACGTGTCCGTGTCCAACACGTGTCAGACACCGACACTCTGGCCTCGGAGAGGTGTCCGTGCTTCCTAGTTGCATACAATATACTAGATCTAAATGTGGTTTTTCGAAGTTTCCCTTTAATTTAATTTAAGCTACACTTGACGATTGCACAGTACTCTGCTAGTTTGTCCACACTTAACTCATGCATCATTAAAGGGCTCACCCGGTGCACAAAGTGCTCCCCGGCTAAGCGGGGGTAGGGGGAGGGTGGGCGCATGTGTACGCAGCCTTACCCTTGCATTTTTGCAAAGAGGCTGTTTCCACGCCTCGAACCCGTGACCTCGAGGTCACCAAAGGAGCAACTCTACCGTTGCGCCAAGGCTCGCCCTCTAACTCATGCATCATTAACTATAAATAATTCAAATCCTTTGTTTTGTTATATGTTATCTCGTAAGTAACAAAATCTGTCACGGTTTGGTACTATGTTTCTTTCAATTTTAGCAGTCTTTACTTTTTCACCCTCTGATGCACTAATCTTGCGCTCCACATTTTCTA
The DNA here is from genome assembly GCA_012931725.1 of Litsea cubeba. Classification (NCBI taxonomy): domain Eukaryota; kingdom Viridiplantae; phylum Streptophyta; class Magnoliopsida; order Laurales; family Lauraceae; genus Litsea; species Litsea cubeba. The sequence continues at coordinate 29,094,549 of CM022948.1, read as the reverse complement.
TAATAGATTTACTAATTTTTAACCGATTTGAATTGATCACCTTCCTCAATGCTACAACTTGAATTTCACCCTATAGTATGATCGGTGGGTCTCCATATACGAGGTTGGGTGATTTTAGCACACAAGGACACTATAAGGGGTGCAATAGAATAGGAGAAGGATAGTGGAAGTCAATGGAAGTCTTCATTCTAGGCAAAGAGCAAGACAATGGATTTATGGTTCAGGGCAAGGAGGCAGGTTAGATCGAGGTAGAAATGGAAGAATAGGAAACCCAATATTAATGTGGCTAGATGGGAATAGGAAACCCATTATTAAAATGGCTAGATGGTTGTTAGGTGGGCGGTGGGGGGAAGAGAGAGTATGGTGGGTTTCCTAGGACACTAGTACAAAACAAGCAAAGGCTTGACTAGAGGATTGATAGGCAAAGATAATAATGTAAAACAAAAGATGGAGGGTAAAAGGGCATGGTTGTTTGTCCCCTTCAAGCATGGTTTAAAATATTGGTCGATAGCGATATGTATAAGCCGACACATGTATTGGTATCGGCCTTTGACCAAACCGATATATTGATGCATATTAGTCAATCTCGGATAGGAAAAATATCACCCAAATATCAGTCGATATTTTGAAAATATTGTTCAAGAACTATTGAAAATGGGAATCCCTTTCCTGAGCGCCGGCTCTCACCCTCCAAAACACCTAGTGGGGCCCACTTTACGGTCCATCCGAGTGGACCATCAACATTCAACAGGGTCCTCCCTGATAGTCCTGGGTCCTGAGGCATGGCAGCCATCCGAATGCAATGGACCGTTGGATCAACTGTGCACTCATTTTAGATGCGGAAAGTCAATCAAGTGGTTAGAACCTAGAATGATGATCTAAGCTTCCACCACCATACACAAGGCCGCAGGGAGAAGATCATGCTCACCATAAGGTGAGCATTGGCACTCCCCACTTTGATCCCCAATCCCGCAGGGAGACTATCATGCTCACCGACTCAACTGAGGGGCTTCCATTGGAAAAATAGGATGACGAACATAGCCTTCTTCCCTGATCCCTTTTCCCACATGCTGACAGAGCAAATTAAAAAAAAGGAAAACCAAACCAAACCAAGCCTTTTCCCACTAGGTGGGGTCGGCTATATGGATTTGACGACGCCAATCAAATCTGTTTAGGACCATGTCCTCCGTTAGATCCATGTAGGCAAGGTCATGTTTAATAGTTTCTTTCCAACTTCTCTTGGGTCTCCCTCTCCCTCTCCTACTCCTGGCAATCTCCATGCTTTCACACCTTTTAACAAGTGCCTCCGTTGGACACCTTCTAACATGGCCGAACCATCTCAGTCGATTTTCTCTCATTTAAAAAAAAAAAAAAAAAAAAGAGGACATGCATGTTGCAAGGAAAAAAAAAGGAAAGAAGATAAGACAGAAGAGAGGGAGAGGAGAGGAATGAGGAATCAGAGGTATACATGGACTAGGAGCTAAGAGATGATAAAGTATCGTCCTCCAACTTTCCCTTTTCATTTTTTGTTTCTTTTCCCTCGGTCACCCTTGGGCCTTGGCCTCTCCCCTTTCTGTTTTGGAAGTGTAAAAGGCAAACGATCCCTAGGCAAATGCCGTTTTGAGTGGGTTTTTTTTAGTTACATTTGTGTATGTAACTTAACATATTACCAATCTATGGGCTCCACAATTGGGCCCCCTAACAGAAAGTCTAATCCTCTCAAAATAACTAGTCCTCTTTTATATGGGCCCTAGACAAGTTTCACTCTAATAGGAGATTGGCCCTACTGCCAGATTGAGCAGTTGATAAATTTAAGAAAAAAATTATGCTAATCTCAATGGGCCCTAAAGAAAACCAAGTAAGAGTTGGGCCTAGTTCCATATTGATCACTTATAAAACATGCTAACAAAATATTAATAAAAAATCAAGTGTGGTCAATCCCACAATGGGCTTAGTTCCTTTGCCCAAAAAAAAAAAAAAGAATGGGCTTAGTCCCAGTGAAGTGCTTATTGTGATGCAACATGACCAATTTAATTCAGGGCCCATTTCTGATTGGAGTGACTTTCTTTTACAAAGCTAAATAAGATGTAATAGTTATTGTTAATGGTTTGGATTTAAGATATAAACTAATTTAATGGATGTATAATTTATAAGGAAAGACACAAGGATTAAAAACTAAAACTTGATATATTTTACAGTTTCAAATAAGAAAGCGATATAGGACTATTTGACTTAGGAGACCGATATTTTGCTTTATAGTGTTTTAAATAATCAAAACAAACATTGTTTTCTAGCATTTTACAATATTCTAGATTTTTTGAATATTTTTCAGATTTTTTGGGGTGTTTTAGAAATTCATGCAGGGATGTCATTGTTTTTTGAGGTTAGCCGCAACAGTGACCAATACCACAATTTTCATCCATGCCTCAGGAGAGAATGAGAAGTGTTGGAAGCTAACAAGAATGACAAGGTCTCTCCCTCTCCCCATATGCAGCAAATCAATGGATGGGCTTTGGGGGAGTCCATCATCCCAAGATAGGTCCCAGTCTACCAGGTGCCTCTTCATCTATAGAATAAAGGCGCCTTTTTTGAGATGACTGGTTCAACTCCAGGACCAATGCTGGAGGTCGACCACAGGACAACCATGAGAGACTAGTATGCTGATGCGGAGCGAGGTATCAGATGCGGGGCGGGTAGAGATGGAGGGACTAGAGATATAAGATGGAGGGGGATAGATCAGGCTCCGCACCTAAAAATTGGCCTCAAGCCAAACTCCCCATCACAGGCAAGGAAGAGAACTTGGGAAATCCCAGAAGCACTCAGAAACTTTTCATTAATCATTAACTGAGGAGCATTGATGAATTTTAAAAATAATTATTATCAGAGCACCCAGCATTCCAAACATTTTGTGCATTCAGAGTGGAGCATTGATTTCTCAAGAGTGGCCCGTAATGGATTTCAAATGTGTGGCCTATGGATGGATTTAGAAGGCCCAAATCATGTTTCAAGAAAAAAGAAAGCTATAAATCGTGACATGAATTTGTGAGGATACTAGCAGGTCCACTTACCAAAAAGAACTAGGCCATTCAAAGAATTTGGCCTCCTAGTTCACTTAAATAGGAATTGGGCCCACTCACGAGGCTCGTGAATCAGAAAGAAAAGACGAAAAGAAAATTTGAAAAGAGGAAGAGGTGGCAGCATGACTGGAGGGTGAAACTGCTTAAACATGGGGCTTGGCGAGGGCCAGATCTCAAGCTTCAGTGTTGATCTGAAGCTTCGGTGAGGGCTACAGCTTCAACTTGGAGAAAGATGTAGCTGCAGAGGAAGAGGAGAAAAACAGACAGGGAAGGAGCACATTTGAAGAGAAGGGTAATATCAAGTCTTTTAAAAGGTGCCTACAAACAATGCCATCATTCGTTTCTCGAATTCTCCAATAACTGATTGTCCGAATTTCATGTTTCGGGCTATGTTCGTCTGAATTCTTCGATTTCACCTAAATGGACCAAAAACACTAATGAAACTTGGTTGGGATGGTGTTTGATTTGGTTTTTTCCCTGAACCAAAGTTTTTGGGCTCCATCAGATGAACCGAACCAAATATGACTACGATACGACTCACTCACCCTCAAGTCAGTCAACTCATCCAAGTCGCATGGTACTTGACCAAGTCAGTTGGAGTTGCATCCTAGAACTAGAACCCTAAGATGCAATAAAAAAGTTGTTCTTTTTAATGGAAAAAAAAATAAGAGAGAGAAACCAGTGTCCTGTAAATCTAGAATAGGTACATGTCTTTAACAATTATCAATGAAATTTAGTAGTAGGTGATACCTCAGCGGATTTTTAAGACCATGGTCTTACGTTAATTTTGGTTCCTAATAAAATCTTAGCCATTTGATATATTACATATTTCAACAACCAAATCTTAAGGCTCATGTCTAATGAGTTCATAGGAAAGCTAAGTATGAAAGCCATTTTCCACCCATACTCCAAAAATGGGCTCATAGCATGCTTTTAAGGCATGGATCTTGATAATTATTTGGAAGGCCCATAGCATGTCCCAATTAATCTTGAACTACACTATATATTGTAGATTATCTCTTTTTTTTTAAGTTAGCTTTTTTTTTTCTGGTTCAGTAGTTTACAAACCTTATTCATCAAACCAAAAATACAACGCCAAGAAACCGAATTACACCCAAAAGCGCAAATATAACTCTCCAAAATATCCTTGTTTTGTTAGTGATTAGCACCCAAATTCCTAATCATAGAATATGAAAATACAAAAGCACCATCAGTCTGCCAAGTTTCAAGTTTTATATATCAGATACAAATTGTCTTTCCTTTTATATATCAATTTGAGATGCTCCATGGAGAAGCAGATAGACCGAAAGCCACTTTAATAGCGTGAAGAGAATCACCTTGTAACACTTGACAAATAACTAACATCTTAGCCAACTCCATATACCTAATGAGTAAAAAGATAACTTTCTGCCTCCTTAGAGGACTCTTCATCCACCAAAAATCCACAACCCATGCACTTATAAGACCCAACTGATAGCTAGATCAACATCTACCAAACACCTTCAACAAACTTCCATCAAAATAAAGTTTTGAAAATTGAAATGATAAAATGAATTTATTTAGTCAAAAGAGCAATCAAACTATAAAACACCATACATAAGAGAGCTAGGAGATGCCCCATCTATTGCTAACTTACAGCCAAGTAAAATCATTGACTTCACAAACAAGATTGGTAAAGAAAAATGTACACATCTAAGAAATGCAATGAATCTCATCTACCAATCAGCAAAACACCTATGGCAAGAGCATAATACACCGCTGAATGTAGAAAATATATCACCCCCAATTGTTTCCTTGAAGGCCAACAATTTTTGCATTTGTGACACCTGATCAACATGGCACCTCAACATCGAGAAATTATATACTACAAATGATTGAGCCCCAAAAAGTTCATAGAACAACACCATTCTTGTCTCAAATGACACCTCCAAATCTCCATTACAAGCCCTCATGTCTTCCCTGATTGAACTCCCCTCAAAGTTCATCTTCAACACTCCTAAAGGAGAGAATTCCAAGAGGAACTTGTAGTGATGGGTGTTCATTCCTTCCATGATTTTAAAAAAGATGAATGCAACTGAAAGGCCTTTGAATTCGATGGGCACGACAGCCCAAGAAGAAACTTCCGAAATAATTTTGGTGATCACCTCAACAGTTGTACAACATTGACTTCAGAAAAACTTCTGAACGAGGGTGTTCATTCCTTCCATGATTTTAAAAAAGACGAATGCAACTGAAAGGCCTTTGAATTTGATGGGCACAACAGCCCAAGAAGAAACTTCCGAAATAATTTTGGTGATCACCTCACCGGTTGTACAACATTGATTTCAGAATAACCTCTATTCCTCTCCAACCATATGGTCCAAACAAATGCAATTAACACCAGCCATTTTTTCCCTAACAAGAGTAATAACAAAACTTCCAATGCTAAAACAAGTTTTTTTTATGGATTTACTATCTTTGGTCCAACACCCAAGAAAAAAAAAACCCAAAAGTTAAAAAAAAAAAAAATTATACCTTCTATGTGAATGGGCAATGAATCAATCAATGAATTACATTTGCAGCATCTTAGAGGTGATAGACACACTAATTGTTGTTGACAACAATATGTTGTTGATGACATAATTCATACATTCTAAGAGTTTTATGAAGTCTTGCAACACAAAAAATGCAAACCTCATTGAGAAGCTTTGATATTCCAAATAAAAGAATTACCTTCTTCACTAACTAGACCAGCTCTGAGGCTCTCATGAAAGGATTTGACTCGAAAATAAAAGAGGAAAAAAAATTAATCCGGTACCTTAACTCATACATCCTCACTATAACATATCAGCAAATACTATATAGCAGTAAGTCCTCAAAAGATTCCAATTGGACGTCACTCAAAGCTACATAACAATCAGGGGCCGAAATTTTGTTTCCTCCCATCGCTTTGTAATTATCTATAACTAAAGAACTTCAGTCACTAGCCAGAGTAAAAGTTCAGGAAACAAAGACTCACCCTAGTGCTTCCACACCACACCTGTCCGGAAGTTAATCCGGAATCCTGCAGAGTAAGAACAGATTCCCACAAACCTGATGCTCTATGCTCCAGAACTACAGCTCCATACTCATTATCAATAAGATTTAGATTTTGAAGAATTATGCTGTGCTATAGCCCCTCTCTTGAATATCCTACATGCCAACCCCAGCGCCAAAAAAAAAAAAAACCCCCAACTTCAACCCACCACCACCACAAACTCTCTCTCTCTCTCTCTCTCTCTCTCTCTCTCTCTCTCTCTCTCTCTCTCTCTCTCTCTCTCTCTCTCTCTCTCTCTCCAAAATTAATATCCAAGCACCCCAAAGTGGGGAGAGACCATCTCACAACAATAATAGACAACATGGAAGAAACTGAACCAGAAACAATGAATAATGCCATGAAGCAAAAACACCCTTAAACTCCTTACATGCTAAGACAAGTTAATTACCAACCTTCAAATCTTCACAACCACAGACTGCAACTGTAGATTTCATCCTTTTTAAATGATCAATTTATGTTATCATTAAGTTTCTTAGCTAATCTTTGGGAAAATTTAATATGCCAAGAGTTTCTTTATTAGAGTGTCTATTTAAATCGAAGAATCAATGGAACAGTTTACCCACACAAAAATAGATACACAATAAATAAAATAGATGCCACAAGTTTTCAAGCATTGCTTAAAGCCGTTGCCATCAGCATTGCACAATAGAACCAAGGAAGCACTACACCATTTCATTGCAAAACCAAACCTACGAGAAACTTCAGAAGAAAAGTTTTGGAATAAACACCATGTCATAAAAACTCAAATAAAAATGCAAATCCCATATTAGATGAACCAAGAGGATGAAGAAGAGTTCAAACCTGTCAACGCCTCGATGCTCCAGCTCCAAATCGATCTTCCGCCAATCCTTTCCTTGCTCTTTCAGCACTACTTCCCGAGGCTTTGCATCCCCAAATGGGTTTACCTTTGGCCGGGGCCTAGCCACCCCTTCCACCAATGCCTGAGGAGGCGGGCTCCCAGGTCGGCTCGAATGCGCGCTGGAAGGTCTGCTAGACTGAGAACTGGTCGGCCTACTCATCTTCCTAATATCACTCTCTGAGTCCAGTTTCTTCCAATCCAACCCCTTCTCAGCCAAAACCTCCTCTCTGGGGCGGGCAGCACCGAACGGGCTCGGTCGACTCTTCGCAGGCTCATTCAAAGCGGCCTCTCCACGGGGCGGATCCAAGACAAGCCGCGGCCTCTCCCGGTCCCCATCACGCGGCCTCTCCTGGTCCCCATCACGCAGCCCTCCCCTGCTCCATCGATCAGAATCCGGAATTGAATCCCTAAAACCCGAGCCAAAACCACCACTAGATCTAGCCGCCGGAAGCGGCTTCTTCGTGGCAGTCCAGTTATCAACCTCATCAGCCCTAGATCCGCCTCCACCGCCGCCGCCAAGGGATCCATACCTATCTTGTCGACCCGAATCCATGGGCGCAACCGCAATCGGCTTCTTCATCGAAGCCCAGTTATCAGCCTCGTCGGCTCGGGAAGGCTGATCGAATTCAGAATCCCTTGGAGGGGGTCGACTCCGTTCCTCTTCAAAACCCCCATAGCTTCTCCGCCCACCGCCACCCCCACCCCAAGAGCCTTCATTATCGTAGTCGCCGCGGTCCCTCATCCGACCGGAAGGCGGGCCGCTGCTGCGACCATAAGAGCGGAAGCCGCCGCCCAGCCGTCCGTACTCCATCTCCTCGGCGGAGCGCTCCTTGGGGCGGGTAGGTAGGGCGAGCATCTCCTCCGGCGTGAGCCCCTTGGGCTCGACGAAAGGATCCCGTCGGCCGCCGCGGCCAGGGCCGACGTAGGTGCCCGTGGCGAATTCGGAGAGCGACATGGGGGTGCCCTTCTTCTTCTTGGGCTTCGCCGCGGCGGCTTCTTTGAGGCTCGGGAAGCTCTGCGACTCGCCACCGGCGGCTTCAGCTGCCGCTTGGCGCTCACTTTCTTCAGCTTCGGCTCGCTCGGCGTCGGCAGCCCATGCGCCGAGGCCGCCCCAGGGTTTCGACATTCTGTTGCAGAGATCTGAGAAAGGAAAAGAAATTAGGGTTTTGATTTCGTTTAGGAGAATAGAGAGAGAGAGAGAGAGAGAGAGAGCTAGGGCTCCTTATGGGAGCCGGAGCTCCGCTAACATGCGCAGGTAGGGAAGGTTGGTGTGGTCGCCGCAGCAGCTGCTGCTGTGGCTTGTGGGTTTGGAAATGTGTGAGAGAGAGAGAGAGATGCGAAAGCGAGCGATCTTCTTTCCGAAGAGAAATGAGAGAGCTCTATTTTGTGTTGTTTTGTGAAACGGAGCGAGTGGGTTTAAAAGCAAGGCTGGGAAGACGTGGGACCGTGTAAGTCATCACCGCATATCTGGTGGCCACCTTCGGGTTTCGTGGGATAAGAATCTTCTCTTTTGCAGTCTCATGGGGGGCGATAGATAGGTGTGTTCGCTCTGTAACCGTCTATTTGCATCTGAAATTATAAATTTAAAATCTTATTTTGTTTTAATTTTAAGAACAAAAGAACAGGGTGTTGACATTTTGTTTTTGGGGGATGGGATAAACCTCTAATTAGTGTTCTAAACTCTAATTAAATTAAAAATAGAGTATTTTTTAGTGTTTGATAAACGTTATTTCTTCTTCTTTTTCTCTTACCAGGGTGTCCAGCTTGTTTAAAAACCAACAATCCCCAGGCAAAGGGCAAGTAAAGTCCTTGCCTAGCCCCACGCAGCTGGTAAATGAGGCTTTTTTGCTTGGGCACGTGGTCAGAAAGAGTGCGTGAGTTCGAAATCACAACTTTTATATGAAAATTTAAATTGAAATTAAGAAAATATATTGATTTTGGAGTGTGATAAACTGAAAAGTGTACAGTGTGCAATATGGAAACCGGCATCAAATTTTTGGGGCCTTGCCGAGAAGTCTAGTTGTAACAACTCGATGCAAGTCATACGCAGGAGATTTTTTTCTAGATAAACCTACTGGATTTAATAGCTTAAATTTATATTTTCTAGTTTTACCATACATCTACCTCAACATTCTCATCTATTCTACATCTATTTTATGCATATGCTGCTTCTTGATTGGCCATTATTCTACTCCATAGGTCGTAATTGGTCTAATCGTTGTCATGTAAAACTTTCTCTTCATTCTTATTGGCATTCGTTGGTCACAAAGCACTACCGAAGCAAATCACCACTTCAACCATTGCGCTTTAATCCTATGTTCGACATCTTCATCAATGGGCTCATCTGTAACGCCCCAATTCCGGATACCGAGAAAATCGTCAAAGTACCGAAATTGGCGCGCTACTTCCCGGAAAATCCGAGAACTTCCAAGATCGTAGGTCCGCAGTGAGGTCCAATTTAAAACTTTTTGAACAATAACGTAATAACAGTTATTATTGCGGAAGCGTATTACAAGCGGAAGCCATACAGAGATAGCGGAAGCATAAGGTATCATCGTATATATGTCAGATGTAGATGGGCTGAAGTCCAGCCTAAATGTATAGTGATAACAAAATCAAAGTTTAATTACATATTTTTCATTACTACCCAACTCACAACAAATGTCTCTCAAAACCCAGACAAAAGAACACTCAAACCCCTGCAGCTGGTGTCGGCTCTCCACCTTCCGGCTCGACCTCATGGTCGGCCGGCCCCCATCCGTAGTCGCCTGCTACGGGCACCTCAACGAGTGCGAACGCATCGCCCTCGAACTCGGGGTCAAGACCTAAGCACCAAGAGTGGATCAGATCTAAAGATCTGGCAAGTCACAGAATGCTAATAATATAGAATGTATGCATCAAATGAGTAGAGACAGTAATAAAGTTAAGAGAATAGCAATGGTACAGATTCTAGGCAGTTGAGCAAGATAAACAAATAGAATCAAGATAAACATAATAAAATGAACCTACACAAAATGGCACACTCACACAAGCTGGATACCGCGGGATATTATGCCGCGGCCCTCCCATACTGAACACAGTCGCGGCGGGGAAAATCTCACAGTGCTGGGGATTATCTAGCCCCGCAAGTAACATCATCCATCAACACACACTGAGACCGGACTCGGTATCGCACCGTCCGTCTCCAACAATGCTCATCATGATAGCCACACAACAATCTCAATAGCTCCTACCAGTGATGATTAGTCCAACTGGCTGAGCTTAGAACAACTGAGTGAATGTATATGCCGACTCGGAAACAATAAAGGTCGGTGTCTGTCTAGGCTTTGCCTTGCGTGAACAAGGTCCTAACAAAGTCCCTAAGAGGTCCAAGTACTCAATATAAACTGTGGATCATAGTCCAAGTCCAATTCCATCATTGGGTCCATACCAAGGCCCACCAAATACATGGCCTGATCTATAACAGTCCATATGAGATACAAGTCCATGTTCAATGACATATGATCCATTTACAACCTTAATGGGTCAGAAGCCCATACAATCTAACCTCTCCATTCTAGGGTAATTCACATCCGACTTAGGCCATAAAAAGGGCCCGCCTAGCCACAGACACGGTTCAATGTTCACCCAATTATATTACCGGGTCACCTCTAAGTAGTCCTAGGTTCGGGTCCTCCATTTTCCATTTAATTAACAGGTATAAGCAATAATAAGGACAATAGAGTGACAGTAATAATATGAGGGAGATGAATCTCCAAGTACAAGGATCAATGGGAGATATCAACGGTCCATCCTAAGTAATTGATCCACACCAAGTTCAAGTCTATCTCAGGTAATTTGATCTTTAAGTGAAACCACAGATGCTAAGGAATACTGTGTTTGGTGCTTAGATGTTATGTGCATCATTTGGTAACGTATAAAGGTCGAATCATCTTAGATTACATAACCTGGACTTTAATTAGTGGACCCCACGAGTCAAGGTTGAGCCGTACCATTGACTCGTGGCTGGCACAGTGATGGAAGTCTATTTGAATGGTCAGTGGGCCCTACATATGATTGCAACAATAGAAATTAGAATCTGGGGATCGTCACTGTACACAGTGTGCTCAGCCGACCTCCTGGCCTGGGCGGTCAGCTCGGCACACTGTGATCAGAGAAGGTGAAACATTCTGCAGGCAAGGCCTACTCGTCCAGGACATCCTGTGAGTTCGGCTAACCCCTGGCCTGGGTGGTTGGCCGTGCGCACTAGGAATTCTGGCTGGAGGAAATGTCCCAGGTTCTAGTCTCCTTTGTTGAAATCTCGCCTTTTTAGAAATCCATCTCGGAGTTCGGCTAAGCAATGGAGCTCAATTGAATACTCAGTTCGGCCACCCAGCTCAGCTCGGCAAAGGGCCTAGCTCAGTTCGGCAACCCAGCTGAGTTCGGGAAAATGCATTGGGCTTGGCAGAGCATTGAGGTTGGTTTAGCTCTCAGCTCGGTTAAGCACTGAGTTCGGCTAAGCTCGAAGTCCGGTCTGGCACGGAACCCGGTCTGGCGCTGAGCTCAGTAAAACACTGAGTTCGGCCGTAACACTGAACTCGGCTTAGACGCAGAGCTCGGCCTAGACACTTAGCTCGGCTAAACGCGGTCTTCTGCTTAACCATTATGCTTGGCAGAACTCTGAGTTCGGCTAGTGTTGAATCCAACCATCGCTGAGTTCGGCCAGTGCTGAGCTCGGCAGTTGCTGAGCTGCACTAATGCTGAGCTCGGCAACCACTGGGCTCTGCATGTGCTGAGCTCGGCCATCGCTGGACTCTGTCCATCTCTCCCATCAGTGTTGTGTTCTGTTACGGAACCCAGTTCTGCGACAGGACACAACTTCTCTTCATTAAGCGGAGGAATGGTGGTCCACCTCTGATCAAAATCCAGATCAAATCGCACCCCATGGTCGCACAGGGTCCCTCGCATAGACGTAGGGTCCTGATCTACCAAGGGTGGTCCTACTTCGATTCCGATCTCAATACTGCGAGATGGGTTCTTGTCATTTCCTCTCCGGAAACTCATTCCCGTGACCCAATTCTTCTGGGATTCTCCATAGACCATTACAGAAGCAAAATAAATCATTCCTACATCATCCACCCATCACCAACCGGCCATTGATCATCCAAATGAGGTAATCCCATCCATCAATGGCCAAAGGAACCAAACAAACATGCTCAAGGATCGATCTAAACATATATATTACAAATTGGAATTCTACTGCAAATCAAAGGAAGGAAACATGCAATCTAGACTACCAGCACAGTGCACTTGCCTTGATCGATTGAAGGTAGAAGGAAAAGAGAGAAAACCACAGGGAAACCAAAAGGAAGGGTCTCGGCAGTTGCTCCTACGGTGCAGGTCGATCTCGGCTGGCCTTCTGTCAGGGATTTCTGGGGCGAGGGAGAGAGAGAGAGAGATTGGAAGAGAGATAAGGGTTCGTTGGAGGGAATTGGGGAAGAAGAAGAGAGAAGAGATTGGAACTTGAGAGAAAAGGAGATGAACAGTAGTTGTTAGGGCAGGGGAGGGTTTAGTTTATATAGGTTGGGTTTTTGGGTTATGGACAAAAATGCCCTTAGGGTTAGAATAGGATTAGGGTTAGGGTAGAGGGTATTTAGGTCTTTAGGTGGGCTTCCAGAAGATTCTTTGGTGCAAACTCCCTACAGTAAATACAAAACTCTAGCTAGGGCCTCTAACAAACTCCCTAACTCTAAAAATAACAAAAGACCCCCTATTGACTCTACTAATTACACCACTAGACTAACCCTAGGAAAATACATAACTACCCTCACTAAGTCCCATAATTAATATAATTAAAATACTTAAGCTAATATATAGTATTCAAATTCACATTGAGGGCCCACCAGGGGTGGGGTCTCACATCATCCTTACTAATTATAAAGCCAAGGTAGCAGAAAGAATAACTTTGTGGTGTTTCATGTTCTTCAATTCTCATAGAAGTTTCAACCATTTCTATATGCCCACTGAAGTTACAAACCATATATTCTATCTTTGTATGACTTATTTTAAAGCCTTTGATTCTAAAGCCTCTCACCAGCTCTCGAGTCTTCCATTCACACCACCTCTTAGATTCGTCTTCCAACACAATATCATATGCAAATAACATGCACCAAGGCACATCTTCTAGAATACAGTTACCTCATCCATAATCAGTGCAAAGAGATAAGGGCTTAGGGCTGACCCCTGATGCAAACATATATATACTAGGATCTCCTATGTCTCTCCATAAGTAGTTATCATATTCGTTACTGCTCCTTCATACATGTCTTTAATAATTTCAATATAATCTCTTGGAACATTCCTTTCATTTAAAAACCCACCAAATTAAATATCTATATACTTGTCCTATGTTTTTTATAGATCTTGAAAACCATATCCGGATTTCTCCTCTTTGCTCGGTATTTTTTCATTAATTGTCTAAGTGAGAAGATAGCTTCCATCGTTGACCTCCATGGCATAGAACCAAAATTGATTTTCAAATGTCTTCTATCTAAATCTTTCCTCCATTACTCTCTCCCACAGTTTCATAGTATGGCTCATAAGTTCAATCCCAAGATAGTTGGTATAATTTTGTATATCTCCATTGTTCTTATAAATAGGTGCTACAACACTTATTCTCTATTCATCTGGTATTTTATTTGTCATTAATATCTTATTCATATTTTCTTCATTCTTTTAATGCTTTCCTCACTTCTACCACCCTAGTTCTAAAAAAAAAATTGCTTTGCTACTAACGTATCTGCGTTTTTTCTTATGTCTCCTATATAGTCTTCATTTAAAAGTATGCTAAAATATTCCCTCCATCTTTCTTTGATGTCGCTGTCCTTCACTAATACATTTTGGTCATTGCTCTTAATACATTTGACATGATCTAAGTCCACACTTTTCATTTCTCTTATTTTTGCAAACTCAAAAATATCATTCTCTCATTCTCTTGTTCCTAACCTTTTATATAGGTTATTACATCAAAATTCGAGTTTCAGCAGTTGATCCATCATGGATTTTGAGATATTTGTTAATAAGTCTAGATTCTAAAATATTAACTTTTTATTCATGTGGACCCCATTTGCAAGATCTAAACCATTCAAATTCTCTAGAGACCTAAACGGTTATGGGGTGAAATATCAGCCCTTGATTTTTTATGGATTTTGAGAAAATTATTAAAAAAAAAACTATAACTGTGGGATCACACGTCCCATATATGGTAGGAATCCTCTCTTTTTATCAAACCTGAAACTCTCATTCGAAATTCTCTTTGTGGATATGTTAGATTCAGGAGAACGAAGGGATTCTCTTAACAGAGGATTCCTCTCTATTTAACAAACCTACCCTAAAAAAAGTAATTTGATGTAATATGAATTCTATGAATTTAAGTTATATCTATCTACTATTATAAAAGAGAGCAAGATGTAATTTTTTTTTCACTACACATTTGCCCAATCACATCCAATATGTGGGCCCCACTTAAGATAATAATAATATAATCTCTATATTACTACCCAAATGCAAGATGTGGGCCCCACTTAAGATAATAATAATAATATATATTATTATTATTTGTGTGGGCCCCACCTATATAATAATAATATAATCTATACATTACTATTATTACACTTAAGATAATAATAATATAATCTATATATTATCTCTATCTCTACTATATATATCTATCTATCTATGTCTACTATTATAAAAGAGAGCAAGATATAACTTTTTTTTCACTATACACTTGCCCAATCACATCCAAGATGTGGGCCCCACTTAAAATAATAATAATATAATCTATATATTATTATTACCCTTCTAAAAGAGAAGAACTTGTGTAGGCCCAACTTATATAATAATAATATAATCTATACATTATTATTATTATTATCATTAAGAATAAAATTGCATAACTTGTGTGGGCCCCACTTAGATAATAATAATATAATCTATATATTATTACTACCCTTCTAAAATAGAAGAACTTGGGCCCCACTTATATAATAATAATAAGATTACAAAAGAGAAGAACTTTTGTGGGCCCCACCTATATAATAATAATAAAATCTATACATTATTATTATTATTATTATTTCTTTATCTCTTTATATATATCTATATCTATA
Organism: Litsea cubeba; assembly: GCA_012931725.1. Classification (NCBI taxonomy): domain Eukaryota; kingdom Viridiplantae; phylum Streptophyta; class Magnoliopsida; order Laurales; family Lauraceae; genus Litsea; species Litsea cubeba. The sequence goes on along the minus strand of CM022948.1, from coordinate 29,079,387 downwards.
TCTATACCCTTATATACAAGAGAGTAAAGTGTAGTACTTTTTCACTACACAACTGTCCAATAAAATGCAAGATGTGGGCCCCACTTAGTATTCTCTATCTCTATCTATCTACTCTTATAAAAGAGAATAAAATGACAATGCTTTTCACTACACACCATGACCCACTTATAATTTTCTATACCCTTATATAAAAGAGAGTAAAGTTTAGTACTTTTTCACTACACACTTGCCTAATAAAATGCAAGATGTGGGCCCCACTCAATATTATTTTTTCCTACACACGTGCCCAATAAAATGCAAGATGTGGGCCCCAATTAGTATTATTATAGATATATATATAGATATGCCAAATAAACTGCAAGATGTGGGCCCCACTTAGTATTATTAATTTTCACTTCTGACATAATAGTTGTATTGATCTTGATTATACCCCTGTTGGAAGAATAATCACAAGTTGGATAATGAGATAACTACTACTAAATATTGTTGCTCTTCTAATATTAGTGATTGCTAAAGATAATTCCATTATATAAAAGAGAGTAAAGTATAGTACTTTTTCACTACACACCTGTCCAATAAAATGCAAGATGTGGGCCCCACTTAGTATTCTCTATCTCTATCTATCTATCTACTCTTATAAAAAAAAAAATGACAATGCTTTTCACTACACACCATGGCGCACTTATGATTTTCTATACCCTTATATGAAAGAGAGTAAAGTGTAGTACTTTTTCACTACACACCTGCCCAATAAAATGCAAGATGTGGGCCCCACTTAGTATTATTATAGATATATATAGATAGCCCAATAAACTGCAAGATGTGGCCCCCACTTAATATTATTAATTTTCACTTATGACATAATAGTTGTATTAATCTTGATTTATACCCTTGTTGGAAGAATAATCACAAGTTGGATAATGTGATAACTACTACTAAATATTGTTGCTCTTCTAATATTAGTGATTGCTAAAGATAATTCCATAGATGCAATTTAGTGGTAGGCCTTATAGATTACTATCTTAAAATTATTGTTGTTCTGTGCAATTTTTAGTTTCTTAATATACAACGTTTGTAAATTTCTTTATTATAAAAGGGCATTACAAGGGCATGAATATATTTATTTATTATTGCTCTTACTCATGAGGTTTAAATTGAAAAACTTTGATCATTTTCTAACACATTTTTTTCTTTCATCATTGCAAGCTTCTTCTTCTTCTTATTCTTATTCTTCTTTTCATATATTTCAATGAAGCGTCATGCATTTCCTTAAAGGAAAAACGAGAATCTCATAGAAACTGCTTGTTATGCTAGTATTACTACTAACTTCAGAGTCAGTGAATGTAGTGATCGTTTTAAGTGTAAACAACTAAAATAAGTATTTGATGATGAGCTGCAACAAATTCAGTTTGTCTTTGTTCGTTTCGAATTTTTCTTACTTTGATCAACACTGCCATCCTCTATACAGAACAGAGTAGAAGAGTTGATCTAGAATACCTAGGTTACATTCTTATGTATTTCTTAAGAGGAAGATCAAATTCTTTTGCCAGATTTGTATTTGTAGTTTTTTATTTTTTGGTATTTTTTCCCTATGGATATCTCTATTTGTGAGCCTCCATTAAACTGAACTTTCATGATTACTTTGTATTATCCTTTTCTTACTGGGTATAAAATATAGCACTTTGTATCAAGTAAAAGAAGATGGTGACTCTTGGAGAGGTATTGCATCTTTTTACTTGATGGTGGTCCGTCTTATAAAATAAAACAAAGCACATGTTAAATACTAATATTGATGAACATGTGTTCTACAAATCTTACCCGTTAGAGTTTATATCATAGTTCCACCATTGTTGATCCCTATCGCTTGAGGACAAGTCGGATTACTTCATTATTCTTGACGATCGGTGTACGGTGTTATTATTCTTTGTAAGTTAAGACTAAAACCACCATCTTAGTTTTTTTATTCTGATGTCCTTAAGTAGGAAATAATTAATTTTTTTCCTTAATAGAATCTGATTTTGTAGTGAACATATAATGATCATAGTAATTGGTTAAAACAGTAAGCTCATATGGTTCTTAGTTTTTTTTTATATAAAATTGAAGGTTATAAATTTAACTATACTTTCGACTGGACTCCAACTTTAGCAGGTCAAGTCTACCAGGAAACTGATAAGTTGACCTGATAGGTTAAATAAAGTAAATTTAAATTTCTTTGTACTCATTCATGATAAAATATCTAGAAATATGTGATTTATATCCTCAAAAAAGTTATATAAATTCCATATCGATTGTCTTTTGAGATCTCATTTTTCTCACTATATCATCGTTTTATTATTTTCAAATGTATAGGAAAAAAGTAGTGTCAGCTGTATTTGGACATTGCACGTGCCTTGCAATTTACAATCACTCATTTTCTGTTGAATTTTGATTTTTAAATGTATTTCAGCTTCTGCTAAATTTTTTAAGAGCTTTATTTTTTAAAAACTTTCTTAGTAACACTGTGTGTTTGGTGCATGTGCAGGGCTCCACTATTATATTTTAATGCAAACAAACACGTCCTAAATGATCCAAGTCCTAAATGTTTCTAAACCCCGTCAAAATCATAGCTCTCCTCTTACATAATAACCGATCACATCTCTCCCTCCCATAAAAGGATTAAACTTCCAATACATGAAATACAAGTGTAATTAATGTTCTAAACCAATTGTTTCACTATCCATAACTATTAGAGAAGGCAAATGTATAACAATTTTTTTAGTATATACATCTACAAGTTCAAGAAATTCAAATTCAAGTATCTTTTGTGAGTTGACAATTAGAGCCTCGTTAATTGCAAGCATTCTAGGATTTCATATGAGAATTTCAAATAATGTCCTCCCAAGTGGAATTCTAGAATAACAATGGTTGGGTAACATTCCAAAAAGTGGATATATGATATTTCTACATGGCAAAACTGTCATTTGGAATTACAGTCTGCAGGGTTCTCCTTAATGAAACAAGTCATTTAAAATCCCACATAGATCACAAAAACTATTGTGTCATCATAAATTCTATACAAAGAGAGAAGTCCTATCAATAATGCTTGCAGCAAGACAGACCCTTACCCAATTGTGCCAGACCTTTTCTCTATTTTTTTTAAATGATAAAAGAATGCCCTTTCTAACGAGCACTTGTTTGTATATACCACTGTAAATCAAGATCTTTTCCTTAAATTTTAGATAAAGAACTAAATGTAAATCAAAACTTTAAAAAGCCTAATAACTATTTATTTTAGACATGATCTAACTAGCTCTTTTTATATTAGATCAAAGTTTTCAAATGAGACTTTAGATGAACTTTATTCCAACAAAGATTGGTTTCACCGTTAATTCGATCATATATAAAGCACATGAATACACTATTTAAAAAAAATACATATGTTTTATTTGTGATCATGTTGATGGTGGGCTCAACTCCAGTTAGAGTAAAATTTGTCCAAATATCATCCAAGATATGAAATTTAATCTTTTTTCTTTTAATCTAGGTTAATGATAAATGGGACTTGCTAAGGAGTTCATGAATTCCACATGAGTGAGGACCAGTGTCCGAAGTCACATGTCAAACATGGTAACTCGATATAATTGGACTATAGGGCCTATTCTTTTACCATAATTTTTGACAAGAACTTGGTATGCAGGAAATTCATAGACATGATGTGATGCGCCATTTGCACAATGGCATGTTTTCAAAATTCCAGCCACCTAAAAGGTGTAGTCAGAAATTCAGCCGAAAGAAAAGACCTTAGGGATCGGCCAAAAGTCTTTTGATCATCCATTCCAGTCATCTAATATTGGGGATGCATATGAAGGCCTCTTAACTTGTTTCAATTGAAATTGAAATATTAGTTTTCCAGGTTTTTATGGTCTTAAACGTTGTCCATTGTGGGCCCAATATAGATCACTAAATGATTTGGCTCACTTCTATGAGTTTGATATTGCCTTAGAGGTTCTATTGGTTGTAGTAAGAGTGAACCTCTAAGGCACTTACTTAAAAAAATCCTGAATTGAGAATTGGAACTCTATAGTAGGACCCACCTATTAAATATTTGAGTCACTCAAAATGAATGCCTTCTTAGTGTACAGGCTACTAAATATTCCAGTCACTCAAAATGAAACCCTCTTAATGGACGGGATATTGCCAAATTCAGCTGGCACAAGGGCATATGATTGATCGTTGATTAATAATGTGAAGAATAAATAAATTAGTAATGTGTCAATCATGTTATTAATCAAATAATCATGTTATATGTTGCCTCATATATTTCTTTATATATAATTACTAAATTGCCCTAATCACATCCATGAACAACCACCTTACTTGGAGTAGGTTCATCTGTGTAATGAGGAAATCGTACTTGGAGAAGATTTTCAAAATAAGCCATTTTTGGATTATATTAAAAAACTATGAAGCATTTTATAGCAGAGTTGTAAGTCATTAAAGAAAGTTGGATGTTTTAGGGGGTGTTTTGATAAATGCATAACATAATATCAATAAATTTAAATATTGTAAGATCTCATTATCATAGGAAAAAATAGTGTAATATTATCTTATTGTGTCACTTATAGTGTTTGGCAATTTCCACATATTTCAATATACCTTTGAAGTGTTTGGCGATTTATAAAATACTCACAAGATGATATATTAAACAAGAAATAGAGAGAAAGTAATCAGTTGACCCAATGCAGGACCCACTAATTAGTAATCACCTATGTTAATAATCATGGTTGGACCCATCTATTGTTAAAAGATCACACGATTAAATTTTAAAACCATGAGGTTTAAGCAATAATGTTTAATTAAGGTAGGTCTACCAAATGTTGGTAACCATCTATATAATAAGGGGGAGCAGTTTTTGAATTCCTAAACTCTTTCCCCACCCTTGGATTTATGTACATATTTCTGTACATAAATCTTAGGGCTGAGAAGGGATTTAAGATCTTGGTAATTTTGTAATTATTTGAAAACAAAGGGGCAGTAACTTCCGTGAGATCTTGGTAATTTTATAATTATTTGAAAACAAAGGGGCAGTAATTTCCGTGAGATCTTGGTAATTTTGTAATTATTTAACAACAAAGGGGCAGTAACTTCCGTGAGATCTTGGTAATTTTATAATTAATTGAAAATAAAGGGGCAGTAACTTCCGTGGGATCTTGGTAATTTTATAATTATTTGAAAACAAAGGGGCAGTAACTTCCGTGAAGGTTAGTTATTTTTAGTGCATTTGATTATTGGGTCAAGCGCCCGTTTGGATGTCTACAGACTAAAATATTTATAGATTTAAATATTGCAAGAATAAAATAGTACTGTAGAATCCAATAATGCAATATTATAACAGTATAATATTTTTATTGTTTGGCAATTTTTTAAGAATATTACAGATTTTAAATTGAGCAGTTTGGAAGGTGTTATGATTAAATTAAATTACATTATAAGAATATTTTCTCGTTAAATATTTTAATTTATATGTAATTTACCACGTCTAGATAAAAAAGTAATGTGGTAAAGTAAAGTTTAACTTTCATGTTTTTACCATAAATTACTTTTCTTTCATCACATAAAATCATGATAAAATATAGTAAATTAAAGTCAATAAAAAAATAACTACTTTATAACTCTCTCTCCCAGTTTGCTTTAACATATACTTCATATGACCATACTTTACCTCACCTTTTACCATGGTATTACATCAATCTTTATTTTACTTTTCCACACTCGTAAACAATTCATTTTTTCTTTATCATACAAAACTAGCTACGATAAAATGTGATAAATTAAAGTAAAGAAAAGAAACTACTTTACCATTCCTTCCCACATTGCTTCACCATGCACTTTATCTCACCTTTACTTTACCACACATTTATCGTCCTGTGAGATTTACATTTACTTTACTTTACCATATATGTAAACGTACATATTATAATGGATTTGGTGAACTAAAGTCTTTACTTTACTCTACCACTTTGTAATAGTCATTTCAAAAGATTCTTATCTTGTAGAAAGTTTTCTACAGGGGGGAGCTGTAGGAGAGAATATTGAGCTTTTTGAAAGAAAAGAATCTTTTCTTCAAATTTTCCTTGAGTTACCAAACGCACAAGATTTTATTCTTTAAAAAATGAAAGATTATATTATATAAAATATTATTTTCTTGTATTTTCTTGTGCATCCAAACAGGCCCTAAGGTCGGGGATTTGTTTTTCTTTGCATTATTCTTCTTTGGAGTCTGATTACTGGGTTTTCTTTCTTTTTTGGTATATTTAATTTAATTGGGGGTTTTTGGTGGTTAGTATTTGATGATCTAAATGCCTAATTAACTTATTGCATTCCTAGGTTTTCTTTGTTATTCTAATTATTTGATTGTGAGGTATTTCTGTTTACTTCTTTTTATTCTATTTTTAATTTGGTCATATTTGATTAAGTTATGACATTCCTAGATATATTCTTATTTTAATTTTAACATCGTGCGCCGTGCCTTCAGGCACGAGAAATTTCTAGTAGTATAATACATCTAATGTTGATTATCACAAATGACCATATCTAGATTTTTTTTTTCTATAAAACCTTATATAATATAAAACGGAATCCGTCTATGAGAAATCATTGTGGGATCCATTTGACGTTGGTAGTCATGTTAACGCTAGGGAGCTATCAAATAGTGGGACTCATTTAATGATGATAAACTAATAATTGCAATCATACAATTCAATCTTGGTGATTTGTATGGGACCCGGCTAATTTGGTACGATGGAGCCCACCTAATCTTGATAATCATAATGAAAGCCCCTAATGTGACATTTGTAGGACCATACACCTAATATTGATAATTAACAAGGGCTATGTAATCATGATATGACTTGATAAGTCCACAAAATTGTAGCTTTCATTCATCATTTTATATGCATTTGTAGACTTAATTAAGCTAATTGCATAGAATTACACTTAATTTCATGATTTCATGCATTTAAGCATCATAGTTAGAATCTTAGTCAAATTTGGTTAAAATTCATTACATTGCATGACTTTTGTGAAATTAGGGTTCTCATCTCATTCATCACCCAAAATTATTTTTTTTAGCTTCACTAATGCATATTTGCTAATTTTGACGCCATGTGTTATTTTTTAGAAAGTTTGGTATTTTTATTGCATTAAGTAGGTATGTAGAGTCCCATGCATAGTCCATCTAGATTCCCCACACTTGATTATTATTGACATTATTTAATTTTATTTATGTAGGAGAAATCAAGAGCGGGACCTGCATTGGTGAAACTTGAGAGGGATCAAAGGCGAGACACCCTTCATGGTGGGCCCACACATCTTGACATCTTGGTAGAGTTGGAAAGGTTGAAAATTCTCAAAGAAGAAAGAAGAAACTCAGAATTGGAAAGATGGTGTTGACTTGCTAAATTTGGAAATCAAAATCAAGAAAGAGAGAGAAAATTTGGAACTTTACAAGGGGAGTTGATTAGTCAAAGTTACAAGTAAAGAAGCATGTCAAATATAGGAAGATAATCAAATAAGCAAGCGAAGAAAGAGTCCAAACATGCCTTGGACGTCCAACATGGGTACCACACACCCCATTGCATGCCAAACATTGAAGTTCCCTTAATTGCCATTATTCTCGGAATTTTCAGGGGCAATAAATTGAAATGGCCATAACTTTCAAACCAAGTATCAGATTGGAGGAATTTACCCACCGTTGGAAAGCTCTTTTCGAGTAGATATTTGTGGAGCCCAAGATTTTATAAATCGGAGCCATATTGAGGGAGATATGACCTCGAGAAGTTGGCTATTATAATTCTATGCGGGAATTGCAAAAGGTTTTTAAAATTGGCAACATGAGAGATCTTTGAGGTGTTCAATTTGGCAAGACTTGGAGCCCAAGAGACCACACTTAGTAATAAATCATCTCCAATTCAAATTGCAACCTAAGTGAGAAGCTTTGCTTAAAAGCTAAGCCAATAATCAAGTCATAAAAGAAGCTCATTCTCCTTCATAAAGTGGCCAAGCCATTCTCTCTCTCATCTTTCCCTTTCTTCTTTCCCCTCTTCTAGTTCTAGTTCTAGTTCTAGGTCTCCATATTTTTTATTTTGGGTAGCTTTGGGCCTTGTCCAAACAAGTACTTGAAGGAGAAGTTGTAAATATGCAATCTTTAATGACAAATCAAGAAGTCTTCTTTGCAATGGCGGGCTAGTTTTGATTAGAGTGATGGATGAAGATAAGTGATTGCTTTTTATTTGTCTAGTAGTTCTAACTTGTTTGCATATCTTTATGTTTTTAATGATATTTGTCTAGTAGTTCTAACTTGTTTGCATATCTTTATGTTTTTAATGATTAATAAACTTGTCTTCGTGCCCTAGGCAAATCTTCATTCTTAATTTCTGAAAATAAAAATTGATTCTTGACTATCCGTGCTTAGGTTTGATAGGCCATGCTTAGGACTTAGATCTTTTTGATGGTTTATACTTACTTTTGATGGGTAGTGCTTAGATTTTTTTTTTTTTATCTTTTATGAGGTGAAGGAAGTCTTGGATTTTGGATTCTATAATTAAAAAGGGGTTTTTAAAGTTAGATTTTCCAAATTAAAAATATTGATTTGTCTTTGATTTGAAGTAAAAATTGGAATAAGTTAGGATTACTTGATAAATAATTGGTGGATGCTTATTGGATTCCTATGCTCTAATCACTTTCATTAATTGGTAGTTTTTCATATTTCTAAATTAGTTGCTTTCTTTTATTTCTAAATAATCAAAACTTTCCTTAATTGTTAGTTAATTAGTTTTCTTAATCTAAACGTTTCTTTAATTAGCTCTCTGTGGGTTCGACCCGTTCTTGCCACTGTCTCAACTAGACACCCGTGCACTTGCGGTATTTTATGATTGATAAAGATCACATCATTACTATACGACCCCACATTAAATTTGTAAGCAACATGGGGCTAATCTAATATTGGGAGTCATGCACTCGTATAAGAATTATTGGTATGAACACTTTTAATGGGCCGCTATAGTTAATGGTTGCTCATGAACTCCCCTATGGTTTTTACTAAAACTCTCCATTCGTATTTAGAAAATATTTTTTAACAAAGAGATAAATGCAGAATACCTACCTGTACTTTGTACGTATTTCAGACTACCCCCTGTAGTTTCGTATTTTGTACTAAACCTACCTGCATTTTAAATCATAATGTAAATAGAGACGTCCGTGATGAAAAGATGGAATGACGGATTTACCTCTCTGTATATAACTCGTGTCTTTTCCTTTTCGATATTTTGCCCTTTTTTCGCTTGCTATGAGGGTTCTTCATTGTCGAGTCGATTTTGGGAGAAACCGCCCCTCCTTCAAGAAGCGATCTGGATTGCGGTTAGGCTATGCGATTTCAGACTTTGTTAAACCATCAAGAAGCTTCAGCGAGAATCCATTAAGAAGATCAACGATTTCAAAGAAGAAAAAGGAGGGAGAAATTGGGTTTGATTTTCTTGTTTTCATACTTTTTTGGGGGGTTTTTGGATTTGGGTTTTCTAAAGAGATGAAAAGGGAAGGAGAAAACTGGGTTCGATTTCTTTTTGGTTTCTGGGATTTGGGATTTCCTCAGATATGAAAAGGGAAGGAGAAATTTGGGTCTGGTTTTCTTGTTTTAATCGAAACTTACTTTGGGGGTTCTGGGATTTGGGTTTTCCTTAGAGATGAAAAGGGAAGGAGAAAATTGGTGTTGCTGCTGGCGAAGCTGTTGAGAATGGTGTGCAATTTATTGATTGACTATCTATTATCATGGCTAATCATGATCTGATTCTTGGAAATAAACACGATTTAGCACTTGGGCAGAATCAAGACATGGGGCAGAACCATCGGTTGGGCCTTGGCCACGGTCACGAACTTGGTATGGGGCACACTCATGAACTAGCTCGAGCACACCACGACCATGGCCACCATGATCATCATAGTGAGGGGCTGGGTCAGAACCATGAAGTCGATCATGAACATGATTTTGATGCACATACCCAGCTAGACATGGCTAAAAACCATGAATTGGCGGTTTCAGATAGCCATGGGCTAGCCCACGATCCCAACCTTGATATCACTGTCGACCAGAGCCAGGAACTGGATGTCCAGGCCGAACAAGATATGACTATCGCAGAGCCCCAGTATGTAGTCACCCCTGTTCTTCGTGCCTGATCACTTGCTTTCCAGCCCATCCATGAGTTGACTATGGGGTAAGAATTTCCAGATGTTACGAGCCGTCGATTGGCATTATGAGATGCAACCATTTCCCTTCGCTTCGAAATGAAGACGGTGAAGTCAGACAAGACACGCTTCACTGCCAAATGTGCCAACAAGGACTGTAAATGGCGCATACATGCTGCGAAGCTCCCAAGGGTCCCAAACTCCACAATTAGGACCATTCATGAAGCCCATACTTGTGGGGAAATCACCCATCTTGGTCATCAGCAAGCTTCTGTCCAATGGGTTGCGAATTCTGTGGAGGAACGGCTTCGTGAGAACCCTCATTACAAACCTCAGTTGGGACTCCACTAGATGACTAACAGATGCTCCCCTCTTGATGGCTGAAGAAGACGATCGAGAGCTGCTCATAAACTCAAGGCTACAGCAAACAATCTCAAGGGCAAAAAAGTCTCGTTTGGAAGAGTAAGTTGTCGCCAGTTTGTCCTACAAGCCATTTATACATATACGCCGTTAATACTAACGGAATCCATCACTTTTGCATGTTAATTACAACTTCAGCTAGGTTTAGTATAAAATACCAAACTTCAAGAGGGTAGTATGAAATATGTGCAAAGTACAGGTAGGTATTCTGCATTTATCTCTTTAACAAAAGATTATTTTATACAGCATATCATTGAATAATCTAATATGAAAATCTTTGGAAGAAAGTAAGATATTGCAAGATAGTTACTAAGTTATCCAAATACCTCCTTTTCAGGTCAATAGATTATATTCTGAAATAGGATATAATAACAAATCTCTTAAAAAATCTCATTTCCAAACACCCCCTTATTTGTTTTTTCTTCTTTTACAGAAAAACGTCTTATGATAAGGTGTTTCTATAAAGAGATTATGGAGTGTGTTAACTGTCTGGTAGGGGATTTCTTCACTTAATATTGGGCGTGTTTGAATGTATGGTGAATGGAAGTAAAGTGAGGTGAAGCATCAAATCAAGAGAGAATAAAATATAAGGGCTTATAGTAGTTTTTTATTTTTAGTTGTTTGATAGGGAATCTTTTTGACTTTTTATGTAAAAAGAGGAGATTTTTTGTCATTTAGTGGAGAAAGGAGATTATTTTTTGACTTTTTTTTGAAAAAAAGAGTATGAACCTTGTATTTTCTTGTCTGGATAATAGAGGCTTTGCTTGACTTTAACTTTTCTAATTTAGTGGCAAACATTTCTTGAATATGAAGTTTCTGTCCATGTTAACTTGGTGACAGTAAAGGAAAGTTTTGAAAACTAACTTCCTTATTTTTAAGGTCTTTGTCTCAGCCCCTTAAGTCCCTAACTTGCGAAGATAGGATAAGGGTCGCAAGAACTTTGAGTGCTGTGGCCTGCCTCAGGCCTGTTAAAGACAACCTTGGCTCACCCGGCCTGCCCTATCCTTTGACAGCCCTACAAAATTCACAACCTGAAATTATAGGGATTTTATCTTTGATAATTGTAATCTCTGCAATGACTTTTCGATATCAAGGTAAAGGGACCTTTTCCTTTTTTTTTTTTAAAAGAGTAAAAGAACCTTTTGAGCTATGGCATTGTCATCATCTAAAGGGAGAGAGCAATTGAGGGAAACGGATGGCTTGCATTTGATTCACATGGCAACCATATAGTTGGTTGAATAAAGTAACTCGAGCTTTTAGATTTGTGCCATGTGTCATTCCAAGAAGAAGAGACTGACTTGGAGATTGGGTCCCATAAATCATGGTTTTATATAAAGGGTTACAAGTATGTTGTCTCACTGACCCAACCATTATCATTGGATGGTTACATCTGGAAACCAAAGACAGATGTTGGATATGATGGGCCATGCAAGTCAATCCTTGAAAATAGGGCTCAAAATGAGATCTCTGTTTGCGTTTGCACACACATTGGAGATTAGCTCCTTAGCTATTTAATGAAGGGGAAAAAAAAAATGAAATCTGCTTAAGTATCCATCATATTCTTGATCCATTCTGTCATTTATGTAAATAAAAGCATGTTTAAGAACACATCATACAGTTGTCACATGTTCAATCATTTGTAATTAACGAAAAATAATTGCCCGATCAGATCCCATGACCGAGATCTACTAAGTACAGTCTTGTTTTAGAAATCCACCTTAATATATAGAATTTCTTGTATATAATCCCCTATAGTTTCAAAGATTTTCAAATAGGCCCATGTGGTTTAAGAATTCGTAAATAAGCCACTGGCTATTCATTTTAATACCTTTCATATTCCAAAATAAGTAGATTTGACGATAAAAGGAAACGCGCGTTAGGTTTTTCCTTATTTTGATAATTTTCCTCATCTCCTTATTTATCATTAAGAAAACCCTTCTCCTTCCTATGATCCTTTTTTAGCTTTTCACGTTAACTTTCTTTTCTTAGTTCAATCTACCCCCTTAATTATTCTCCTTAGATAATTTGGTCATCACGTTTACATCGGCCAAGTTCTTCAGAGTCGGCAGCCGACGACATCCTCTCTTCTAACATTGAGGTATATTTTAAAACTTTCTTCACATCGCTGGGTTTTCTGAAATCTTAGGCCTCTTTTGTAGTGGTCTTTTTTGGAACAAGGTAGTTTAGAAATATCATTTACAAAAGAAAAAAAAGAGAGTTTTGATGTTGTTTTATGTCGTCTCAGTAGTACTCCCTCCCAGCTTCTTTCTCTCTCATAAAAAAAACCGTTTGAATAAAATAGACCTAAATATTGAAAATCATTAGTTTTTCTTTATTTTTTGTCATAGACTTTCAAATTGCATTTACCTGTGTATTGATCCACATAATATAATGTGCTCATAAATATAGTGGAATGATTCTTTCCACCCATCCCACCAAGAAAAACTTGAAATACATAAAACAATGGTTATATGGGCAAAATCATCATATTTATAGAAATTGAGCAAAAACCTAACGACCCCTTCTCTTTACCATCAAATCTAGTTATTTAGGGGATATGAAAGGTATTAAAATGCATAGGCAGGGGCCTATTTACAAATTCTGAAACCACAAGGGCTTATTTGTAAATATTTGAAACCATATGGGGTAATATACAAAAACTCTAATATATATCTTCTTGCTAATAAATTAGCTGAATCAACTTAATGACGACTTTTAGATACTTAATTAGTAGATGTACACATTGTTTAAGTAGTACCTTAACCTAGGGGGCTGGGGCCCAAGAGAGCCCACACGTGGGAAGAGGAAGCCCACGAATTGGGAAGAGGGCCATACACATGGACCGATCCCTGGGCAACCGGATGACGCGTAGGATTGCCAACCAATTGAGCAACCCCTTATTGTCAAGTAGATGTACACTTGTTTTTGGTACCCCGGACCGGGATCCAAGAGAGAGCCCACATGCACATGGGAAGACAACCCACTCAAGTGGGAAAGGAGCCCGCACACGCAGGAAGAAAGCCCACACAAGTGGGAAGGATGCCCACGCATATGGAAAGAGGTGGTGTACCTAGGGTTTGAACCCTGGGCAGCCAGGTGAGAATTATCGTTCCTTACCACTCGGGTTACAGTGGTATGTTTAGGTGAACAATATTTTAGATGCAATATTTATAGTGATATATGGGCAAATCTTGGTTGAGACCATTCAAAATCAAGGTGTAGGGTAATTTGGTGAGGCAGAGATTTTCGCTCCCACTTTTCCATTAAGAGACCTTTCCAAAGACATTCATACAAGTGGGCCCCATGAGCGGCCTAGGGGAACATTCTCATGTTTCCTATGAAAGTGCGAGGGGGGGGGGGGGGGGGGGTGACGGGGACTATTAAAAACTCTTTCCCAATTTTTAACAACTTAAACAAGATTCCAGTTGTGTTCAAAAGAGATGCTTGTAAAGGTGTGTCCAACATAGAGATTTGATAAGAAATGAAGAGCACAATATTGGAACAAAAAAGATAAAGATGTATACACAGATTTATGGTGGTTCAGACCTATTGTCCTACATCCACTCACAAGGGATCACAAAGCCTTGGTTCCACTATGATGAATCAAACCACACAGGTATGATTCCAATCACAAACACAACTTGATTTTGATAAGGAGGTTCAATCACACAGATTTAATCCCCCACAGATACACTTTTAAGGTGGTTAGATCACTATGTTCTAATCCACTCTAGCAATACACAAGGATATGAATTTTAATTGAAAGGAGAACACTGACCTCTTGACAAAGTCTTGAGAGTGTTCTTTGAAGCTTGAGCCGCAGTTGAAGCTTTGACCTCTTGAAGATTGCTTGGTGTAGATGATGATACTCCAGAGAAGTGCACAACCAAGTAGAAGAGGAAGCTCCTGTAGTTCGTCCTCTCTTAGATGGACAAGCATCCCCCCTTTTCGATCTTTGAGACATTTTAACAAGCACTTGGTGTGCACAATCACAAACAAGGGGATATTTCACAACTATGGGTGAAAAAGAGATACACAGGAGTGAAGGAAGGAAGGAAAGCAGCTAGAAATAAAATTTGAAGAGAAGGCTAGGGAGAAGAACAAGATTTTTCAAGATTTTTTTTTAATGTTGGGAAAACGTACACAAGAGATGAAAAACACATGAAATCCAAAACAAACATGAAAACCACATAGATTAAACATGGAAAACAATGATTAAAAATAGAGATTAAGAAGAAAAAGGAAGGAAGAATAGCTCAAACATGTGTTTGGAAGGTAATCTAGAAGAGGAGAACTAGAGAGATAAGAAATGGAGAATAAGTAGACCGCGGAACGAAAACCGGGCGTAGAGTTTTATAACTCTCGGCCTAAATTCGGTTGACCGAGTTTACACTTTTTTTTAAGTTAAAATATATAAAAAATAGTTCAAAATAACATAAAAGGATCTAAAATAAGAAAATCACCTAATTTCACAGACACCAATGTATTTTCTCATATTTGCAAATTCTGAAGTATCCATTGGTTTGGTCAAAATGTCTGCTAGTTGATTCTCAATGGATATGTGTTTTAGCACTATGATTTTCTCTTCAACAAGCTCTCTAATGAAATGAAGTCTAATATCAATATGCTTGTTTCGAGAATGTTGAACGTGATTCTTTGAAATGTTGATAGCACTAGTGTTGTTACAATAGAGATTCATGCTCTATTGTTCTATTCCATAATCCTTTAGCATTTGCTTCATCCACAATAATTGAGAACAACAACTTCCAGCTGCTATATGTATTCGGCCTTAGCAGTAGATAATGAAGTAGATGTTTGTTTCTTACTATGCCATGCAACTAGACAGTTTCCTAAGTAAAACCATCCATCACTAGTAGTTTTCTAAGTTTCTAGCCCAATTTGCGTCTGAATATCCAGCTATACAAGTTGAAGAATCATATGGATACCACAGACCATATCCGGATGTTCCTGAAAATATCTAATGATTCTTTTGACTGCTTTCAAGTGGGACTCTTTAGGATCTGATTGAAATATAGCACAAGCTCCCACATTAAATGATATGTCAGGTCTACTAGCTGTAAGGTAGAATAAACTACCTATCTTGCTTCTATAAAGACTGGAATAAACACTCCTCCCATTTGGGTCTTTAGTTAGTTTGAGAGATGTGCTTATAGGAGTGTTCATATGCTTAGCCGGGTCCAAACCAAATCTCTTAACCAATTCTCTAGCATACTTAGTTTGAGAGATAAATATCCCATCCTGAAGTTGTTTGACTTGTAATCCTAAAAAGAAATTAAGCTCACCAACCATGCTCATTTCAAATTTAAATTTCATAAGGTTGGTAAACTTCACAGCTAAAACATCACAAATGGATCCAAAGACAATATCATCAACATATATTTGGGTAATCAAGATATCATCATTGGTTCTTTGGATAAAGAGAGTCTTATCAACACTACCCCTTTCAAACTTATGAACAATAAAAAAACTGAGTTAACCTTTCATACCATGCTCTAGGGGCTTGTTTAAGACCACAAAGAGCATTCTTTAAACGATATACATGATGGGAATTTTTAGGGTCGATAAAACCTTTGGGTTGTTCAACATATACTTCCTCATCAAGTTTATCATTTAGAAAAGCACTCTTAACATCCATTTGATATAATTTAAACTTCAGAGAGCAAGCAATGGCAAATAAGAATTTGATGGATTCAAGTCTAGAAATTGGAGGATATGTTTCATCAAAGTTTTATTCCTTCAACTTAAGAATAGCCTTGAGCTACTAACCTGACCTTATTTCTAACTATGGTACCATTTTCATCAAGTTTGTTTTTATAAACCCATTTGGTACATACAACATTTTTTTCATCAGGCCTAGGTACTAGATACCACACTTCATTTTTTGTAAATTGATTTAGCTCCTCTTGCATAGCATTGATCCAATCATTATCCGAAAAAGCTTCATTAACACATTGTGGTTCAAAAGAAGAGGTAAAACAAAGACGACTCATAATGTTCTCTAATTGTCTCCTGGTCTTCACATCGGTCAAAGGATCTCCTAGAACTTGATCCAGAGAATGATTCTTAACATTTATCAAATCCTTAGGAGATAGAGATGGTTCAGCCTTAGAAACATATTCATTAGGTTTGTCAGCAGTAAATCATAATCCATCATTATCAGGGCTTTCTTTGGTGCTGGAATCATTTTGTTGATAATCTATGACAACATTTATAGATTCCTGAATGGTTATAGTTCTTAAATTCAACACTCGAAAGGAGCGACTGTTTTGAGAGTATCCAATAAAAATGGCTTCATCACTTTTTGAGTCGAATTTGCTAAGTTGTTCTCTATCTTTAAGAATATAGCATTTGCTACCAAGAATTTTAAGTAGCTTATATTGGGCTTTTGCCATAGTTCATTGGCTGCTTTGTTCTTTCTAGCTCTTAAGTATACCATGTTTATGATGTAGCAGGCTGTACTCACTGCTTTAGCCCACAAATCTCTAGGAACTCTTACCATGGAGCATAACTGTGGCAATCTCTTGAAGAACTCGGTTTTTCCTTTCAGCTACTCCATTTTATTGTGGAGTTTCAGGGGTATAAAACTCATGGTGAATTCCATATTTATCACAATATATTTCAAATTTGGCATTCTCAAATTCACCACCATGATCACTCTGGATACAGGCAACTGCTCTTCCCTTTTCAACTTGGATTCTTTTGATAAACTTTTTGAATTCAGAATAAGCATCTGATTTTTCTCTCAAGAACGCAACCCAAGTGAATCTAGAATAATCATCAACAATAACTAAGAAGAGTTTCTTGCCACCCCTACTCTCCCTTTTTGTTGGGCCAATTAGGTCCATATGGAGCACCTCTAAGGTCTAGAGGTTCTTATGGACTTGTTCTTTTTGTGGGAACTTCTTATTTGTTTTTCCTTTTGACATTCCCCACAAACTATTTTTGACTCTCTGCTAATCTTTGGAAGTCCCTTCACATATTTATTCAAATTGGACAAATCTTTATGGTTCACATGTCCAAGTCTTTGATGCCACAATTGTGCTTCATCAAGTTGTGCAATGTAACAGGCTGAACTAGAGGCGTCATTAATGTTTCCAACAACATAGCAATTGTCATTTGTTCTAAGACCTCTTAGAATAATCTTTCCATCTTTAGATATCTCACAACCTTGATTGTTAAAAACTTAACAACATGGTTTTTCTCACAGATTTGAGAAATAACTAAGCAAGTTGTGTTTTAAACCATCAACACACAGAACACCTTCAATTATAGGCATGTTAGGAACATTCAAAGTACCTTTGCCAATCACTCTAGCAACATTTCTATCACCAAAAGTGACTGTACCACCATCATAATCAATCAACTTAGAGAAGTGAGATTTGTCACCAGTCATGTGTCTAGAGCAGCTACTATCCAAGAACCACATAGTTTGGTTTCCAGCCTTAAGGGCCGTGTGGACCAGAAAACTCTTTTCCTTTGGTATTCACCTATACCTTTGGGTGTAAGGAATTTCACCAAAACCTTGAGATTTTGTTTGGTTGCAGTTATGTTGGTGAAATGTTTTATTAGGATAGTTTTTAATTGGCTTTTTTATGCTCCCATTTTTTGAATGATTATAGAATTAAAATTTTATTTGATCAATCTATTTCATTATTTCATTTAATCTTTGTAGAAAAGAAAATGTCATTAAGGTTTCATTATTAACAGTTTTAACTTGTTTAGTTTTGTGTTGGGTTGAACTCTCTTTTAGTTGAAGAATATTGATTTTGCTTTACTTTGCACTCATACTTAAAATGGCCTTTGTTTCCACAAAAATGACATGTAATCTCTGAAGTATTATGAGTACTAGAGGAACCTTTTTCTTCCTCAAAAATAGTAGAGGCATTGGCATTGTTTTTGGCTTGCTTGATGTATCCAATACCAGTTTTGTCTCTATGAGCTTTTCCCAACTTTAATAATCTTTCAAACTTCTCTTCTCCATGGGTAAATGCATGCACACTCATACTTCTCTTTGTACGTACCGTATAAGTTGAGTGTTAATTGTGAGTTTAAATCCTTTAGTGTTTCAACTTCTTTTTCATTACTCTTAAACTTGTTTAAATTTCATTAGCAACTTGAAATTTGGAATTTATTTTATTTAGTTCAGTGGTTAAAGAATTTTTTTCACTAGTTAAGTTTTCAATTTTGTCTTTCAAAACTTTGTTCTTAGATTCTTGTTTATTCATAGCTTCAATTAGTTTGTAGCTCTCCTCATAGAGTCAGTCTATCATAAGCTTCTTGTGTGTCTTCATCATATGGACTTTCAAATTCAGACTCACTATCGGATTTCTCATCTTCTAATTTTCCAGAATTTTCAATTTTCTCATCGGACGGATCACATGAAGTTCTGGCCATCAAAACAGATAAATTCTTTGTCTCATCTTGTTGTGATTCATCTAAGTCTAATTCAGATTCAGATGAGTTATCCCATGTAGCTACAAGTGTCTTCTTCTTAGATTTTCTTTCCATAGGACACTTAGTTGATATATGGGCATACTTATGACAATTATAGCATTTTACTCCCTTTGATTGGTTCTTAGAGGGGGAGCTGACTTTATTTTTATACTTATCAAAAGATTTTTCCTTTTTATAAAACTTAGGCCTCTTTTAATTAAATTATCTTAGAAATCTTTTAGCAAGCAAAGCAACATATTCATTTTCATTTCCAAATTCTTCTTTAGAGGAAGGTGGTTGAGAAGTCTTTAAAGCAATCGATTTCTTATCCTTGGATTTATTAGAAGCATTATTAAGTTTCTTCTACCTTCATGGTTTTAGGGTCCTTGTATTATTCTATTGAAGTCACCTTGGGGTGAAATCTTTCAGGTAGTGATCTAAGGGTTTTGCTACAGATTTTGCCTTTAGGTAGATGTTCTCCTACTGACCACATTTCATTCACAATTACCAACAACTTTGTTCGAAACTCATTGAACGTTTCATCATCTTTCATTCTAATAGATTCAAATTGGGAAGTCAACATCTAATAGATCCAAAACTTGTTTTGCTGAAGTACATGTCATGATCTTTTTGTACTCTTCAGCATTCATGGCACAAATAATGGCATTCAGTGCCTTTACATCATAGCCTCTAAGGGCTTTGTGATCAGTTATCCATTTAGCCTTCTCAAGAGGCTTATTGGTTCTATCATCATTTTTCTGTGTAGGAGGTGTCCATCCACCCTCTATAGCTTCCCATACTGCCCAATTCAGAGATATCAAGAATACAGTCATTCGGGCTTTCCAAAAGGCCTAGTTTGTACCATCAAACAATGGTGTTCTGTTTACAACATTACCTTCAGAGTTAGACATTAGCACTAGCTAAGGAATAAGATTATCTCTGGGGTGTTAAGCCTTTATGTGAGGCCCCACCCTTTGTGGGCCTTCATTTTGATTTGAGTTTATTAATTAAATTCCAAATGACCTAATTACCCATGTCCTTATCTTCATTTTCTATTAAACTATAAAGGACACTTTGGTAATAAGCCACCCAACACAACCTATATAACTACCCTCCCCCATACCAAACGAGCTTCATGCTCATCACTCTCATTTCCCTCTCTTTTTTCTCTTCCCTCTCATTTTCCCTCCAATTCCCTCATTTCCCTCCTTTCCTCTCTCCAGAAACCCTAGAATTAGAACCCTAGCTACAAGAGGAAGAAGATCTCCTACAAGTTTCAGCTACTATCTTCTCCAAAGGACACTTCTATCTTATAGATCTCTTATCTCCCTTTAATTCAAGGTATTCTTCTTCTTTAAGTTCAATTCTTCTAGAAATCTCCCTTCCCCTATCTAGATTTCCTTCCCTTATTACAATTCTCTTGTGGTTTTGGGATTAGGGCCTGTAGATCTACTTTGATCTGATTTTTGGGGATTGTTGGAGTGATTGGAAGACCCTAGGAGCTTGGATCTCTCTATTTTCTCATATTTTCCTTTGCAATTGGATTGAGGCAAGTGCAATATATCTATTTAGCATAGAATGCATGTTTTCCTTTGTTTAATTCTATAATTTCAATTCAATTGGTAATGGAATGCTTAAATCTATCTTTTGAGCTTGTTTTCATAGTTTTTGGCCATTTGATGGATAAGATTTCTTATTTGGAAGATTAATGGCCCAATTGTGGATGGTTTCGTTGGGGATTGAAGTGTTTTGATGTTTATGTATGTTTCTGTGATGGATGGACGTAGGGGTGTAAAAAAAACTGAGAAGCCGTCTAACCGAATCGAACCGCGATTAATAATCGTGTTTCACGGTTCGGTTACGGTTAATGAAATCCAAAAACCGCACAGTTCGGTTCGGTTATGGTTTTTCATAAAAACTCACTGCGGTTAAGCGAACCGAACTGTATTTTAACCGCACACGGTTAACTGTACTGTTAGACAAATAAAGGAAAAAAGAAGGGGCTGAATGAAAATTTTCTTATACATAAGTAACATTGTAACAAAACCCTAGCCCTTTCTCTCTCGCCTCTTCCTCTCAAGTCTCAACTCCCAGCCGCAGCCTGCCCTGCACAGAAACCTCTCCATCTCCAAGCCATTGCCAGTCCCCACGGATTCTCCTCTCCATCGCCTTACTTAGCACTCGTCGCCATCTCCTTTACCGCAGCCCTCTCGTATATGCCTGCATCTCGCCATCCTTCGCCACAACCAGCAGCCCATACTTGCACAGAACCACCAACATCGCTACCCCGCAGCCCACTTCATCTTCCTCACGGAACCATCAGCCATCTTCCACATCACTTCCCTTGCATGCGCAGTGTAATGCCCCAATTCCGAATACCGTGAAAATCGTCAAAATACCGAAATTGGCACGCTACTTCCTGGGAAATCCGAGAACTTCCAAGATTGTAGGTCCGCAGTGAGGTCCAATATAAAAATTTTTGTAAAATAAGCGGAAGCAATACAGAGATAGCGGAAGCATAAGGTATCATCATATATATATCAAATGTAAATGGGCTGAAGTCCAGCCTAAAGTGAAAAGTGATAAAAACCAAAGTTTTAATTACATATTTGGAACATTAACCAACTCACAACAAATGTCTCTAAAAAATCCAAACAAAATAGTCACTTAAACCCCTGCAACTGGTGCCGGCTCTCCACCCTCCGGCTCGACCTCTTGGTCGGCCGGTCCCCATCCATAGTCACCTACTATGGGCACCTCAACGAGTGCGTACGCATCGCCCTCGAACTCAGGGTCAATACCTAAGCACCAAGAGTGGATCAGATCTAAAGATCTGGCAAGTCGCAGTATGCTTATAATATAGAATGTATGCATCGAATGAGTAGAGACAGTAATAAAGTTAAGAGAATAACAATGGTACAAATCCTAGGCAGTTGAGCAAGATAAACAAATAGAATCAAGATAAACATAATATAATAAGCCTACACAAAATGGCACACTCACACAAGCTGGATATCGCGGGATATTTTGCCGCGGCCCTCCCATACTGAACACAGTCGCGGCGGGAAAAATCTCACAGTGCTGGGGATTATCTAGCCCCGCAAATAACATCATCCATCAACACACACTGAGACCGGACCCGGTATCACACCGTCCGTCTCCAACAATGCTCATCATGATAGCCATACAACACTCTCAACAGCTCCTACCAGTGATAATCAGTCCAACTGGCTGAGCTTAGATCAACTGAGTGAATGTCTATGCCGACTCAGGAAACAATAAGGGTCTGTGTCTGTCTAGGCTTTGCCTTGCGTGAACAAGGTCCTAACAAAGTCCCTTAGAGGTCCAAGTATCCATGGATCATAATTCAGGTCCAAGTCCAGTCAATGAATCCATACCAAGGCCCACCAAATACATGGCCTGGTCTATAACGGTCTATACGAGATACAAGTCCAAGTTCAATAACATATGATCCATTTATATCCATAATGGGTCACAAGCCCATACAATCTAACCTATCCAGTCTAGGGTAATTCACATCCAAACTTAAGCCATAAAGGGGCCCGCCTAGCCACAAACACGGGTCAATGTTCACCCAATCATATTACAGGGTCACCTCTAAGTAGTCCTAGGTTCGGGTCCTCCATTTTCCATTTAATTAACAGGTATAAGCAATAATAAGGACAATAGAGTGACAGTAATAATATGAGGGAGATGAATCTCCAAGTACAAGGATCAATGGGAGATATCAACAGTCCAACCTAAGTAATTAGTCCACTTTCAGGTTCAGGTCTATCTCAGGTAATTTGATCTTTAAGTGAAACCACAGATGCTAAGGATTACTGTGTTTGGTGCTCAGAAGTTATGTGCATCATTGGTAACGTATAAAGGTCGAATCATCTTAGATTACATAACCTGAACCTCAATTAGTAGACCCCACGAGTCAAGGTTGAGCCACACCATCGACTCGTGGTTGGCACAGTGATGGAAGTCTATTTGGATGGTCAATGGGTCCTATATATGATTGCGACAATATAAATTAGAATCTGGGAAGTGTCACTGTACATAGTGTGCTCAGCCGACCTCCTGGCCTGGGCGGTCAGCTCGGCACACTGGGATCAGAGAAGTAAACGCCCTGCAGGCAAGCCTGTTGTCCAGGACTTCCTGTGAGTTCGGCTAACCCCTGGCCTGGGTAGTTGGCCGTACACACTAAGAATTTTGGCTGAAGGGATGTCCCAGGTTCTAGTCTCCCGTGTTGGAATCCGGCCTTTTCAGAATCCATCTCTGAGTTCGGTTAAGTACTAGAGCTCAATTTAACACTCAGCTCGGTCACCCAGCTCAGCTCGACAAAGTGCCTAGCTCAGTTCGGTCACCCAGCTGAGTTCGGGGAAAGTATTGAGCTCGGCCAGGCATTGAGGTCGGTCAAGCTCTTAGCTCGGTTAACTGTTGAGCTCGGCTAAGCACAGAGCCCGGTCTGGCACTGAGCTAGGTAGAACACTGAGCTCGGCCATAACACTGAGCTCGGACATAACACTGAACCCGGCCTAGACGATGAGCTCGGCCTAGACACTGAGCTCGGCTAAAATGCGGATCTCAACCTGAGCATTCTGCTCGGCAGAACACTGA
This sequence comes from Litsea cubeba, assembly GCA_012931725.1. NCBI lineage: Eukaryota > Viridiplantae > Streptophyta > Magnoliopsida > Laurales > Lauraceae > Litsea > Litsea cubeba. The sequence goes on along the minus strand of CM022948.1, from coordinate 29,055,669 downwards.
GTTCGGCTAGCGTTGAATCCAGCCATCGCTGAGTTCGGCCAGTACTGAGCTCGGCAACTGCTGAGCTCCACCAATGCTGAGCTCGACAATCACTGGGCTCTGCCAGTGCTGAGCTCGGTCATCGCTGGACTCGATCAGTGCTGAGCTTGGCCATCGCTGAGCTCTATCCATGTTCCCCCATCAGTGTTGTGTTATGTCACAGAACTCAGTTCCGCAACAGAACATCACTTCTCTTCATTATGCACAGGGATGGTGGCCCACCTCTGATAAAAATCAAGATCAGGTCCCGTCCCCATGGTCGCCCAGGGCCCCTCAAACAGATGTAGGGTCCTGATTTACCAAAGATGGTCCCACCTCGGTCCCGATCTCGACACAGCAAGATGGGTTTTCGCAATTCCATCTCCGGAAACCTATTACCGTGACCCAATTCTCCTGGGCTTCTCCTTATATCATCACAGAAGCATAATCGAAGAACAAACATTCCCATATCATCCATCCATCATCAACTGGCCATTGATCATCGAAATGAGGTAACCCCATCCATCAATGGCTAAAGAAAACCAATCAGACAAGCTCAAAGATCGATCTAAACATATATATACTGCAGTTGGAATTGTAATTGTAAATCAAAGAAGGAAAACATGCAATCTAGACTATCAGCATATGGCACTTTCCTGATCGATTGAAGGTAGAAGGAAAAGAGAGAAAATAACAGAGAACCAAGGGGTTTCGGCAGTAGGTCTCCTTTGTTGCAGATCGGTCTCGGGGTTGGCCTTCTATTGGAAATTCTAGGGAGAGAGAGAGGGAGAGAGATAGGAATTGGAGGGAAGACGAGGGTTCGTTGAAGAGAAGTGGGGGAGGAAGAAGAGAGAAAATAGATGGGCATTAAGAGAGAGAAGATGAACAGTAGTTGCTTGGGCAGGGAGGGTTTAGTTTAAATAGGTTGGGGTTTTTGGGCTAGGGACAAAAATGCCCTTGGGGTTAGAATAGAATTAGGGTTAGGGTAGAGGGTACTTAAGTCTTTAGGTGGGCTTCTAGAAGATTCTTTGGTGCAAACCCCCTATAGTAAACACAAATTCTAGCTAGGGCCTCTAACAAACTAACTAACTCTAAAATTAACAAAAGACACCCTGTTGACTCTAAAATCCTAGGAAAATACATAACTACCCTTACTAAGCCCCGTAATTAGTATAATTAAAAATACTTAGGCTATTATATAGTATTCAAATTCAAATTGAGGGCCCACCAGGGGTGGGGCCTCACATTCCTCCCTCCTTAAAGACATTTGGTCTCCAAATGTAAAAACAAAGTATGAACATACCTGTGGTAGAAGATGTGGATAATCTCTCGCCACCTGGTCTCGTAGCTCCCAAGTAGCCTCAGCTGGGGTGTGATGCTCCCACTGAACCTTCACAAACTGAATGGTTCGGTCCCGAAGCACTTTCTCCTTGGTGTCGATGACAGCGACTGGCTTGGCGATGTAAGACGCGTCGGGCTGGATGTCGAGCGGCTGGTGATGCAGAATGTGGGTAGGGTCCTCCACATACTTCCTCAACATCGAGACGTGGAAGACGTCGTGCACACCTGATAGCTTTGCTGGCAACTGAAGTCTGTAGGCGACATCTCCGATCCTGGCCTTGATCTCAAAGGGTCCGACGTATCTCCGTGCTAACTTGCCCTTCTCGCCGAATCTGAGGGTGCCTCGAGCTGGGGAAACCTTCAAGAATACACGGTCTCCCTTCTGAAACTCGAGTGGTCTGCGCCGATTATCTGCATAGCTCTTATGTCGACTGCGGCTAATCTTCAGGTTCTCTACTATCTGGTGGATCTTCTCACTGGTGTCGCCGACGATAGATGGTCCATGGAAACTCCTGACACCAACTTCCTCCCAACAGACTGGGGTCTTGCACTTCCTGCCGTACAACGCTTCGAACGGTGCCATCTTGATGCTCGAGTGATAACTGTTGTTGTAGGCAAACTCACAGAGTGGCAATGAATCCTCCCAGTTCTCCTTGTAGTCTAAGACACAAGCTCGCAACATATCCTCCAAGGTCTGGTTAGTGCGCTCCGTCTGTCCGTCTGTCTGAGGATGGTAGGCTGTGCTGCAGCTCAACTTGGTACCCAAGGCCTGCTGTAGACTCTCCCAGAAGTGAGATGTGAAGCGTGGATCTCTGTCTGAAACAATCGAATTTGGAATTCCATGCAAAGAGACGATCTTGTCCATGTACAGCTTAGCAAGGACATCGAGTCCTGCTCTCATCGACACTGGTAAAAAGTGAGCTGACTTGGTCAATCTATCTATCACACCCCGAAACCGGGCCCTGCAGTGATCCGATCTCGGGATGCAAAATTTTGGAATAAATTTGAAACTTTTGTTATATTTCCCAAGATCCGCATGAATGAGGATAATAAAGTTCCATCACGATCCGAGTATAATTTCGCGGAAGCTAATCATGGTGTTACGACCCGGAGTCCGTGGCCATCGGATTCTGTGTCGCACTCGACCAATATCATAAGGCCATCATATAAGCCGACTGGCACAAATCATAATTCAAAGAATACTGAGCTGGTAGCAACAGGACTATTTATTTCCCACATATTCAAATTACAATTAACAATGTCTTAATTACAAACCCAAGAAAAAGGCTAACAAAGCCATACAAAAATATCTAACTAAATAGAACTACTACCCCCAATATTTAGATACGAACTCCAGTGCCAAACTTGACATCTAGATGATATCAATGGGCAGCCTCTCACGTTAGACCGGCGGCTCCACCGCCTCCTCCGATCAAACACCTAAAAACAGAAAGAGAGGAATCTGGCACCAAACAAACAGGGTCAGATACGACGGTCTGGCAAGCAAATAAACAAGTAATATGTAATATGGGCATTTATGAAACCTTATGGAATCATTGTAAATCCATTTAAAGAATCGAAACAATAATAGAAATAAATCATGATAAAACGATCGAAAGACCGAACATAAATATCAAGGCAAATAGACGAACAGTCTCTGGAGCATAAATATCCCGAAAATATAACAGCCTACGCAAAACATTAAATAATTGGAAATACATTTAAAATCCTGAATAATAGAGACAATACGATAAAAGATCGATTTCATAAACATTAACAAATTCAAAGAATATAATGAGTGTAAACAATCAAGAATCCTAAAATGAATTAATAACAGATAAAACGTTGGCAACCACACATAGCTATATTCTCCTATTACCGAAGTAACAAGAGCAGACATAACCGTAGCCACTATACGTGAGACCGGAAACAGAATCAGAACTGTAGCCACTACACGTGGGACCGGTAGATAAAAACCGTTGCCATGGTCGGTACAGACAGAATCCAAACTGCAGCTGGCAGACAAATTAAAGATCCCAAGCCGGGTGATCAGCCCGACAAGGTGACCTAAGCCTAGTGGTGCCTTTAGTTTTTAAAACCTGAACCAATACAAATCAAAATACTAATCCCTTTGGCTCATGGGCTCACACCATAGGGCTCTGGCCCCATCTCGCCTCGAGGTTTTATTTTTGAAATCATAGTCTCTTTGGCTCATGGGCTTGCACTACAAAGCTCTGGCCCCGTCTTGCCTCGAGGTTTTATTTTCAAAATATTAGTCTTATCGATGAAATCCCGAATGTGGCGAACCACTCCAATCTCCTTTCAAATCGATTCGGAGAAAACATACGAATTTCCATGGTAAACCATTCAAATACAGATCAAAGTGATTTGTATAAAATCATACGATCAATCCTTTCGAACATGGACAACCACATGATTTTATAACAAATCACCGATGCTATTCAAATTAGTTTACCGAAGAATACAAATACATATACCTTCTCTGACTTGAAATGGAGTGGATAGTGGAGAATGACTTAATGACTTACCAAGGAACCATCTCAATACACATTTAACCTTTAAACATTGATTAATAAAGAGTAGGTTTGATGCCAATGAAAATCCACAACATTTAAATGATAAAGTGCGTATTGAGACTTGAAAGATTCCCGGGTAACTTCACATACGCTCATTCTCTCATTGATCCCATTCCCATTTCACAAGTTCCAAGTATCACAAATAATCCCAAACTTTCATGGGCTTCCATACATCATTAGAGGCTAAATGGGCCTCGAACAAATGGAGGGAGATGGGATGGACAAAGGCCCTGAAATAAGTGGAAAACGACCCCAAGCAAATGGGCTGAAAACAGCCCACGAAACAAGCCTAAAAAGGGCCCTGGACTGGGCCTAGGTCCGCTCCAGCGGCCCAGGGCTCGCTCGAGCGGACCCCTCCCAGAACCTGGTCCGCTCGAGCGGACCATGGGATCGCTCGAGCAGCCCAGCTTCTGGTTGGGCTCGGCTCAGTGCAGAATTCTGCATTTCTCATGGATGGTGATGGGTTCTTTTTCCCTCCTTCTTCCTCTATTAATTCCAACTCCTTTCACACATTCTCAACATTCCTTAGCCTCAAATTATCTTCATCCAACCATTCTATTCACAACAAAGATTGATACGAACATGACATTTTTATCCAACAAAGGCACTAACATTGAGATATATAAAAATTGATTCAAGTAGGCATATTGCCAAGTGAATATCAAATGATTGGAAACAATAACTTGGAGGTTAATAAACATAAAACATTGCTCAGATACACCAAGATTAAATCCATGTGTTGAAAAGGGAAAACATATAAAATGAAGATTCAAAAATTATTCACATTGAACAAATCACATATTGACTGAAAAATTAACTTGCCTTGGGTCAAGAGGAGTTGCAAGACACTCTATGGTGGTCCTCTTATAGCCCCAAGCTCCAAAATCACAAAACCCCTAAAATAGCTTAAGAAGAAACCCTAGAAAAATCAATCCCTTGCCAATCTCAAAGAAAGTCTTTACATAAATGAGAAAAATACTCCAAAAGATTTGAAAAACCAAGATCTCAAATGAAGAAGAAAAGCTTGAAAGGAAGCCTTGCTCTAACTCAAATCCTTTGAAAAAGGGTTCATTGGAAAGCTAAGAGGGAGGAGAAGAAGATGGGAAGATCACTCCCTCACTTAGCACTCAAGATTGGGGCTTTCAAAGAGGAGAGAGAAAGGGGCTGGGAGAAAACCCTATCTCCTCTTTTGTTGCAGGAAAAAGAAAAATGGGGAAGGAGAAGAACCCATTGGCTATATAAAGAGTTAAGTGGGTTGGGCCCCATGGGCCCCAAACTTACAAAGGTCAAAACTAGCATTTGTGGGTCCCGAATGAGATCGACGAAGAAGACAAAATCGATCAATAAAATATTTAATTTCCAAAAAGTATATTTTCCTCAATTTCTGAAATTCTCAAAATTCATGGACAGATTTAGTGAAAATGTTATTTTTGCCCATTTTTCTCGAAAAACGCGATTTATGAGCATCAGATCAAGATGGTCAAAACATGAAAGTTGTTAAACTTCATAAAATGAGTCAAAATACACCAAATTCAGAACTTTTTAGAAATCAAAAGTAATTTCTCATAAAAATACATATCATATGGACCGGGTCAAACCAAGGTCAACGGTCCTCAAATCTCCAAGGCTATGGAAAAATCTAGTCAAACTTAAAAACAAAGTCAAACCAACTCAAATCTTACTTAACAAGTTAAACCATGGTTAAAACAATACTAAACTGAGGGGTTGGGGGTCGGGGTCTTACACTATCCACGATCACCCAAATGCCATCACTGCGCCTCCTGGTAGCTGGAAGTCCTGCAATAAAATTCATGGTAATATGCTCCCATTTCCACTGAGGTATTTCGAGCTGATGAAGTAGCCCTGGTGGCTTCTGGTGCTCGGCCTTGATCTGCTGACATGTCAGACATCTCGCCACATAGCCTGCAATCAATTTCTTCATGTTGTTCCACGAGTAGTAGCTCCTCAGATTCCTGTACATCTTAGTGTTGCCCGGGTGAATCGAATATCTACTATGATGTGCATCTGCTAAGATCTGGTCCTTCAACTCCTGAATGTCTGGTACACACAGTCTGTCCTGATAGTAGAGCACTCCTCCGATCAGTCTGAACTCTGGCCTTTGGTCAATCTGCTCAATCACTCTGACAAGCTTGGGATCGCTGCGTTGACTATCCTTGACCTCTCCAAGCAACTCTGGTTCCCATGCGAACATGGTGGCAAGCATAACTCTGTCGCTGAGCGGCTGAAACTGGACATCCAAGTCGCTAAAGACATCTGTCCACACACCCTCTGCTGCTAGAAAACTGACTAGGGCGGTCTTCCTGCTCAAAGCATCTGCTACGACGTTCGCCTTACCCGGGTGGTATTTGATAGGGAAGTCGTAACGCTTGATGTACTCCATCCAACGCCTCCGACGGTTGTAGAGATCATGCTGAGTGAACAGGTACTGCAAACTGCGATGGTCTGAATGAACTTCGAACTTCTCTCCGTAGAGGTAGTGCCGCCACATCTTTAGTGCAAACATGACTGCTGCAAGCTCTAGATCGTGAGTAGCATACTTCTTCTCGTGTTCCTTCAGCTGGCGTGATCCATAGGCGATGACTTTGCCCTCCTGCATCAAAACACAACCAAGACCGGTCCCTGAAGCATCGGTGAAGACCACAAAACCGCCTGTACCAGAAGGTAAAGATAAGATCGGTGCTGTCGTCAGTCTCTCCTTGAGCTCTTGGAAACTGTTCTCACAAGCATCTGTCCACACGAACGGTACATCCTTCCTCGTCAGCTTGGTCAAAGGTGCTGAAATTGAAGAGAAACTCTTAACGAATCTGCGGTAGTAGCCTGCTAAGCCAAGGAACCTCCGAACTTCTGTGACATTCTTCGGTCTCTCCCAGTTCACTACTGCCTCGATCTTTGCTGAATCCACTGCTAGGCCGTCTTTGGAGAATATGTCCGAGGAAGACTACCTGCTCTAACCAGAACTCGCACTTGCTGAGCTTCGCGTATAGCTGGTTGTTACGCAACAACTGTAGAGATGTCCTCAAATACTGCTCGTGCTCCTCTCTGGACTTGGAGTAGACCAACACGTCGTCGATGAACACCACTATGAAGCTGTCGAGGTACGGAGCGAAGATCTTGTTCATCAAAGCCATGAACACTGCTGGCGCATTCGTCAACCCGAACGGCATCACAAGGAACTCATAGTGCCCGTAACGAGTACGAAACGCCGTCTTCTGTACATCTTGCTCTCTGACTCGTAGCTGATGATATCCCGATCTCAGGTCCACCTTCGAAAAGTACTGCGCTCCCTGAAGCTGGTCGAAAAGCTCGTCGATCCGGGGAAGAGGATACTTGTTCTTCACTGTTGCTTGGTTCAGCTGCCTGTAGTCGATGCACATCCTCATCGACCCATCCTCCTTCTTCACGAAAAGCACAGGTGTTCCCTAAGGTGACATGCTCGGTCTGATGAAGCCCTTGTCTATCAACTCTTGCAACTGGGTCTTCAACTCTCGCAGCTCAGCTGGAGCCATGCGGTAAGGAGCTCTGGAAATCGGTGTGGTGCCTGGCACAAGCTCGATGGTGAAGTCGATCTCTCTGACTAGAGGCAATCCTGGGATCTCGTCGGGACACATGTCTGGAAACTCACAAACAACTAGGATCTCCTCGACTCCCTTGGACTTCTTGTCCTCTGAAATGAATGCGATGTAGCCCTTGCAACCTGATCTCACTAGTCTCTCTGCCTTCAGTGCTGAAATCAACCTGGTACTATGTGGCTTCTTCTCGCCTACAAACTCGATCGTGTCATCTGAACCGTCGATGGTGAGTCTGACTATCTTCTCAAAGCAGTCAATCACTGTTCGGTATCTGGCCAACCAATCCATCCCCAAGATAACGTCGAAGTCATGCATGGGTAACACGATCAAATCTACAAACATAATGTACTCCCCGATCTGCACTCGGCATATGGGGTGGTAAGTCTGACACACTACCCTCTTGCCTACGGGCGTAGACACAACTAGCGTGCAAGGCAACTCCTCTCCTACCCCACCAAGAACTAAAGCAAAAGCAGAAGACACATAGGAATGTGTCGCACCAGATCAAACAATACTCTAGCAATCTGACCACAAATAGAAAGAGTACCTTCAATGACGTTCCCTGCAGCTTTGGCCTCCTCATGTGTGAGTGCAAATGCCTGACCTGCGGCTTGAGGTCTCTGCTGCTGTCGCTGCTGTCCATGGGGTCTCTGGTGTCGTCCCCTCTGATAGTGCTGTCCCCTAGGCTGCTTGGGTCCACGTGCCTGCTGCTGGGCATGGTACTGCTGCTGAGGTGGCTGAGGTGCTGGTGCAATCCGCGGAGCAGGTGGAGCTGGAGCTCTAGGAGGTGCTGGAAGCTGGAGTATCGGGGGCAGTCCTCCTCGTAGTGGGCAAACTCTGGAGATGTGCCCTGGCTCCCTGCAGTCATAGCACACCCTGGGTCCACGCTGCTGCTGCTGCTGGTGCTGCTGATGCTGACGCTGATGATACTGCCCAGCTGGCCTCTGTCTCTGGAATGACTGCTGCTGTAGGGGCACAGGCTGCGGTCTGACCAGGGCAACCCGGACCTGTCTCTGCTGCTGACTGGCCTCAATCCGCTGAAGACACTCCTTTGCCCAGTAAGCCCTCCTCAAAGCCTCCTCATAAGTGTGAATCTCAATGCAAGACATGTTAAGCTGGATGTCATCTCTCAGTCCCTCGACGAACCGCCGGATCCTCTCTGACTCAGGAGTGACCAGAGCCTCTGCAAAGCGAGAAAGCTGGGTGAAGCGAACCTCGTACTGGTAGACAGTCATGCTGCCCTGCACCAGTGCCTGAAACTCCCGCAGCTTGCGGTCTCTGACGTGAGATGGTATGAACTTCCGGAGGAAGTCCGCTCTGAATGCAGTCCAGGCAATCTCGTCTCCTATCACCTCGTAATGACGCTGAATCATCCTCCACCAGTCCTCCGCGACTCTCCGGAACATGTAAGCAGCTAACTGCACCCTCTGCTGGCCGGTACACTCGAAGACCCTGAAGATCTTTTCCATCCACACGATCCAGTCGTCGGCCACCAGCGGATCATCCGCACCAGTGGACTCAGGGGGTCCCCCCTTGAGGAACTTCTCAAATATGACGTTCGGGTCTGCCTCCCGAACAGATGCCGCTGCTGTACCCGGCTGAGCCACCCTCTCGATGATATCTAGGACTTGTGTCTGAAATTGAGCAAAATCCTCGGCCTGCTGCTGCTGCGCCGAAGCCTGGGCCTCCCGGGAAACGAGGAAGGCCTGTAAGAATCTCTGGAAACGCTGCTCGAAGTCGGGTTGGCCACCGACCGCTGGTATCATATGTGGTGGAGAACCTTCTCCAGACATCTGTCAAGAGAAATAGATTGTGTTAGTTCAAGTCCAACACTTAGGACTACACTGACTCTACCCGATCCATCGACCTTACACGTACCCCCACACTGAGATCCTCACTACGTCCTAAAGTTTCTAGTGTATTTTATTTCCTAGAGACTTGCCCGCTTTGATACCATAAAATGTAACGCCCCAATTCCGAATACCGTGAAAATCGTCAAAGTACCAAAACTGGCGCGCTACTTCCCGGGAAATCCGAGAACTTCCAAGATCGTAGGTCCCCAATGAGGTCTAATATAAAACTTTTTGTAAAATAAGCGGAAGCAATACAGAGATAGTGGAAGCATAAGGTATCATCATATATATATCAAATGTAAATGGGCTGAAGTCTAGCCTAAAGTGAAAAGTGATAAAAACCAAAGTTTTAATTACAAATTTGGAACATTACACAACTCACAACAAATGTCTCTCAAAAACCCAAACAAAATAGTCACTTAAACCCCTGCAACTGGTGCCGGCTCTCCACCCTCCAGCTCGACCTCTTGGTCGGCCGGTCCCCATCCATAGTTACCTACTATGGGCACCTCAACGAGTGCGTATGCATCGCCCTCGGACTCGGGGTCAACACCTAAGCACCAAGAGTGGATCAGATCTAAAGATCTGACAAGTCACAGTATGCTTATAATATAGAATGTATGCATCACATGAGTAGAGACAGTAATAAAGTTAAGAGAATAACAATGGTACAGATCCTAGGCAGTTGAGCAAGATGAACAAATAGAATCAAGATAAACATAATATAATAAACCTACACAAAATGGCACACTCACACAAGCTGGATATCGCGGGATATTTTGCCGCGGCCCTCCCATACTGAACACAGTCGCGGCGGGAAAAATCTCACAGTGCTGGGGATTATCTAGCCCCGCAAATAACATCATCCATCAACACACACTGAGACCGGACCCGGTATCACACCGTCCGTCTCCAACAATGCTCATCATGATAGCCATACAACACTCTCAACAGCTCCTACCAGTGATGATCAGTCCAACTGGCTTAGCTTAGATCAACTGAGTGAATGTCTATGCCGACTCAGGAAACAATAAGGGTCTGTGTCTGTCTAGGCTTTGCCTTGCGTGAACAAGGTCCTAACAAAGTCCCTTAGAGGTCCAAGTATCCATGGATCATAATTCAGGTCCAAGTCCAGTCAATGAATCCATACCAAGGCCCACCAAATACATGGCCTGGTCTATAACAGTCCATAAGAGATACAAGTCCAAGTTCAATAACATATGATCCATTTATATCCATAATGGGTCACAAGCCCATACAATCTAACCTCTCCAGTCTAGGGTAATTCACATCCAAACTTAGGCCATAAAGGGGCCCGCCTAGCCACAGACACGGGTCAATGTTCACCCAATCATATTACCGGGTCACCTTTAAGTAGTCCTAGGTTCGGGTCCTCCATTTTCCATTTAATTAACAGGTATAAGCAATAATAAGGACAATAGAGTGACAGTAATAATATGAGGGAGATGAATCTCCAAGTACAAGGATCAATGGGAGATATCAACAGTCCAACCTAAGTAATTAGTCCACATTCAGGTTCAGGTCTATCTCAGGTAATTTGATCTTTAAGTGAAACCACAGATGCTAAGGATTACTGTGTTTGGTGCTCAGAAGTTATGTGCATCATTGGTAACGTATAAAGGTCGAATCATCTTAGATTACATAACCTGAACTTTAATTAGTAGACCCCATGAGTCAAGGTTGAGCCACACCATCGACTCGTGGTTGGCACAGTGATGGAAGTCTATTTGGCTGGTCAATGGGTCCTATATATGATTGTGACAATAGAAATTAGAATCTGGGAAGTGTCACTGTACACAGTGTGCTCAGTTGACCTCCTGGCCTGGGCAGTCAGCTCGGCACACTGGGATCAGAGAAGTAAACGCCCTGCAGGCAAGCCTATTGTCCAGGACTTCCTGTGAGTTCGGCTAACCCCTGGCCTGGGTAGTTGGCCGTACACACTAAGAATTCTGGCTGAAGGGATGTCCCAGGTTCTAGTCTCCCGTGTTGGAATCCGGCCTTTTCAGAATCCATCTCGGAGTTCGGCTAAGTACTAGAGCTCAATTGAACACTCAGCTCGGTCACCCAGCTCAGCTCGACAAAGTGCCTAGCTCAGTTCGGTCACCCAGCTGAGTTCGGGGAAAGTATTGAGCTCGGCCAGGCATTGAGGTCGGTCAAGCTCTTAGCTCGGTTAAGCGCTGAGCTCGGCTAAGCACAGAGCCCGGTCTGGCACGGAACCCGGTCTGGCACTGAGCTAGGTAGAACACTGAGCTCGGCCATAACAATGAACCCGGCCTAGACGATGAGCTCGGCCTAGACACTGAGCTCGGCTAAAACGCGGATCTCAACCTGAGCATTGTGCTCGGTAGAACACTGAGTTCAGCTAGCGTTGAATCCAGCCATCGCTGAGTTCGGCCAGTACTGAGCTCGGCAACCGCTGAGCTCCGCCAATGCTGAGCTCGGCAATCGCTGGGCTCTGCCAGTGCTGAGCTCGGCCATCGCTGGACTCGATCAGTGCTGAGCTCTATCCATGTTCCCCCATCAGTGTTGTGCTATGTCACAGAACTCAGTTCCGCGATAGAACATCACTTCTCTTCATTATGCACAGGGATGGTGGCCCACCTCTGATCAAAAATCTAGATCAGGTCCCGTCCCCATGGTCGCCCAAGGCCCTTCAAACAGATGTAGGGTCCTGATTTACCAAAGGTGGTCCCACCTCGGTCCCGATCTCGACACAGCAAGATGGGTTTTCACAATTCCATCTCCGGAAACCTATTACCGTGACCCAATTCTCCTGGGCTTCTCCTTATATCATCACAGAAGCATAACCGAAGAACAAACATTCCCATATCATCCATCCACCATCAACTGACCATTGATCATCCAAATGAGGTAACCCCATCCCATCAATGGCCAAAGAAAAACCAATCAGACAAGCTCAAAGATCGATCTAAACATATATATACTGCAGTTGGAATTGTAATTGTAAATCAAAGAAAGAAAACATGCAATCTAGACTATCAGCATAGGGCACTTGCCTGATCGATTGAAGGTAGAAGGAAAAGAGAGAAAATAACAGAGAACCAAGGGGTTTCGGCAGTAGGTCTCCTCTGTTGCAGATCGGTCTCGGGGTTGGCCTTCTATTGGAAATTCTGGGGAGAGAGAGAGAGGGAGAGAGATAGGAATTGGAGGGAAGACGAGGGTTCGTTGAAGAGAAGTGGGGGAGGAAGAAAAGAGAAAAGAGATGGGCATTGAGTGAGAGAAGATGAACAGTAGTTGCTTGGGCAGGGAGGGCTTAGTTTAAATAGGTTGGGGTTTTTGGGCTAGGGACAAAAATGCCCTTGGGGTTAGAATAGGATTAGGGTTAGGGTAGATGGTACTTAAGTCTTTAGGTGGGCTTCTAGAAGATTCTTTGGTGCAAACCCCTTATAGTAAACACAAATTCTAGCTAGGACCTCTAACAAACTAACTAACTCTAAAATTAACAAAAGACACCCTATTGACTCTACTAATTACACAACTAGACTATACTTAGGAAAATACATAACTACCCTCACTAAGCCCCATAATTAGTATAATTAAAAATACTTAGGCTATTATATAGTATTTAAATTCAAATTGAGGGCCCACCAGGGGTGGGGCCTCACACGCAGACCTCCTCTCATCTTCATCTCCATCATCACGCACCTCTCCATCCACTCTCATGCAAAAACGCATGCAGAACCCCACTCTAACGTCCCTGTGCACCATCACCCTCTCGATCCCACAGGTGAAGTTGTTCAATAGAGGTTCAGGTGTAGATCTGAACTATCTATGAAAATTTTATAGAGGTGTAGTCCTAATTCTGTAGATTTGTTTTAGAGTTGCCTCTGGAAATTCTGCAAAAGTTGTTCTATATGAATTGAGCTATCTATGGCGGTAAAGTTTCACTCTACATGTGAAAAGGTGAAGGTTTTGTATAAGCTTTCCTCTAATACCTTGTGTGAATGCTTTGATTTTTTTATTTTTGTAAAAATAATGATAAACCAATGTGGCGGCCCATGATTGACCGAGTAATCCAGCACTCCTTTTGGTTCTGTTTGAATCCAATTTGTTTGGTTAAGAAGTTATTGTTTTCTGGACCAGGCTTCTGGTAAATCAGTTGGAGGGTAACAAAGAACTTAGACTCTGTTTGGTTAGGCTTATATGGAAATGTATATTAAAACCAACTGATGAAGTGCAAACTGAGAAATTAATACTATGGCACTTTGATGAATATCTGGCTGAAACATGATGTAGGGCTTAATTAAGCATGATCGGATTTTTCCACAGTTATTAACCGTAACCAAACCATCTTATATGGTTAACCACGGTTCGGTTTTCTATGGTTTTTGTCTTCACGGTTACGGTTACGGTTTTCAAATATAGAAAACCGCGGTTACGGTTCGATTAATGGTTTTTTCCAAAATAACCGGTTAATCGAACCGTTACACCCCTAGATGGACGAGACTGGAGGTGGTTTTTTTTTTTTTATAGAAATTCGATTGGATGGAAGGAGTTCCAGAAATCCAGGAATTTGGATGTGTAGTGCACCCTGTTAACCGGCCCTGCTGGGTGTCGACCGAATACAAAGGATTTCCAGGGAAATAACTGGAACTGGATTTCTCTCTCATACTTAGAATTCTAGTGTACCCGGTCAACAACCAGGCCATGATGTCGACCGGACACACTGCAGAATGTCAGAGCCCAGTTCTCTGCCTGCCAAGTGACTTTCCAGGGATTTCAGTGTGCGCGGTCGACCGACCAAGCCAGTAGGTCAACCAAACACACTGCACTGGATGTCGATCTGGGAGTCAGAATCCTTATTTTTCCAGTATACCCAATCGATCGGCCCTTGGGGATGTCGACCGGATACATTGCAGACTGAGTTTCCCAGTTTTGCAGTTTCTGAGATTTGGTTCTGTTGTGGGGCCTATTAACCATCCAGATGGACCTCCATTGATGTTCCAAGCATGAGTCAATGGTGTGGCTGAACCTTGACTCATGGGGGCCACTAAGTAGGGTTTAGTATATTGATTGGAGTTCGATTCGATCCTTAAACGTTGTCGAAGATGTCCGTAACTTCTGGATTACCAAACACAATATCCTTGGCATCTAAAACTTTATTTAGGAATCAAATTGACTGACATGGACCTGGACCTGAAAAGGGGGCCATTATTTAGGTTGGACCTTTGCTATTTCCCTTTGATTTGGCTTGTTTTGGAGAATTATTATACTTGATTCCTTGCCGTCACTCTTACATCCTTTCTATTGTTAATACTGTTAATTAAATGGAAATTGGATGACCTGAACCTAGGATTACATAGTGGTGACATGATGTTGTGGATTGGTGATTAATGACCCATGTTTGTGGCTAGGCGAGCCATCATATGGCCTAAGAATGGATGGTTATGATACCTTAGGATGAAGAGGTTGGATATTGTGGACCTGTGACCCATTTATGAATGGGAATGAACTAAATGCTATTGGACTGAACTTGGATGTTATACTTAGACTGTTTTGGACTACGTCCACGATATTGGTGGGCCTTAGTATGGATTCAATGATGGACTTGGACTTGGATTGTATTTATGGACTTGGACCTATACCTTGGACCTCTTATGGACTTGATAGGATCTTGCTCGCGCAAGGCAAGCCTAGCTAGACATATACTTTACTTGTTTTCTTGAGTCGGTCAGTTGTTATAAGCTCAGCCTTTGGACTGATCATCACTGGTAAGAGCTATATTGGTTATTATTGAGAGCTATCATGGTGAGCTATGGCTAGACGGACGGTGTGATTCCGGCTCCGATCTATTGAGTGTGAGGGTGTTGATATTGAGATGGATGTTGTTATTATTTGTGGGGCTAGTCATCCTTTGCATTGTTACTTTACTTTCCCTGCCGCAACTGTTTACAGTATTGGAGGGCCGCAGCATAATATCCTACGGTGCCCAGCTTGTGTAAATGTCCCACATTGTTGTATGGTTAGATTAGATGCTTTACTTTCATTCTGATTCTATTTGATAGATCTTGCTCAATTGCCTAGCATTGTACCATTGTTAATCTTATGATGATATGATTGTCTCTAATCCTTTTGATGCATATATCCCATGTTACTTGTATACTGTGCCTTGCCAGAGCTTTGGATCCGACCAATCTTTGGTACTTAGGTATTGACCCCGATCCCGAGGATGAGGCGGTCGTCGAGGTGCCCGTAGCTGGAGACTACGGATGGGGACCGGCTGACCAGGTGATCGAGCTGGAGGATTGAGTGCCTGCACAGGGGGTTTGAGTGCAGTTCATCTTGAGCTTAGAGTGTTTTTGTTGTGAGCAGGGAGATAGTCTGATATGTACCTTTTATTCTACACTTTGAGACTTAGGCTGGACTTCAGCCCTGCTACATTTGCTTTATGACAGTTTCGATACCTTATTGCATTTGCTATTCCTACACCTCCGCAATTAACCGTTGATCATATATTGTTTCAAAAAGTTTTAAATTAGACCTCACTGCGGACTATGATCTTGGAAGTTCTTGGATTTTTTGGAAAGTTGCGCGCCAATTCCAGATACCTTGGCGGTTATCTCGGCATTTGGAATTAGGGCGTTACACTTTACGAAGTAACCCAAGGCTTTGGTACCGATTGAAAGTGCAACTAGGGCCAAGGTATAAGTCCTAGAAGGTGGGGTGGGGAATAGGACTAATTACAATTCTTTCCCAGTTTTTAACAACTTAAACAAGATTCCAGTTGTCTTCAAGAGAGATGCCTGTAAAGGTGTGTGCTTAAAATGTCCAATATAGAGATTCAATAAAAATAAAGAACAAAAATTGGAACAAGCAAGATAAAGATGTATACATAGATTTATAGAGGTTTGGACCTCTTGTCCTACATCCACTCACAAGGGATCACAAAGCCCTTGGTTCCACTATGATGAATCAAACCACATAGGTATGATTGCAATCACAAATACAACTTGATTTTGATAACGAGGCTCAGTCGCACATATTTAATTTCCCGCCACATAGATTTTTTAGGTATTTAGATCACTAAGTTCTAATCCACTCAAGCAATACACGAGGATATGAATTTTAATTGAAAGGAGAACACTTGGCTCTTGACAAAGCCTTGAGAGTGTTCTTTGAAGCTTGAGCCACAGTTGAGGCTTTGACGTCTTGAAGGTTGCTTGGTGTAGATGATGAAACTTCATAGAAGTGCACAACCAAGTAGAAGAGGTTTACGTTCTAGGGTGAAATGGGTTTCTATGTTAAATTAAGAACAAGATACCCTAGGTAATCACCCACTCTTTGAGCTAAAGAAGCTCTTGGATTTGCCTAGATAAGGTACTGGTGTGTTTCGAAGAGGTTTGGAGAGCTTAGGATTGATTTGCAAGTTGTAGGGATGAAGTCTCTTCAAGGATGCATGCATTTTTGATGAAAAACGAGCTCTTGATATATAAAAATACGGCTCCAACGGCTAGTCGTCAGCTAGCCCTTTTCAAAATTCGGTTAACCAAAATACCAAGTAATATTTCCTAACGGTCGAAATTTCGAAAACAATGCAATTCTGCTAAAATTCATTCAACAATTTGGTGGATTGAATTCCAATTCGGTATACCCGAATTGTTGGCCGACAGTTGACCGAAATTGATGATTTTGGTTGACCAATTCCAAGTTCGGTTGACCGAATTTTGGTAAAGGTTTTGTCAATTTTCTGGACAGATTTTGGTTGACTGATTTCCAGTTCAGTTGACGAATTTGAGGAGACTTGAACCTAAGTCTGAAAGCTAAGAAAAAAGCAGTTTAAACCCTAAAAGTTTACCCAACAATCTAAGGGGTTTAAGGTCCAATCAACGGTCTGGTTTTGGTCTAAAATACCTAAATAGGTTGGCACAACCTTGGAGCTCTTCTTTGACGAACCCGGCCATCCAAGACTTGATCTTCTGCCTTCAAACTTGATCTTTCTTGAAAAAAATTTGAGGAGCAAGATCTTGGGCTCTTTTGACATGAAACTGACAATACACAAATGGGCATTTATGACTATGACCCTAACATCCTATGGTACGAGTTTGGATTGTTTATGCGTCTAGAATTTAAATACAAGCAACTTGGGTGAATCTTTCCATTTTTAGAATCAGTCATAAGTTTATTATAAGAGTTTTTCTTAACTAAAAGGCCCCTACGTATTCATGAACCCTAAAAAAAGCTCTTGTATTTTATGTTTTTACTAAGACATCCCTGGACCAACAACTCAAGTTAAAAAAAAGCATGTTTGTTGTAAAAAATTCCTTTGAGTAGATGTCCTAGTTTTAAATTAGTGAGACTGTATCAATTGTTTTATTGGCATGTTCATTTCTTTTCCTACTGAAGGAACAAGTTTAAACCCTAATACTGGTTAAGGTCTCTGAACAGATTTCCTTATAAATTTCAATTGGTCCAATTAATCTAACCTACCAAACAATCAATTAACCACAAAGAAGAATATGAGAAATGCGATTTTTACTTGGAAAATCCTACTCGAGAAAAACCACGGGTCTTACCGTTTAGACCATAGACAACCAAGCACTATATGAAATGAGAGTTACAAGTACTCATAAAACCTTTTCTAGTTGCAACTCAACCTAAGGACTATGATGATCTTGCTATCAACTTGCCGTACACCTTCACCGTGCTTGACCCAACCACCTTGAATGCCTCTTCAAGGTGAATTTACTGCTTGAGAGTAGAAGAAGAAGTCTCCAAGGCTTGGTACTTCAGCTCTGGATCAAAGGAAGCTTTGGAGAAGACAAGGGATCTCTCAAAAGAATTTCAGGGTTTAGAATAGGAGAGAGGATGATAGGTTTGAAAGTGAATGCCTTTTAATAAGCCTTGAGATGTGCAAGAGGTTTTCAAGGAGTATAGGACTCAAATAAGGAAGTTGAGAGAAATCAGAACAAGTTTTCCAAAGTCAGCTAGAAAGTCCGGGAATTTTTGCTGACCTAGGTATGATCTCTCTAAATACTCCCTACAGAAATCTCTATGCACACTTGGATTTGGGCCGACTAAATATATTATTTAAAAAAAAATAAACATTAAGAAGAGAGCATAAGGGAATAGAAAAAAAAATCAAGATCGATGCTCCGAAAAACTGCAAATCCACTAAGACCATGAATCCTCTCAATCCCAGTGTCACATTAACCATAAGTGAGTGACCAAGTGAGTCATCGTATACATAAAGATATGTTCAAAAACCTTAAACTGTGTATCAAGAAAGTTAGCTTAAAAAAATAAGTAAATCAAAGTGTTTCACATGCCAGTTAATCATGAAGTGTATCAAGAAAGTTAGTTTCAAAAACCTTAAACTGTGTATTGAGAGAGAATGCCTTTTTATAAGCCTTGAGACGTGCATGGGGTTTTCAAGGAGTATAGGACTCAAATAAGGAAGTTGAGAGAAATTAGAACTGGGTTTCCAAAGTCGGATGGAAAGTTCACGAATTTTCTCTCGACCTGGGGATGATCTCGCTCTAGGGAACTTGCTTTTTGCTTCGAGACCTTGAGACACATCAGAACTTGCTCGACCCAAAGGAGGGCTCGCTTGAGCGAATTGATGTTCTGTCTCTAGTCAATTCTGGGAGAGTTCACTCAATCCAAAATGGGTCTTGCTCGAGTGGATTGAGTCTCTGTGTCAGCATTGCTTCGAACTGCTTCTGCTGTCTTCAATCAATCTTCGATCCAGGCAGTCCATCTATAAAAACAAGAATAATCAAGAAACCCTGTTTTGTCCATATCCTAATGAATTTTCCAACACTCAATTTCATTACAACTACCATTTTCTCTTAATATTTTTGTCGATCGCTTGATTATGTTGAACCATAGATAAACATTTTGAATTTTCTGAAAACAAAAAAATGGGTTGTTTTTTCATTGTGATTCCATTAACCATACATTCTGTAGACTTTTGATTGTTGTTTTGCTGATATGACGGGCTGATTTTTAAAGGACAAAACATTGACATGGAGATACTCTTAAACTTCTCCAACCAATCACAGACATTCCATGACTTCTATACATGTAGACTAAACTTGGGTTGACAACCCAAGATTTTATAAATTAGAGTCCATATCTCCTCCAGCATATTTTGATTCAAGACATCGTTCTTGTTTTTTCGGCTGAAAGCAATCCACATGCATTCCATGGTGGTTCTACCAATCAACCAGTTAACTGTACTAAAATGAGTTTTGTAGACGTCACAATGAGGTCATTGGGCTATTCTTGTGTTTGAGCATCCTGAATATGGGTTATGTTTCATGGCCCATTTGTTTGTACGAATTCTAAGAAATTATCATATCCAAATAGCTAAAATTGAAGGCAAAAAAAGGAATAATACTCCTTTGGTGAAAAGTGATTATCCAGCCGGTAACATAGTAAATCAAAATCTCAAGAAAGTACGATCATATCTACATCTCTAACTTATGCCCTTAACTAGTCACCTTTTAATCTTCTTCGTCGAAGCTACTTTATCATAAATTCCTTTCAACTCTAAGCGAACGAATTACACTATATTAAGCTGAAGGGTTTTTTTAGATGATTTTGACCATAACTTATAATTTTGATGGGGAGTTATAACTCCCCACTTCCAATATGTAACCGCTTATATTCATTTCCAACATGTAACCACTAGTATAATTCCTCCACCTTATGTAACTAACTCTTCTTTTTCACGTGCACTTTTGTGTGATAACTTCATTTCTATTCCTATTACTAGCAAAATCCCGTGGATAACCACGAAACCACCAAATGCACAGACTGATATGAATTATTTTTAATAAATTTATTAATTAGTAAACTTGTGAGTCCTTTTTTTTGTTGCTAATTTGATCTTTATGTTTTTTTTTAAATATTTTATTATTTAGGTGAGGCATGAATTGATTAAGAAAGATCAAATGATCATAGACCTAACAAATTGACCTGATATATTTAAGTGAGACCGAGATGAATGGGGTCCATCATCTCTATTCTAACCGTTCATAAAATCATATGATGCGGGCTGAGACCCATTAATTGATTGATAAAGATCAAATGATCAAATGATCATAGACCTCTCAAATTGACCAAACCTAACCTATTTAAGTGGGACCCCAAGATGAATGAGTCCACCATCTATATTCTAACCGTCCATAAAATCATATTATGCGGGATGGGACCCATGAATTGATTAAGAAAGATCAAAGGATCAAATGATCGTAGACCTAACAAATTGACCTAATATATTTAAGTGGGACCCAGATGAATGGGGTCCACCATCTTTATTCTAACCGTCCATAAAATCAAATGATGCGGGCCGGGACCCATTAATTGATTGATAAAGATCAAATGATCAAATGATCATAGACCTCTCAAATTGACCAAACCTAGCCTATTTAAGCGGAACCCCCAAGATGAATGGGGTCCACCATCTATATTCTAACCGTCCATAAAGTGGATAACCACGAAACCACCAAATGCATAGACTGATATGAATTATTTTAATAAATTTATTAATTAGTAAACTTGTGAGTCTTTTTTTTTGTTGCTAATTTGATATTTATGTTTTTTTCCAAATGTTTTATTATTTAGGTGAGGCATGAATTGATTAAGAAAGATCAAATGATCATAGACATAACAAATTGACCTGATATATTTAAGTGGGACCGAGATGAATGGGGTCCATCATCTCTATTCTAACCGTTCATAAAATCATATGATACGGGCTGGGACCCATTAATTGATTGATAAAGATCAAATGATCAAATGATCATAGACCTCTCAAATTGACCAAACCTAACCTATTTAAGTGGGACCCCTAGATGAATAGGGTCCACCATCTCTATTCTAACCGTCCATAAAATCATATTATGCGGGATGGGACCCATGAATTGTTTAAGAAAGATCAAAGGATCAAATGATCGTAGACCTAACAAATTAACCAAATATTTTTAAGTGGGACCCAGATGAATGGAGTCCACCATCTTTATTCTAACCGTCCATAAAATCAGATGATGCGGATCGGGACCCATTAATTGATTGATAAAGATCAAATGATCAAATGATCATAGACCTCTCAAATTGACCAAACCTGACCTATTTAAGCGGGACCACCAAGATGAATGGGGTCCACCATATATATTCTAACCACCCATGAAACAATATGATGCGGGATGGACCCATGAATTGCTTGATAAAGATCAAATGATCAAATGATCATAGACCTTACAAATTGACCAAACCTAACATATTTAAGTGGAAGCCCCCAGATGAATGGGGTCCACCATCTCTATTCTAACCATCCATAAAATCATATTATGCGGGATGGGACCCATGAATTGATTTTAAAAGATCAAATGATCAAATGATCGTAGACCTAACAAATTGACCAAATATTTTTAAGTGAGACCCAGATGAATGGGGTCCACCATCTTTATTCTAACTGTCCATAAAATCAGATGATGCGGGCCGGGACCCATGAATTGATTGATAAAGATCAAATGATCAAATGATCATAGACCTCTCAAATTGACCAAACCTAACCTATTTAAGTGGGACCCCCAAGATGAATGGGGTCCACCATCTATATTCTAACCGTCCATGAAATAATCTGATGCGGGCTGGGACCCATGAATTGCTTGATAATTATCAAAGTATTAAATGATCATAGACCTCACAAATTGACCAAACCTAATCTATTTAAGTGGAACCCCCCAGATGAATGGGGTCCACCATCTTTATTCTAACCGTCCATAAAATCATATTATACGGGATGGGACCCATGAATTGATTTAAAAAGATCAAAGGATCAAATGATCGTAGACCTAACAAATTGATCTTATTTGTTTAAGTGAGACCCAGATGAATGGGGTCCACCATCTCTATTCTAACCGTCCATAAAATTGCATGATGCGGGCCAGGACCCATGAATTGATTGATAAAGTTCAAATGATCATAGACCTCATAAATTGACCAAACATAATTTATTTAAGTGGGACCCAAAAGATGAATGGAGTCCACCGTCTATATTCTAACCGTTCATAAAACCATATGATGCGGGCTGAGACCCATGAATTGCTTGATAAAGGTCAAAGGATCAAATGATCATAGACCTCACAAATTGACCAAACCTAACCTATTTTAGTGAAACCCCCCAAATGAATGGGGTCCACCATCTCTATTCTAACCATCCATAAAATCATATTATGCGGGATGGGACCCATGAATTGATTAAGAAAGATCAAATGATCATAGACCTAACAAATTGACCAAATATTTTTAAGTGAGACCCAGATGAATGGGGTCCACCATCTTTATTCTAACCGTCCATAAAATCAAATGATGCGGGCCGGGACCCATGAATTGATTGATATAAATTTAGCACATCTGGTGTGTTGGCTTATTTAGGGATTTTATGGAGAGATTTTAGGCTTTTGAGTGGAAGATGATTCTTCATGGAGAGATTTTAGGTCTTTTGAGTGTGTAATAGATATAGAGATTTTAGGGATAAGGGCAACTCCGGAAATGACATTGTAAAAGGCTTGAGGTTGCGCCACATGTCTTTATGTGAGGAAGAGTACATCCCTTTAGTAATATAGATAGATAAACACCAAATCTTTGCCATGTGTATTTGGGGATTGATTTTGCGAGTTTTTCTTATTAAATTAATAAATATACTTTTTAGTTATTGGTGAGCACGGGTTTTTGTGCCAGTGAACCCTTATCGCTCTTCTTCTTGGTATTCACCCAATGGGTCCCAACACCCAAAGGCTAGAGTTACAACCGTGCTACAGGGCCCGATTTTCGGGCCCGAAAAGCAGCACGGCTCCCTAGGGAGCCGTGCCCATTTTCGGGGCCCTTTTTGGGGGCCTAGCATTTTTCCTAGAGTTATATTGCATCTGAATATAAAGTAAAAATCCGAGCCCGGATCATAGCACGAGTTTTTGTGCCAGTGACCCTTACTCTTCTTCTTGGTATTCATCCAATGGGTCCCAAAACCCAAAGGCTAGAGTTATATTGCATCCGAATATAAAGTAAAAATCCGAACCTGGATTTGATCCTGAACTCAGGCATGGACCTGAAGTCAGATTGAGCACAGATGGTTTCCTTACTTGTATAATACGCTTAATATCAATAGAAAACTCATTTAGAAAACTCATTTAGTTGAACAATGGACCCAAATTAGAAATGGCTCTAAATATAGGAACCCTAATAATTTTATCTTCATTTGTTCGGGTCATTGAGGTGGAAAGGTCGCAAGCTTTAATCATCCCACCAAATAACTTGGATGTGTTTGGCCGTATCCAGCAATAAAATGGTTAATAATTACCTTTTGTTGAATGGATTTTTTAGCTTTATCTTTGTAATAGTTTATTATTGATATTGACCACTTGTATTTGTGATTGAATACGTGTTAACTGTTTTTATAAAAATATGCATGAATATATTCTTATATGTTTATAATTAATTTTGATATCTAATAAATTTAAAATATAATATCTTACTTTTGCCCTGGGCTAAGCATGGGGCGTTGTTGCTAGTACACTTAATATCAATAGAAAACTCATCTAGTTGAACAATGGACCCAAATTAGAAATGGCTCTAAATATAAGAACCATTATAATTTTATGTTCATTTGTTCGGATCATTGAGGTGGAAAGGTCGCAAGCTTTCATCCCACCAAATTACTTGGATGTGTTTGGCCGTATCCACCAATAAATGGTTAATAATTGCCTCTTGCCTCAACTTTGAGATTCAGTCCCAAAGGGGTGTGTGAAATTATTTACGTTGTTTGATTGATTTATTTCGTATGGAGCATCCAACAGACACCTAGCTCTAAACTTTACCACTTTTGGCATCACATCCCTTGCCAAGACCGTTCTAATCAAGTGATTGTGTATCTTAAGTTCTTGGGTCCGTTTTTGTTCTCCATGAGATTCCAAAGTCGGTATTACTTTTTAGCAATATTCAGGAAAACTCAAAGTAGAATATACGAAGACACCCTTCTGTTTAATTATAACAATGACAAAAGCCCTCTATAATAGTCATGAAAAAATACACCCCTTTATCTCTTTGACATTTACAAAAATACCCTTTGCTCATCGAAACATAAGTTGACTGACCCTTTTTCTCTATCGTCACCGGTTCTTTTATGTTAAAAAAAGTAAATTAAAGATTTTGATTATTTTCTTTGATATATATATATATATATATATTTTTATGTGAGTCAAGGGTTGAGACTCAAGAGAGAGCCTGCATACATACGGAAAAGTAGCCTATTCAAGTAGGAAGGAGGTGACGTAACAGGATTTGAAACCAAGGTAGGCACGTAAGATCTGACGTTCCTTATCACTCGGGTAAATTAAAGAACTATTCTTTATATATCTTTGGTGTGAATCATGATTTTAAGCATAGTAAAATCATAGTTAAATTGAAAGGATTGACATCAGTTTAAGCCTCATCCTCCCCTATGTACCTTATTTATGTAAAACCAACATGAAATCAACTAATTTCAACCTATATCCACCATCGCACGCAGACTCATTAGATAAAAGACCCAATATGGCCATCTATATATAAAGGATCTACTAGATGATAATTCTACCTTCATACCTATGGGTCCCACTACATTTAACATAATTAACCATCCAAGCAATTATAATGTAAAACCCACTTAATAAGATATTAAACCATCCATAAATCATAACCATCGTGCCGATCTCTATATGAAACCTGATGGGTCAGGCCCAACCCGGATTGCGGTAAAGAGTCAGGTCCAGACAACCCGGTCCGTCCAAGGTCATAGGTCGAGCCAGTTTAGCTCAGTTGATATTCGAAACTCGTTGAAGGAAGCCTCGTCACGTCAAGGCCTCCGAGTCATCACAACGAAGTCCTCCCCTCACCCGCTCTTACCAAATCTCGCGAAGAAACTCTCACCTGCCCTCCACCTTGCTCGTTCCTCGAGGACACGTCTGAGGCTCCAAGCCCTCCGCCTTGCTCGTTCCTCGAGGACACGTCTGAGGCTCCAGGCTCCAGAGAGACGTTGCTGCATCCCATCTGTTGGGGGATGGTTATAAATTCAGGGTCTCCTCATCACTTGAGGGGCAATGATAAAAATCTTACTCACCTCTCTCTCGCTTGTAACCCACCTTATCAATCAAAGATCACTATATTCAAAGTGGACGTAGGTCATACAGACCGAACCACTATAAGTTCCCTCTCTCTCTCTCATTTACTCACCTAGCACTTATTACTTGACCGGTGGTGTCCGAAAACATATTTTTGGCATCATCAGTTTGGCGCCGTCTGTGGGAAACGAACAAAAGTTCTCATCCTATCTTAAAAATCATGGTGATCAGCACAAGATCCGTAAGACGAGAAGAAAATCCCGTCCAAGCTGCAGGTCCGGGTCCTTCCAGGCGCCCAGACTCCCCTACCCAGGGAAATAATGGTCCTCCACCGGGTAACCCCTCTCCAAATACTCTCCCCTCTGCACCGACTCCTCAGCAGATGCTGGAAACCATGCAACAGCTGTTGGCCCAAAACCAACAAATCTTGCAACTCATGCTGGCGGGACAAGGAGGAGCACTCCACGGTGGAGTACAGCAAGAGGTACCAATCCCTAACCCGGGCGCCCATCCCCCGGGCGCCCATCTCCCAGGCGCCCAGGATGGGGCACATCCCCCGGGCGCCCATCTCCCAGGCGCCCAGGATGGAGCACCCCTCCTGGGCGCCCAGCTCCCAGGCGCCCAGGATGGAGCACCTCTCCCGGGCGCCCGTCTCCCAGGAGCCCAAGGCGGAGCGGCACCACACCAAAGGCATACTTCTCTCGGCGCCCAGAGAAGAGCACCTCACTTGGGCGCCCCTCATTATGGCGCCCAAGGTCGAGGAGCACATCATGGCCCCCATGGCCGAGGAGCGCATCAGAGCTTCCATAACCACGAAGTTCCTCCACCCCCTGGTAGAGCCGCCCATGGAGGGTTACCACCTCGACCTTTCCCTCAGGACGAGGAGGACTCTCACTTCCAAGAAGGGGGAAGTGAGAATCACTTCATGGAAGATGAAAGCTATTTCCCCGGTCCGTCCAGGGAGCTTCACACTCACTGGGAAGAAAAAATCAAAGAGATGCAGAATCAACTGGGTGATGTCTTCAATGCAATGAAGGCCCAGGCACCGGAGACTGTGGATTATCTAGTCGGGCGGACGGATACACCGTTCAAACCCGATATAGTACATTATCCCCTTCCAAGGAAGTTCAAGATGCCGTCCATGGAGACCTTCGATGGGAGGAAGGATCCATTAGACCATCTTGAAACTTACAAAACCAGGATGCAGCTCCACAACATCCCTGACGAGATAATGTGCAGAGCCTTTCCAACCACCTTGAAAGGTTCTGCCCGCCAGTGGTTCGCAAATCTCCCCTCAGCATCCATCGCCACCTTCGGAGAGTTGAGCAAGTCTTTCGTCTCGCACTTCATAGGTGGGCGCCGCCACCAGAAGCCCGCAACACACCTGCTTAGTATAAAGCAGGAGGAGAATGAAAGCCTAAGGAGTTACCTCACTCGTTTTAACGAGGAGGTACTCCAAATCGAGGAGCCCGACGACAAGGTCTCCATGACGGCTTTCCTTGGAGGCCTCCGTTCCTCGAGCTTTCTCTTTTCCGTAATGAAGCGCCCGCCGAAGAGCTTCTCGGAACTATTGGCCAAAGCCCAAAAGTATATGAATGCGGAAGACATCACCAGGGCGAGGCGCGGAGAATCCTCCAGAGCGAACAATAAGGGAAAAGAGAGGAGCAGAGACGAGAACAAGGAAGCTAGCAACAAGCGGAGCAAGACAGAGAGAGTACCTGTCAGAGACCGGCTTGGTCCCGCTCCGCAAAGGGACAGGCTGGCGTTCACGCCTCTCACGGCCACGGTGGAGCAGATCTTGTTCCAAATACAAGATGACCCAGCCATAAAATGGCCAGGAAAGATGAAGTCTCCTCCGAATCGGAGGAATCCGAACAAATACTGTCGCTTCCATCGCGACCATGGCCATAACACTGACGACTGCTACGAGCTCAAACGCCAGATTGAGGATCTCATCCAGCACGGCCACCTACGTCAGTATGTTGCCGGCAGGGGACAAGCACCTCCACCACCTCCACCACCTCCACCTCACAATCAGGAAAATCAGCAACCGATCGGAGAAATCCGAACAATTTCTGGAGGGCTAACAGAGTCGTTCTCGGCCATGAAGGCCCATGCCAGAAAGGCAAGGCATCCTGAGGAGGCACGCCCGTCCAAGGCGCCAAGGCATGGAAATAATGAAGTTATATCCTTCTCAGACAAGGATTTAGAGGGGATCCAGCACCCTCACGACGACCCTCTAGTGCTCACGATGACGGTCGCCAATTTTTCAAGTGCATAGGATCCTGGTAGACAGTGGAAGCTCTGCAGACATTATGTTTGTAGAAACTTATGACAAGCTGAGGCTGGGACGGGAAAGGTTGCAGCCCGTCAAGTTTCCTCTCATCGGCTTTTCAGGAGAGAAGGTGTATCCCCTTGGGGCAATCACATTGCCAGTCACAGCCGGGACTGCGCCTCGAACTTCCACAACAATGGTCAATTTCCTGGTGATTGACTGCGCATCGGCTTACAATATCATCCTGGGGCGTCCAACTCTTAATGCCTTAAGAGCGGTCCTCTCTACGTTTCATCTCATCCTCCGGTTTCCAACTCCTAATGGAATCGGAGAGGTAAGAGGGAATCAAGTAGCAGCAAGTGAATGCTACGTCTCCTCTATGAAGGCCAAGAAAACGCAGGAGGCGTTACAAGTCGAAATCTCGGACCCAAGAGATGAAACCACGGCAGAGAGAGGAGAAACCAGTCGAGGAGCTCACCTCAGTGGTCCTAGATGAAGACTTCCCAGCCAAGAGAGTACATATTGGCTCTTCTCTCCCTGAGGATCGGGCCAGCCAGCTGACAGACTTCTTGAGAAGTAATGTGGATGTTTTCGCATGGTCGCATGCGGATCTTGAAGGGATTGATCCCGACGTCGCAACCCACCGCCTCAATGTCGACCCTGGCTACAAGCCTGTCCGACAAAAGCTTAGAGGGGCCTCCACAGAAAGGGCCCAAGCAATGGACAATGAAGTCGGAAAGTTGCTGGAGAACGGGGCTGTCAGGGAAGTAGCCTACCCTGAATGGCTCTCAAATGTTGTGATGGTGAAGAAGTCCAGCGGAAAATGGCGCCTGTGCGTTGACTTCTCGGAGGTTAACAAAGCGTTCCCAAAGGACAGCTACCCCCTACCAAGGATTGACCTCCTCATCGACGCCACAGCAGGTCATGAACTACTCTCGTTTTTGGATGCATACTCTGGATACAACCAGATTAGCATGCACCCCCCGGATCAGGAGAAGACATCATTCATCACCCCGAAAGGAACCTACTGTTATAGGGTCATGCCTTTCGGACTGAAGAATGCGGGAGCCACCTATCAACGTCTAGTGAACAAGATGTTCCACTCTCAAATCGGGCGGACGATGGAGGTTTACGTAGACGACATGCTGGTGAAGAGCCTCGCCACAGCCGACCATATCGCCCATCTGCAACAGACCTTTGACACTCTCAGGCTTTTTCGCATGAAATTGAATCCTGAGAAGTGTGCCTTTGGTGTAGGATCCGGAAAGTTCTTAGGTTTTATGGTCGACCAGAGGGGGATCGAGGCGAACCCAGATAAAATCAAGGCCATAATAGATATGAAGTCACCCTCTTCCACAAAGGAGTTGCAGCGCCTCAATGGAAGGATTGCGGCACTTAGCAGATTTGTCTCCAAATCTGCAGACAAGTGCTTACCCTTCTTCAAGATCCTCTGCAAAACATTCCAATGGGGGCCCGAGGCTGAAGAAGCATTCCAGAAGCTCAAAGTTTACCTGACCGCTCCCCCTCTCCTCTCGCATGCTACACCAGGCGAAGTGCTGTACCTGTATCTTTCGGCTTCACCCTCGGCCGTGAGCTCTGTTCTCATAAAGAATCAGGACGGAGCGCAAAAGCCTATCTACTATGTGAGCAGAGCCTACCGAGGGGCAGAGTCCAAATACCCAGAGCTCGAAAAACTGGCCCTCGCCCTGATCTCCACTGCAAGGCGTTTACGACACTATTTTCAGGGCCACACCGTGGTGGTAGTAACAGATCAACCTTTGAAAAGAGTTTTGGGGAAACCTGATGTAGCTGGAAGACTTGTGAAGTGGGCGGTAGAGCTGGGGGAGTTTGATGTTAAGTATCAACCAAGGTCGGCCATCAAAGCACAGGCTCTAGCTGACTTCGTAGCCGAATTCACTTATGATGAAAACTGAGTAGATGGAACAGCGGTGCTCACCTCCTTGCTAGCACCACAGGACCCTCAAACCCTGGGCGCCCAGCTTCCCTCGGGCGCCCAGCCTCTCCTCCAAGCCCCTGGCGCCTCACTCCCTCCTCAAACCCTGGGCGCCCAGCTTCCCTCGGGCGCCGGGCCTCTTCTCCAAGCCCCGGGCGCCTCACTCCCTCCTCAAACCCTGGGCGCCCAGCTTCCCTCGGGCGCCCAGCCTCTTCTCCAAGCCCCGGGCGCCTCACTCCCTCCTCAAACCCTGGGCGCCCAGCTTCCCTCGGGCGCCCAGCCTCTTCTCCAAGCCCCGGGCGCCTCACTCCCTCCTCAAAACCCTGGGCGCCCAGCTTCCCTCGGCGCCCAGCCTCTTCTCCAAGCCCCGGGCGCCTCACTCCCTCCTCAAACCCTGGGCGCCCAGCTTCCCTCGGGCGCCCAGCCTCTTCTCCAAGCCCCAGGCGCCTCACTCCCTCCTCAAACCCTGGGCGCCCAGCTTCCCTCGGGCGCCCAGCTTCCCTCGGGCGCCCAGCCTCTTCTCCAAGCCCCGGGCGCCCCACTCCTCCCTCAAACACTGGGCGCCCAGCTCCCCTTGGGCGCCCAGCCTCTTCTCCAAAGCGCCCAGGTACCTCCCCAGAGGTCGATTGCCCCGCCTTTACCGGTCTGGAAATTGTATGTTGATGGTTCGGCAACCACGGACGGAGGCGGAGCTGGCTTCATCCTGATCAGCCCGGATGGTACACCCATCAAGTATGCAGTGAAGCTCCACTTCATTGCATCAAATAATGAGGCCGAGTATGAGGCACTCTTATCAGGACTGAGGTTGGCGATCGAAATGGACGCCAAATCAGTTCTTGCTCACAGTGATTCACAATTGGTGGTGAATCAAATAAATGGCGAATTCGAGGCAAAGGAGGAAAGGATGCAAGACTACCTCAATATGGTCAAAGGATTGGTCAAAAGTTTTCAATGCTTTCAGATCTGCCATATTCCTCGAGGACAAAATGTTGCAGCAGACGCACTGGCTAGGCTCGCCTCATCATTGGAGGCCTCATCCACAGAACCTACACTCATCGGGCATCAGTTGGAGAGAAGCAAGTTAGATGTAGTGGTTGGAAACATCAACTGTGCATCAGAGGGCAGCGAGCCAAATTGGATGACACCAATAAAGGCTTTCCTCCAAGAGGGCACCGAACCAGAGGACCACCTTGAAGCGAAGAGACTTAGAATGAGGGCTTCCAGATACACCCTTCTGCAAAATATCCTTTACAAGAAGGGTTATTGCCTACCACTGCTGCGTTGCCTCTCCCCCGAGGATGCTGATTACGCTCTTCGTGAAATCCACGAAGGAATATGTGGGAACCATTCTGGAGGACGCTCCCTCGCCCACAAAGCACTAAGGGAGGGATTCTTCTGGCCAACCATGGCGAAGGACGCCAAAGAATTTGCTCAAAAGTGCGACAAGTGCCAGCGCTTCGCCACTGTAACCAGGCAGCCACCAGAAGAGTTGACTTCCATTTTTAGCCCGTGGCCTTTCTCCAAATGGGGTATAGATATTCTGGGCCCCCTCCCTTTGAGCAAAGGCCAATGCAAGTTTGTAGTCATTGCCATTGACTACTTCACAAAATGGGCGGAGGCAGAACCCTTGGCCAAGATCACAGACTTCAATGTAAAAAACTTTGTTTGGAAAAACATAGTCTGTCGATTTGGGATACCTAGCGCCATCGTCAGTGACAATGGCAAGCAGTTTGACAACAAACTCTTCAACACTTTCTACACCGACCTCCAGATTAAGCAGCCCCACTCCAGTCCAGCGCACCCCCAAGCAAATGGGCAAGCAGAAGTCATGGTCCGAACAGTTCTTCGCAACCTAAAAACCAGGCTCAAAGGGGCGAAGGGTCTTTGGGTTGACGAGCTACCAGGGGTATTATGGGCATACAGAACTACGCCGAGAACCCCTACTGGCGAAACTCCTTTCTCGCTAGCTTTTGGGACCGAGGCAGTCATCCCTGTCGAAATTGGCGTACACTCCCTCAGGGTCCATCTCCAAGACCAAATTAACAACGAGGAAGGACTCCGCATCAACCTCGACTTGGTAGAGGAGGCAAGGGAGATGGCCACGGTCCGCAATGCAGAATACAAGCGGCGCATGGCAAAACACTACAACTCGAGGGTGAAGCCTCGTTCTTTTCAGCCAGGAGATCTAGTCCTGAAAAAGGTGATCCTCGCCACTAAAGACTCTCGCGAAGGAAAGCTAGGGCCAAATTGGGAAGGACCATATCTCGTGACAGAAGTAGTAAGGCCAGGCACATACAGAATCCAAAATTCTGATGGTAAGGCCCTGCTCCATCCGTGGAATGCGGAACATCTGAAGAGGTATTACCAGTGACAAATGGGCCAATGTACAAAAAGCATGAAAATTGTTTATTTCCCATTTCATTGTTCAAAGTAGACTATAAATGAAATAAACATGTTATTACAGAAATGTGCTCCTTTCAATAGGCTATAAATTGCCAAACAAAAAGAAAAATACATATGAGCCTAGTCACTCTCATTATCCCCCTCATCCTCGCCATCATCCTCATAATCACCTGAGCTCCCGCTGCTGCCATCAGGCTCGTCAGCAGGCGCCTCATCAGGCGCCTCACTCGCCTTAAAACGCGAGAAGTCGATATCGGGAAATGCTGCGGTAATCTTTCTCCGGAGTTCGTCATAACCAGCAATAAATCCATCGGCGAGGCTGTTCTCAGCATCAGCCAGGCCGTCCTCCAAGTCATTTTCAGCCTGGATAGCTCTCTCCTCTGCCGCCCTCAGCTCTACCTTCAAAGCAGCCTCTCTGAGCTCTGCCCCCTTTCGGGCCTCCACGAGCTCAGCCTCTCTGAGTGAAGTCCTCTCGCGGTCCTTCACAAACTCAGCCTCCCTGAGGGAAGCCCTCTCGCGGGCCTTCATAACCTCAGCCTCACTGAGCGAAGCCCTCTCGCGGGCCTTCACAACCTCAGCCTCACTGAGCGAAGCCCTCTCACGGGCCTTCCGTAGCTCGGTCTCACTGAGCAAAGCACCCTCGCGCGTCGCCACTAGCTCAGCCTCAGCCTTGGTCGCCCTCATGTGAGCCGTTGAGAGCTCAATCTCAAGCCTGTTTGCTCTCTCCCGAGCTGCTAGAAGATCAGCATCATAAGTCTTCCTGGCGGCTTCTAGTTCAGCAATTTTTCCTTGACTTGCAGAGAGATCCCTATGAATACCTGCATTCTCCTGTCTCAGCTTACCGAACAACTCAGCCTTCGAAAATAAACATATGGATGATGCAGACATCTGGAGCAAGAAGAAATCAAGAGAAATGAGAATGCATATACAGAAGGAAAACCTGAAGAAAATTCAGACAACCTTTTACCTGAGATAAACCTTCTAGATAAGCGTTTATCATCCCCTCTGTGCTAAGGGCGCTGACCCGAGTAATCACGTCACGAGCTGGGAATCTCCAAAACTTCTCTCGAGGAGTCAGCGGCTTGGGACCAGACGGAGGGGCAGGAGGTACAGATGTGGCGGAAGAAACCAGAGGAGTTTTAGGTTGATGAGGCACAGCCGCGGGGGCCACTACATGGGTAGTGACAGGAGAACTCGTCTGCGGCTCCACTAGATGAGTGGTTACAGGAAGATCACCAACCATCACACGAGGAGAATCCCTTCTCGGGGCAATACCTATCCTCGATATCTTGGCAAGATGGGTATTAGCACTTGCACGACGATCTTCAATTGCCTCCTTGGCCTCGACCAACTCCCTATTGACCACCACTGTGGAAGCAAAATGAATGGTTAGAAACAAAATATCAGGAAAAGGTACGCCTAAGCCACTGAAAGCTCCTTACATTTTCTCTTAGTTGATGCCCGGGATGGCTCACCCGTCCTACGAGGAGAAGGGTCAACAGAGGGCCCACGATTGCTGTCACTCTCTTTAGAAAAGAGAATACCCAAATCTTTATCCGGATGATCTCTTACAGCCTGCAGTTTCCGTTTTATATCCGCGGAGAGCACAGGTGACTCTATATAAAAAAAAAAGAGAATGAACAAATAAAATGATGAGCATATGTATGCAAATGAATAATGAGGAGATGATAATGAGTGGCGTACCAGGTCTTTTGGCGTCGGTCCACTGTTTGGGCACCAGAGCCCTGTCTGCCTCTGAGGCCCACTCGCCACCAACAAAGAAGAAACGAAATTTCCAGCTGTGACAGTTAGAGCGCAATCCCGTGAGCAGTCTTGCCGCCCTTAGGGGTGAAATAATACCATCCCCTGTTAGGAGCCGGAGATTCGAATAAACTATAAGCAGCATGGAGCTCCATGGGAGATGCCTCCTCGTTATGTGTTCTCCTCCAAAGCTCGAGAAAACCCAGCATGATTCTCCATCCATTGGGTACTAATCTCCCCAGAGTCAGGGAGAAGTAATGAAGAATTCGACAGACGGAGGGGGGCATAGGGAATCTCAGCCCAGCTTCAAGCATATCCTCATAAATAACATGTCACCCCGATGCGTCATCACAAGCTGGCTCATCAATTTCGGCCCGGCGACAAATCACGGTGGAAGGAATATGATAAAAAGTGATGATCCTGGAAATATCATCATTGCTGAATGTGCTACAAATGGTACTCACCTTGGGTCTGTCATCATCGCTTACCATTTTTCCTTTAGAACGCGGACGCAACTTGCCCAACGTGTCTGAAGAAGGACTGCCCTCGGCATGACCTCCCCCTACTATTGTTTCTTCCTTGGCCGAGATGCCGAAGGACTGGGAGCCACCTGAGGCGCCAGCTGCTGCGAAACCGCCTGAGCCTCGAATACCTGCAAAACCACAGGCGCCTCCCCCTGCGGCGCCCGGCGCCCCTGCTCCCGCTGCGCGACGCCCGGCGCCCCTGCGCCCGCTGCCGCGCACGCCCGGCGCCCGGCGCCCGCTTGCCGCGCCGCCCGGCGCTCCCGGCGCCCCTCGCCTGCGACGCCCGCTGCCGCGCCGCCCTCGCCTGCGACGACCCGCGCCGCCCTCGCCTGCGACGCCCGCTGCCGCGGCGCCCTCGCCTGCGACGCCCGCTGCCGCGCCGCGCTCGCCTGCGACGCCCGCTGCCGCGGCGCCCTCGCCTGCGACGCCCGCTGCCACGCCGCCCTCGCCTGCAAACGCCCGCTGCCACGCCGCCCTCGCCTGCGACGCCCGCGACGCCCAGTTCTCCCTCGCCTGCGACGCCCGCGGGCTGGGCGCCCCCTGCGGCGCCCAGCGCCGCCGTGCCGCCCCTCGCCGCCCAGCAGCGCCTGGCGGGCGCTCGCCGTCGCATCGCTCGCGCCGTCGCCTCTTTTGCTGCTTGTCTCCATCTTTTTCTCTCCCAATGGTTTTCTACAGAGGCTAGTTTCTTTCTTTTGAAGAAATACTACTCTAGGGTTTATTTTATAGCTTGAGTTTTCAAAGAAGAGTAAGCCCAAGCCGGGAGGACTCTCCGAGATACATATCTAAAGGACCTAACAGATAGACAGAGTTACAACCAAGAAAAAGAAAGATTTTTCAGAAAGACGAGAGTTGGATGCACAGAAAAGCCCCAATTTCAAATAAGTATCGAACGCGGGACTTGAGGGGCAAATGATGGTCAGGCCCAACCCGGATTGCGGTAAAGAGTCAGGTCCAGACAACCCGGTCCGTCCAAGGTCATGGGTCGAGCCAGTTTAGCTCAGTTGATATTCGAAACTCGTTGAAGGGAGCCTCGTCACGTCAAGGCCTCCGAGTCATCACAACGAAGTCCTCCCCTCACCCGCTCTTACCAAATCTCGCGAAGAAACTCTCACCTGCCCTCCACCTTGCTCGTTCCTCGAGGACACGTCTGAGGCTCCAAGCCCTCCGCCTTGCTCGTTCCTCGAGGACACGTCTGAGGCTCCAGGCTCCAGAGAGACGTTGTTGCGCTCCAAGCCCTCCGCCTTGCTCGTTCCTCGAGGACACGTCTGAGGCTCCAGGCTCCAGAGAGACGTTGCTGCATCCCATCTGTTGGGGGATGGTTATAAATTCAGGGTCTCCTCATCACTTGAGGGGCAATGATAAAAATCTTACTCACCTCTCTCTCGCTTGTAACCCACCTTATCAATCAAAGATCACCATATTCAAAGTGGACGTAGGTCATACAGACCGAACCACTATAAGTTCCCTCTCTCTCTCTCATTTACTCACCTAGCACTTATTACTTGACCGGTGGTGTCCGAAAACATATTTTTGGCATCATCAAAACCCACTAGATCCAACCCATCCACGTACTCATCTGCGCAGCTACAACAAAATAAAGATCCCACACTTCCAATTTCCACCCTAACACACCCATCTATGGAGGACCTGTTATAGGCAAAAGAATATATCCATCTTATTTCATCTACACAGGACTCAATATTATCCAAGGACCAGAATGCCAGATGCCACAACCACGTATCATTTCTATGTGCGTATATGAAGTATTTAAGTGTAATAATTAATATAAGATAAATACAATAATTAAATGTTAAAATATTGGTATAAAGTATTTGGGCCTCAATTTGGCCCGTTACAGGCCATTTGTTCTAGTCGGGTCCAGGTTCTGGCTCTTTTGAGATTACAAGTCTATGAGTCTGGTACAACATAGAGCCAACCCCTCTTGATCTATACTACTACTATCCAATTCAAATGTGAAACTGAAATATAATACAACCATTGCAATCTGTATGGTCTGTTTTAATTAATAAGCATTATATTCATTTTGGACACTAATCATCAGTACCCCATCAACATAGCATGTGTATAATTGTTATTATTATTTTTTTGGTAAGGAAGCATGTGTAATAATTATTAAAATAGACTAAATAACATGAATACCGCGATTAACCAGTGCATTGGTCATTGTTGGCCAGGCTGAATCCAAGATCTACATTGCACTGGTTTTGGAGATCAGAAGACACTTTGACGTCGACGTTCAAGCCAGGGACAGTCAAGATGAGGTTCTTAGTGCAGTTGCAAGCAGCACCCACACCGAGTTCCCTCTCAAGACCCAACACCACTTTCAAGCCATTGCAGCACGTTGTGGATGGGGCCGGCAAGAGCCCATTCATGGCCCCTATACAGGGTTGGAGGTTTGTCTGCACTTCAGTGCAGGTGGCTGCCGATGCCGGACAGGTGAAATCAAGGACAAGGAGAACGACTGCCCACATGGCTACATTCTTCCTTGAAAATATTCCTCGCTCCATCTTCTTCTTTCTTGTTTATGTAGCCAGTTAGTAACTATGCTCCAGTGAGTAGTGTTGAAACTTGAAAGGCCTTCTTATAAAGAGAAGAGTCTTCTTTTGGAAGGTGTCTTATTTGGTGGATTCCCAGGCAAAAGCAAGGGAAGCATCTGCATGAGGTCCTTGCCTACAGCTACTGTCATACATTTATTGTATTGTTTGTTATTATTATAGGGGTTGGTTGGTGTATTCTCTTTGAAGAAAGAGAGTGCTTGGCGTGGTGGTTAGTATAGCACCGATAGAGACCATAGATATGATGTGTGGAGATGGTAAAAGGCTACTTGGATCGCAACAACACAGTCATACATCAGGTCATTGGTAACCGTTTCTTTTTTCTTTCTGTTTTTTCTTCAATCCAACGGTTAGTTCCATTTGGATTGGTGTAAAAAACATGGGATCAATGTCATTGGGGGATAGGGAAGGGTAGGTTGGTAGTATGTGTCCCATTTGGATTGATCATAGGAGATCTTTGCATATGTAAACCATTTGTGCACAAGCTAACCTGGAAATTTCATCAGTGCACATCTGAATTTGCGCACGAGCACACTTGAAAATTCCCATATATTTATACATATTAGTTATTAACGTGTTTTAGATGTAAGTAAAAATAAAAATAAAACATATAGTGGGTTGATAATAGAGTTGAATAATACATCGAAAGTTTCACACTATAATTATAGAAAACTGGAATAGAAGAAGGTCTAACTTCACATATTCCGCGTGTAGATTTCACCCAAGACTAAAACAACGTCACTGATAGATATGTAAAATGATTGTCACAATCATGGTTCTCAAGAAACTAGGATATTTTCAAATTTGGGTGTTCTTGAAATATTATTGCAAAGATGTTGTAAAAGTTTCAATAACTATAAGTCAACAACATATAAAATACTGTAAGCAACGTTCAGTTTCAAAATCAGCAAAGCAAAGAAAAACCTCTAGTGCGAATCCATCTATGTGGGGGAAACTCTCTCCTAGGAGGTCTGTCAAGGATTTTGTACATGGCTTTAGTAAGAGACGACATTTTACCACTAATGGTAGTGGGAGTTGGGACCCTTCGTGATCAATCCAGCCCCCTCATACTAGCCAACAGTCTATGAATTAGCAACACTTGTCCTCATTTGATACTAATCCTAATTTTATACTCTATCTCATCAACAATGTAACTAAAGAAATCTTTAAAATTTGAGTCCCCTAATTTCATGGTTGTGATGATATGATTGAGATTCTTTTTGTCAAAAATTATATCAAAAAATTGCCATGCATCCAAGTGGTCCTGCAAGAGACTTGGAACTTTTTCCTCGCACACAAGCTGTGAGACATTTGTAAGAGATGGAGGCTCAATTGAGATATTAATTGTAAAACTTTGACGCAATATCTTTGGGTATAACGAGATTTTAAAATTGGGGCTGGGAATCAAGAGAGCCTACAAAGTGGGAAGGAGAGTTCACGTAAGTGGGAAGAGTAGCATACGTACCTAAAGATCGATCCTTAAGTAGCCAGGTGACAAATATTATTGCCAACGAATTAGACAACCTCTAGTTGTCATGACCAAAATTTGATTAAGAGACGAAATTTACAGTACTATACGGAATGTTAACTCAAATCGTCACAACTAATCAGCGCTATAATACTAGAAGTGAAGGTTCGAAAACTTGGAACTGGAGTCAAATCTAGCTCATCATCAGAGGCCTTATCCACCTCATCTTTGGTGGGGACCAAAATTAGCATATTCTATTTTTTTTATTGCATTAAAAACCTGTTCTGACAAGTCATGACAACCCCTCTCAAAGTGATTACACTATTTTTGTCACTCCCCTAAACCAGACCTTGAATAATATCTTTGAATTTAGGGCGTGACTGGTGCGGGGTTTAATACGTAGGAAAGTTATAGAGGATTTTGAGAGAAAAGCTAGCTGTCTTTCATTGAACTGATGTTCTGCTTTTATAATACAAGACTTGCCCAAATACACAAGATTATAGTCAATCTACCGATTGGATACAAATCACCTAAGGTAATCTATGGGCCTAAATGTGGAATGTACATAAATACAAAAGATATGGTACAACAAGGAGATGACTAATGAGATCTTCCTTTTATTCAAAACTGTTAGGTTGACCCGACCCATTTAGTTGACCCATATCTTGACACCCCCTCTCAAAATCATGATGAGAGAAGGTGAGTATCGAGAGCTTGAAGACCAATTGCATAAAACGCGGTGTCCAATGAGTTTTTACGAAGAAAATTGTAATTTGGTCATTGGACGGAATGAAGGAAAGGTGAACAGTTTTGGCTCGAACATGATGCCAATTGAAAAGAAAGTAAATCTTAAGATGTTTAGTTTGTTTGTGAAAAACATCATTGAAAGAAAGTTTCTTGACACTTTCATTATCCGTGTAGAGAGGTGTGGGGCCAGAAAGTGGAACTCCTAAATCATGCAGTAGCTATCGAAGCCAAATAATTTATGAAATTGTGTGGGAAAGGGCTCGATATTCAGATTCAACAGATGATTTAGAGACAAATTCATGTTTCTTACTTTTCCAAGATATGAGCGAAGAGCCAAGAAAACTTGAGATTCCAATAGTTCTCTTTCGATCATTAACATCAGCAACCCAATCAGCATCAGAATAGCTAGTCATAGACAGAGCATTGTTGAAATGCATGAGAAGAGCTCTGTTGACTACATGAACTGCAAAGGCCATGTCTGGTGTAGTGATAGTGAGATAAACCAGGGTCCCAACAATTTCTCTATATTGGGAAGATATGAAAGTGGGACACCATCTGTTGTTCGAAGTTTCAAATTATCCTAAATTCGAGTAGAGACTAGCTTGGTATAAGCTAATCCTGCTCTCTGAATCACATCATTGTAATACTTGGTTTGAGAGAGAAGATACCCTTATGAAGAGTAAGCAACCTTGATTGCCAAAAATATCAAAGAAGACCAAGATCTTTCATTTCAAATTGTTGATGAAGAAATCTCTTCAAATTTCGAATACCTCCTGTATCACTTTCTAATATAATCATATCATCAACGTATAACAAGAGAAACACACACTCAACATCAAAGTAATAGGTTAAGAGAGCAGAATCATGATCACTTTGTTTAAACTCGAGGCTACAAACACATGTGTTGAAGTGGTCAAACCAAGCTTGATGAGCCTATTTGAGACCATACTGTGCACATTTGAGATGACACACATGATGTGGGGCTCGAATATGTCCTGAAGGAGGCTGCATATAAATTTCCTCAGTAAGAAACCACTTAAAAAATGGATTTTTGACATCAATTTGATAGAGAGGCCACTGATGAATGACTACTACATAGATAAAGACTCGAATTGTTGTCATCTTTGCAACCGGAGCAAAGGTTTTTTCATAATCCACTTCATGCTCCTTGTCCACTAACCGAGCTTTATAACTATCAAGAGAACCATCACACTTAGTTTTAATTTTAAATATCCATTTGCACTCAATATCGTGTTTCCTAGGTTGGAGGGAGGCAATATCTCTGTTGACACCAAAAATATCACTTTGCCTCTTCATATCCTTTCAAACATCAAGAAGCTACATGAAGCTACATCCGCCTACAACATGCAATGCTACTTTAAGCATTAGATCTCGTCAGAACCATCCAGAAACCGCAAGATCCTTCAAAACAGCCATAAGAAAAGTACACATGAAATTTTGGGCTATTTCGACATCATTTGGCCTAACTTCACTCTTCCGGCAGCTGAACAGGAGCTCCATACATGAAGCTGGAAGCCTTGTTTCACAAAATAGAGCACACAGTTTGCCTCAAAACACCATTAGAAAGCTCTACATCAAATTCTAGGCCATTCTGACACCGTTTTGGCCCAAAATGCAATAAGTTGCATTCCCCATGCAGCAAAGTCAGCCCTTTCGAGGACAACAGTGTCGGAGGTATCAAATCTTCAATTCGAGCCTATGGATGGTCTCAAAACACTTCCAAGAGGCTCTATGCCAAATTTCAGGTCAAATCGACAACGTTTGACCTGACATCAACCCTCAAACAACAAAACCAAGCCTCTTGGCGATGGAAACCATCGAGGCCATCACTCATCAAACAAAGCACATGGATGGTCTTAAAGTATTTCCAAGGAGATACATGTCAAGTTTCAGGTCATTTTTTTTTTTGAAGAGTAAATTAGTTCTTCAATTTCTCAAAAATATAAGTACAAAAATGGAAGTCTATTATCATGTGATGATAGAATCTTCCAAAGGGGGCATACCCCTTTTGTTACAGAGCAGAACTAATTAAAAGAAAGACATGAATCTAACCAAATAATTAAAACTGCACACTAAAAAATTGATACAAAAGATCAATATGATCAATATTTAGCAATGGAGGACCATGAAAGCTGCTAATGATTTTACTGAAACGTACAGTCTGAGGATGAAGACGCACAAATTGCACAGGCGCAAAACTAGTAACCATAGCATGGAGGCGTCTTGCCTGAAAACGCATTCCGATTTATGAGGATTGAGAAGGAGAGTATGCAAAGAAGCAATCGTCTCCATAGTAAGGGAGGAAATATCCTGTGGAACAAGCTGCAACAGTTGATAGAGGTCATAATAAATATGTAGTGATTGCACTCTCCGTCCCTTCTAAGGGTGAGAATCATCTCTCCACAAAATACCAACAAAAATCAGAGGCAATGCAGTAATTGAAAGGCGCCACCCATGAAGTCTTTTAGTAACCAGAGTAGGATCCATAACTGGAACATATACAGGAACATTCCAATGACATCGAATGTATTTGGCAATATAAGATCAAGGTATATCTTGGTTGTCACCACCTGAGCAATACATTGCACTATAGAAGCATATGGTAAGGTCTCATTCCTGAAAATCCTTGCATTGCGTTCAGCCCACACATGCCACACATAAGCATTAAAAAGAAGTTTTGCAAGAACACAAGTATCAGTCCTGGTCTGATCAATACGAGAAACCATAGAATCTAAAAGCTCCTGAGCATGAGAACAATTGATTGGGATCAAGTTCAATTTAGAAAGGAGAACCCCCCCCCCCCCCCCCCCCCCCCCCCCCCCCAAATTGCTTGTGCATGAGGACAATGTAGCATGAGGTGTGTAGACGTCTCCCAAGTACAATCACAAAGAACACAACATGTATCACAATCAACATTTCTCTACAATAGGAAATCTTTAGTTTTGAGCCTACCTTGAAAGAACATCCAAGCACAGACAAAGTGTTTTTAATACCCCCTTTGTACCAAATAGCTGAAGTCCAATTTAACTGCTGCGTAGGAATGTTGCAAATAAGGTTGTAAGCAGACTTCAAAGAAAAAATCCCCTTCTCGTCAAGAGTCCAAACAATTTCAACATCAAAATCAGGCCATAACTGACATTCAGTAGGGATTATATGAAAGATATCCATCAGGGCATTCGAAGTAGGGGTTGGCAAGTTCCAGTCTGTACTATAAAAGTACTAACTCTTAGAGCAGTCCCCAAGCCTAGATACATAGCACGAGAGCCAAAACAGTCCCTCAAACGCCCCCCTGGCAACCAGGGATCAGTCCAAAAATGTGTGGTGTGCCCATTCCCAATTAAGAACTTAATGTTAGGTAAAGCCAAAGGTTGAAGGGATAAAATACCTTTCCAAGCCCAAGAAGCAGAATGTGGACTAGCAATATCCCGGAAAGAATCACCTTTCAAATATCGAGCATTGACCCAGATATTCCAACAAGTTTGCCTGTTAAGAATAACATTCCATACTTGCCTTAGTAGCGCTGCCTTCGCAACTCCAGCAATAGATCGAATACCCAGCCCTCCCATAGCAACCGGCTGACAAATAGTGCTCCAAGCTACAGGATGAAGATATGAAGAAGACCAGCAATTCCCGAAAAAATCTCTGAGTTGGTGGTCCAAAGCATATAAAATGGACTGAGGTAGAAGAAAAACAGTGGCCCAGAATTAATGAAATGAAGAGAGAGTAGACTTAATCAACTCCAATCTTCCAGCATAAGAGATCACCTTAGCTTTCCATCCTGATAACCGCTGCTGCACTTTGGCTAAAAGAGACTGACAGTCATTAAAATTTAATCTCTTTGAGGATAGAGGTACCCCCAGATATCTGATAGGAAGAGTGGCTCCTTGAACACCCAGAATCGAAGAAATAGCAGTTTGATCTTCCTCATGACAGTTTGCATAAAAAATAGCACTTTTCAGCCAGTTGACTCCAAGCCCTGTAAAATCTCTAAAGTGCTGAAGAAAATGCTTAAGGTTAGCTGCTGCTCCTGTGGTTGCTTTGCTAAGATAATTAGATCATCAACAAACATCAAATGAGATATGATAACACCCTTTTTCACAAAAGGAGACACTACAACAATTTTCACTTTTGCCGGCGCTAAAAAAGCGTCGGCAAAGGTCACTAAAATGCCGGGAAAAACCTTTCTCTGCATTTTCTCTTGCGCCGGCAATAATATGCCAGCAATACCCTTTCTCGGCAAAATAAGGTGGCGCCAGGAAAAAGTTGTCCATTGCCGGCATTATTTTTCGCCGGTAAAAGGGTTTATTTCGCCGGGAAAAAAGTTTTTTTTTTTAATAATAAAATTGCAAAAAAACTTTTGTCGGCGTTTTTTTTTTTTCTTTTTTGCGCCGGGAATACCCTGCCCTCCCATAGCAACCGGCTGACAAATAGTGCTCCAAGCTACAGGATGAAGATATGAAAAAGACCAGCAATTTCAAAAAAAGTCTTTGAGTTGGTGGTCCAAAGCATATAAAATGGACAGAGGTAGAAGAAAAACAGTGGCCCTGAATTAATGAAATGAAGAGAGAGTAGACTTAATCAACTCCAATCTTCCAGCATAAGAGATCACCTTAGCTTTCCATCCTGATAACCGCTGCTGCACTTTGGCTAAAAGAGACTGACAGTCATTAAAATTTAATCTCTTTGAGGATAGAGGTACCCCCAGATATCTGATAGGAAGAGTGGCTCCTTGAACACCCAGAATCGAAGAAATAGCAGTTTGATCTTCCTCATAACAGTTTGCATAAAAAATAGCACTTTTCAGCCAATTGACTCCAAGCCCTATAAAATCTCTAAAGTGCTGAAGAAAATGCTTAAGGTTAGCTGCCGCTCCTGTGGTTGCTTTGCTAAGATAATTAGATCATCAACAAACATCAAATGAGATATGATAACACCCTTTTTCACAAAAGGAGACACTACAACAATTTTCACTTTTGCCGGCGCTAAAAAAGCGTCGGCAAAGGTTACTAAAACGCCTTGAAAAACCTTTCTCGGCATTTTCTCTTGCGCCAGCAATTCGCCGGCAATAATATGCCAGCAATACCCTTTCTCGGCAAAATAAGGTGGCGCGGGGAAAAAGTTGTCCATTGCCGGCGTTATTTTTCGCTGGTAAAAGGGTTTATTTCGCCGGGAAAAATTTTTTTTTTTTTCAATAATAAAATTTCAAAAAAACTTTTGCCAGCGTTTTTTTTTTTTTGCGCCGGGAAAAGTAGTTTTTTCA
Source organism: Litsea cubeba (assembly GCA_012931725.1). Classification (NCBI taxonomy): domain Eukaryota; kingdom Viridiplantae; phylum Streptophyta; class Magnoliopsida; order Laurales; family Lauraceae; genus Litsea; species Litsea cubeba. Next base: position 29,011,136 of record CM022948.1, on the reverse strand, counting down.
AAAATAAATTTTAGATAAACTTTTGCCGGCATTTTTTTGCACCTAGAAAAGTAGTTTTTTTTTAATATAAATTTTAGAAAACTTTTGCCGGCATTTTTTTGCGTCAGGAAAAGTAATTTTTTTAAAAAAATAAATTTTAAAAAACTTTTGCCTGCGTTTTTTTTTTTTTTGCGCCGGCAAAACTTTAGTATAGTTTTTTTAAAATGTTTTTGCCGGCGCATTTTTTGCGCCGGCAAAACATTTATGTTTTATAAAAAAAATATATTTTTTTATTTTTTTCCTGCACTAGTTGAGCTTCCTGCACGTGCAATTTCAAACACAATAAACACTGCTTTTTGGACATTTTGATGCTTACAACCCCACTGCAGACACCATCACCATCTCCTTCTCCATTCTTTTCTTTCCCTTCTCTTTCTCCTCCTCTCTTACTCTCCCTCACAACCACCCACTGCCATCACCATCCGGCTTGCATAGCCACTGCACTCACCCTGCACCAGCATCATCCATATCCAAGCACATCTAGATATGCTCCTCTTCCCATAGGGGCTGATGTATTGATTGCTTAAATTTAATAATGCTACCCACAAGAAGTTGAGACTTGTAGTTGTCACTTTTCTAACAGCAGACCATCAGACTTGCCTACTACACACTGTAACCCTGTTCAGAATTGACTCCATGCCAAACGGGCCATAAATGAACTAATACATATAATGATTTTCAACACTAAAATCACCTAGACCATCCACACTAAAAAGAAACCAAACGAATAAATAAAGAAAATAACTTAAATCTTAAACCTCTAGATAATTAATGGTACCATTTTGAAGCCTTAAATGACTTATTCTGGAGCAATCAGTGACCAAGACTTGTGAGTTCAACTGCTAAGAAATGGCGCCTAAAAAGACCTTCAAAACAAGCAGTTGTCTCTAGAACTTGTGTTGTGCTGGAGAGAAATGCACAAGAGAGGAGAAAAAGAGATGTCAGATTTTTCATGGTCAACCATCACAAAGGGCGACACACATGGGCAAAGAGAGCCGGGGACATCTTTCACTCCATTGGTATCAAGAAAGAACAAGATACAATGTGGCAACGAGAGAACAACAGTAGATCATTATGAATCCAAAAGAAAATATTCAGAGAGAGAGAGATAGAGAGAGTAATGAATCCAAAAGAACTACTCAAAAGTCTTTCGTACAAACAGCCTCTCAAATTGTTATCACATGAAACTCACCTCTTTTACAATGGGAGATCACGACCAAGCCTCTTAAATAGCTTTCATCTCACGACCAATTTCTTGTAGTGGTAACACCCACAGTCAGCAGCCATGTCAACCATGATTCTTTGTTTGATCTCCCACACGGTCCTGGTATGAGATATAGCAATACGATTGTTATATGCTGAAACAGGGAAAAAAACAATTGAGATTTTTCTCTACTATGGTAAATTGCATTGTTACCTGTAAATGGCTTTCAAGTCATCAGGAATTTCTGGGATCTTGAGAACTGAACCATTCTCATAGATTATCCTGTTTTTGAAAGCAGGAGACCAAAGACCCATATCGGTCAAGTCATTCAGAGGGTGTTTATTTATCACAACAAACTCACCACTGGACTTGGATTCATCAATAATCGACATGGCATTGCACATCTCAGCCCGGTACTCATCATAATGAGGCTCCCATTTCTTCAAACAAGCGGGTGGAACTTCTTCACTGAAGCAAGGCAGCTGAGATATCTCTACATGCCAAAAAATTTGAGCATCAGGAACAAATCAACAACAGAGTTGGGTAGAAGGCACACATGGTGTAATAATGAGATGAATAAATCCTCACCCTCTGATGATAAATCTTTCAATTGAAAATTTGAAATGTCATCAACCTCAAACCACAAAGAAAACACATGCAAAGAAATCCTAAATGGAAAGAAAGAAAGTCTGTCTGATCCAATTCACTCGGTGGCTGGTTCTTAATAGGTGGTAGTATGATGATTATACTGTAGGCGGTTTTTGGGAGTGTGGTCACTATCTGTACTCAAACATGGTGCATAAACAAGAAGGGGCCCATTTTCGTGGACATATTTTTTTTCCAACTCTAGACATCTCTTCTCAAACAGATCCATCAGTTCATTAGGCACAATGATTCATGTCCAAATGGGTCACTGTGTGGAGTTCTGTTGTTCTCTTCCCACGGAGGTCGATCGATAGATTCATTTCCCAAAATTTAGGGACTGTAATCAGTAAGCAAAACCCAAATGGAAGAATTACTAATATATTGTAGTATCTCATAAGACTAGTCACTGAATAAAAGGGAGAGCAACAAGAAAAAAAAAGTTAAATATTTCAATTGAGCTATAGAGGAAGAATTACTAATAAGAGAAATAACACACTATAAGATAGACTCATATCAAAAAGGGATATTTGAAACTATAAAAATGAGCTTTAAATTAAATATCACTAACAAACCCAAAATGCAGTGAAATACCTCCAAGCCCTGTTTTAAGATCCAAAAACAAGGGTGTAACTTGTTATAGGATTTTGGTTGTTAGACCACTTTCAGTGGGCTACCTCTTTCCTTTCCTCTATCATATAATACAAAATGCACAATCATGTAATCAATTCACAGTTTTCAATAATTTTACATGTAGAAAGCTATTGTTTCAATGGATCAAAATTGGGTTTGGATTGTTAAACTAAAAGGTTATAAAATTGGAGAAGTAGAGACAGGAAATGATGCCAAACAGGAGATCCCTATTCCCACAAAAGAAGAAGCAAAAATCTGTGATGGTTTGAACTTGGAAGCAGCTCGCATAATTAATTTATGATATTATCTCATGTATGTTTATTCATCCATATCTAAAACTTGATTGTGTAACTTGATGGTTTCACTCATAATCCGAGACAAATGTGCTGGTCACATACATAGGAAACAGAACAAAGGACAAACAGAATCAAGATTAAAACACATTTTGGAGTTGAGAGAGGTCTGTTCTGATTCAGGAAAGCCAGGACCAGGTCAACATATGTCAATATCAAAACCATAAAACAAAAGGGTATAGAGCTGGGCTTAATTTAAAAACAAATAGAGAAAATAATAACTTATTAAAAGCAAACTAGATTCTTTGTCCCAGATACAGATATATACTTTTAAGGAACCTGGGAAAAACAAGGGTATAGCACATCTCCTTTTTCTTTTTCAAATAGACCTACAACACATTCTTATATGGTAATATTGAAGGGAAACGATTTAAATTCTTTGTTATATGGTAATCTCAGTACCCAAGAGATTCAAGAACTATAAACATTAGAGAATCAAACAACTTAATGGACTAGAATAGACTATAAGGAGCTTAAGGGTCACTTTGGCATTCAGGGTTAGCAGCTGAACATAATTGCTTACCCTGTGCTCATCTTCCATCTCAAAGGGCATCATAGTGTGAATTCTCAATTTGATTGAAGTAACAGGAAAAAAAATTTATTAAGTGGTTAGGAAATTGTAACCACCATCAAAAAGAAAAAGTTAGACCCAAGGCACCATTTTACCAACCCCAACGCCATAAAGAAAACTCGCAGTCCAAAAAAGAACATACAGGGTCTTCTCGATGGAATGTATATTTGAGGTATTATTTCACATTGTCTGAGTTCAAACACATGCAATTGGTTTTGGGCACAACAGTGCCCTTGAGTTCTCCGTCTTTATTCATCCAAACCATGTGCAGGTCTGACAAAATGGTCCAAATACAAACACATGTTGAAATGATTTTGGGCACAAATATCTGAACTCACCCCCTATATTTATCCAAGTCTTGATTGAGGATACATAAGTAATCAATTTCGGACCAAAAGAAGTCAAAAACAAGAGATGATATACGAACGAGGTCTTCGAAATTTTTTATACCTGAGATAAAAAACATGCGATGTGTCATGTATGATGATAGGGTCAGCAGATCCTTTCACCATCACTTGTTCCCTAGTGGTTGAGTTGCACAAGCGAAGATTAATTCAGACAGCAGAAAGGGGTGGATTCTTCTCTTAGATTTGTGTCTTATTCAGGTTCGCTGCTTCTTCTCTCCTTTCTCATCTCTCTTTCTTCCCTCTCCTTCCTATTAGAAAGAGAGAATGTAAGGGAGATGGAGAGAGAGAGAGAGAGAGGAACAGAGGGCGAGAGTAAATGGAGAAAGAGAGGGAGAAGAGACATTACCTGAACGGTTGAGGTTGAGGGAGAGAGCAAGGGGAAGAAGCAATGCGGCTGAACATGTAGAGATTGAGAGCAGAGAGCGATTGGGGGGAAAACAATAAAACCTTCTTACATGTGCACCTTCTGGCGCTGTTAACCATCCATCAAGTGGCCCACCCCTCGAATGTAAGACAGAGATTCAGTTCAGATGTGAGTATTGCTTGGGTGGTTATGAGGATTAATTAAACCCATCCAATCCACCTCAATCTTCAAACACAAACAGTAGCACTTGAATTAAAACATAAATTATCAGAGGGCATATGATTCCTCCTCACTGTCTCTTTGTCTCTTCTTTCCCCTTTACTTTACCATTCTGAGCAGATGCCTCCACTCTATAAAACAAGAGCTCTCTCTCTCTCTAAAAAGCCAATAACTGAAATGGGTTTACCTCATGAGAACATCAGATGAGAATGTGGACTTTGGTTGGTTCACAGAGGGTTTGAGATTTATTCTGCTGAAATGGGGAACAGAGTGTGTGTTACGCTTTTCATCTTCTTGCTTTTGTTTGGAGGCTTCTCATCAGCTTCAGCTACTACTTCTCCTGCAAGTGAGTATGAAAAAAAAGGCCCCATTTGCTTCTTCATCGTTTATGGGTTCTTTTGTCGTGAGAACGAAAGAGGGAACACATAGGGCTGGGAAAAACGGTGACAGAGTGAGAGATGGAGGGGTGCGCAGGGGAGCGACGGTGAGGGAGTGAGAGAGATGGAGGGCTGCGCAGGGGAGAGATGAGCGAGAGACTGAGAGGGCGAGAGAGGGTTCCAGTGTTAGAGTGAGAGAGCGTGAGGGAGATGAACGAGAGGGAAAAATTAGGGTGGGGATAAATCCGAAAAAGAGAGCAGAGGGCGGGAGCAGAGACATTTGGGAATGTTAATAATTTGAACAATCCCGGCGCAAATTATGCGCCGGCAAAAATAATTTTGAAATTAAATTAGAAAAAAATATCTAATCTTTGCCGGCGAAAATAAAAGATGCCAGGAAAAATGAGATTTTTGCCGGCGAAAACAAAAAACACCGGGAAAAATGGGTCCTTTGCCGGCGAAAATAAAAACACGCCGGGAAAAATGGAACCTTTGCTGGCGAATAAATATTGTCGGGAAAACTATGTTTTTCCCGGCGAAATAAGTTTTTGCGCCAGCATAAGCTATACTTTTCCCGGCATTTTTTTATTGTGCCTGCAAAAATCGCCAGGAAATGTGCAAATTCTTGTAGTGAGATGGAATCAAATTAGTAAAAGCATATTGATTCATCATAACAGAGAAGAACTCCATAACTATAGCAAATAGGTAGGGAGATAAAGGGCGACCCTGTCGAAGACCACGAGTACCCTTGAAAAAACCTTCCACAGCACCATTTACCAATGCTGAAAACTTTGCTCCTGAAACACATTCCATAAGCAGCTTAATAACCATCTCAGGAAAGCGGAGAAACCGAAGAGCAGCCTCCAAAAAATCCCAGCGGACACTATCATAGGCTTTGGCAAGATCAAGGTTAATGCACATTCTGGGACGTCCTTTTTCCAGATGAAAATTATGGATCAAATCCCGAGCAAGAAGAATATTATCTGCAATACTTCTACCAGGAATAAAAGCTGACTGCATTGGACACATAAGCTTAGCAATGAATGGTTTAAGTCGATTAACCAAAATCCGACTAATGATTTTATACAACTGATTTGTTAAAGCAATAGGATGAAACTTGTCCAGAGAGCTTGCATTTTCAGTTTTAGGCACCAACACGATAAAAGTGTTTTTGAGTTGCTTTAACATAGATCCATGAGTGAAAAAATCCATAATACTAGCACACACATCTTTGCCTATGATTGGCCAGCACACTTTGAAAAAATGAGCATTAAATCCATCAGGGCCAGGGGCCTTATTAGGATTAGCCGCTTTAACCACATTCTCAATTTCATCAAAAGTAACCGGATGCATAAGATCTAACACATCCCCATCAGTGGGAACCCCATGAGGAGTAATATGAGATAAATCAAGAGACTGATATTGAACATCTGGACCAAGAATATTCTGAAAATGAGAAACAAACACTGCAGCAATACCTGAAGAATCAGTATAAACAGTTTCATCGGCATTAGTAATCTGAGAAATATATGCTTGAGACTGCTTTTTCTTCATCAGTCGATAAAAATATTTGGTATTACTATCTCCTAAGTTTACAGCCAGTTCACGAGATCGCCGCTTGTACATACTCTCCTCAGCCCGTAACAATTGATCAAGCTCAAATCTTGCCATACGTTCTTGCTCTTGAGTATGTAGATGTTGTGGATCACTTGCCAAAAGAGTTTGCCAAGTTTCTAACTTTAGAGATGCTGCTGGAAGTTTCATAGGAAGGCCCCCCTATAATTTATTCCATTCAATAAGTTGCTTTTTTAGAATTGAAAGCTTACGAACCACAATAAAGAGTGGAGTGCCAGAAACATCTGAATCCCATGCATCTTTAACTGTTTGAAAAATCCCCGGCATTTTAGCCCAGAAGTTATAATATCGGAACGAAGCTTTGATGTGAGACTTTTCATGCAAAGAAAGCAATATGGGAGAATGATCAGAGAGGCTCGGCATCAGAACCTCACCCTTAAAAGGAGTAGAATGAAGAAAACTAGTATTAACCAGCACTCTATCCAATTTACGTTCAATCCTAGAAGCAGCAAAGCTAGAGTTAGACCAGGTAAATAGGGGCCCTGTTAACTTCATATCAAGTAAACATGCATCATGAATACAATCATTAAAATCAATGAGTCCCCTAGCCCTTGGGGCTGCATCTCCACGTTTCTCATGATTCCATCGAACAGTGTTAAAATCTCCCGCAACAATCCATGGGAGTCCACAAGTAGGAGCCAGATCTCGGATAGTTTGCCATAATGCACGACGCGACATGTAATCATTAACCCCATAACATTCTGTGTGTTCGGTCCCATAGATGACTTCACAATGCATACATTGGGAAGTGCTAGCATGAACCATTCGTGGGTCCCACATCACCCATATTCTAGCAGTAGAACCATTAGCAATATTAGAGCTTTCTCTCCACCCATTAGGTACCACTGAGTTACCAATATAATTATAGAAACTATGCTTAACCTTTGTTTCCAGCAAGACAACCAGAGCAAGCTTTAAGTGGCAGATTTGATACCTTATAGCAGCTTGCATCGAAGGTCTATTCAGACCTCGCACATTCCATATACTTATAGTCATTTAGAACCAGGTTTAAGGAGTGCTCTCTCCTTAATAAAGACTCCAGCCAAGCCTTGTTTTTGCTTCTGTACAGTACCCTGCTTATTCATTGACTTAGCACCAAATGGACGAGAAGAAGTGGTAACTTGTTTGCTAATTGTACCTTGATCAAAAGCTTGACCCGTATCACTCAAACCATGACCTGAACCAGAGTTGTGAAGAACTAAAGCAGTAGTGGCAACTAGTTCAGCAGTCACAACAGATGAATCCCCATCAAGGTTGGAGAGACTGAGAAAACGATTTGGATCCACGGTAATTCAGGTCATTTTGACGTCATTTGACCAGACTTTGACCTCCCGGAAGCAAAATCAGACCTATCAACGATGGAGCCCCTTGGGACCATGATTTCCAAATCAAAACTAAAGGATCATCTTAAAATGATTCCAATAAGCTCTCTGTCAATTTTCAGGTCAATCAGACATCGTTTGACTGTACATTAAAGCGCAATGTCTTCCTCACGATAAAATTAAGGCTACTGGCGACAGGACCCCACATGGCTTTGATCAACACTTATATGTGCAACGTTTAACCGCAAGTATACGGTGTCATCAAGTAGTAACAAATTAAAGAGTCCGGATTATCGATCCCATAGAGAGAGGATGAAACAAGCAATAAATTCAATTAAATGAGAATTGAACTAAGATATAGCTAATATAGACAAATGAAGTGAAAAAAAAATAAAACGAATAAACTATGCAATGTAAACAACTAATTAACAATCTAAAATATAAATTCAATAAGATCTAAATTAATTTAACAAGCTACACTAAACTATTTGATGAATGGTGATGAAAATGAAAGATTTAATGTGAAGATGTGGTGTGAAATGTGTAGGATTTTAAAACAAGTGATGTGAAATGTGTATCTAACAATCTAGAAGTGAAAATAACAAATCAAATAAGGACTCAAATTAGCAATAATAAAAATAATAGAATATTAGGCAATCCAAAATCCACTAAGTATGTAATTAATTCAAACAATGCATGTTCTAATTCAATTTCCAAATCTACAATTTAATTAGCAATCTCTTGCCTAATTGGATTAGATGATATAACAATGAAGATCAAATTAAAGAAAACCAAAGGCCAAGATCCTAGATTATCATCTAGCTACCCAAACAATAATTCATTAAAATCAAGCTACAAAAGATAAAAGATAAGGGCCCTAGAGCATAATATGTGAGAGAACTTAATCCAACTACAAAGCATCAATTGAGATTATCCAAGCATCAAGTGTAGAGATACAACATGAGAAATGAGAAAGATTAGCACAATTAAATCTAAATTCTACTAATCAATCAAGGCACAAGTACCTTATTTAAACTAAAACATGCATGTAATTGAACTAATCACATTACTTAGCTTCAAAAGGAGAGCCTAATCTAAGAGCTTTAGCCATCAAAACCTCAAGAAAGAGCTCCAAATCTTCATTAATAGTCTTTAATTACACACTCTCTCTAGATTAGTTACAAAGAAGCTCCTAATAACAATATAAAAGTAAAAATAAAATTGCAAAAAGACTAACTTGTCAAAAGATTTTTTTTCTCTACAAAAACGTTCCAATTTATAGAAACATTGAAGACATTTGATTGGCTCATTTCCTTTCACAAGGATTGCTTCCATTTGATTGGTTGCAACTTAAAGGCGTTTGATTGGCTCATTTGCTTTCACATGGATTGTTTCAATTTGATTTGGAGGCTTTTCACTAGCTTTTTTACATTCACATGGATTGCTTCAATTTGATTAGTTGCAACAAACTTTCATACCCATTCAAGTTCTAACTAATATACCAACCACTCCTTTGTGTTAGAAAATGACTTCTTTTATCCTTAAAGTCTTTTCCTCTTATTTTGGAATTCTTCAAGATTTATTCACCGAGATTTATTCATGTAACTTCTTTATTGAAATCTCTTCTTGATGCCTTGGGACACTAGCCGGAAGGTTGGGGTAGTCGCGGGGTCAACCTACACAAGAGAAATTACATAAAAATACAATATAAATAATTGGATTTATGCATGATAATCCGATAATCCGTTAATATGATAAAATGATAAAATCTTCATATAAAGCAAATGATATGCATATGAGATGCTGATAAAATTCGAACTAATGAGGGATAAAATATACAATATTTAACACTCATCAGGCTTCAAAACTAAAATAAAAGCCCGTGGTTGGTCTTATTTATTTCTCATGAAGCTTCACCTCAAATTTCAGATCTTTCCGACATCGTTTGACATTAGTTTTAGCTTCTGATGGAAAATCGGTACCTCTGTGTGACAAAGTCTTCGGCTTTCCCAAAAAATCAGAAACTTCACCCTTTGATCTGCACGGCTTCTCATCAAGTTTTATGTAGAAAAATCATGTCAAAAATTGTACAAAAATACCAAAAAAGATGTCAAATAAGAAAAAAGAAAAAAACCAGAAGACGGTTGAAAAACGGCGACAAAAAGGGCAAAATGCCCCATGGTCACCGGCGACCGTGGAAATCCAGGTCGCCAGATTTTCGCCCAAAACCCAATTTTGGGTCCCTTTTCGCGTTTCGAGCTGTTTGGCCTTTGTGATTTTCCAAAAATCTATTTTTCAGGGAACAAAATCCATTGATCTTCAATAACATCACAGATTCACCGATAAAATCATGGGTTCGTCATTGGACACTTCTAAATCGCCAACCGGCCAACCAAGAAAGCACACTTTCTGCCCGACCGATCAAGAAATCGACAGGATAAATGGTACCAACCCACTGGTAGCAATTAGTGTTTGAAATTGCATGATCACCCGACAATAATTGGCATGAGAAATCCACCGGCGATCAAGGCTCCCTACGTCGCGGGTAGAATTCCAAAAGATGTGGAGCGGCCCGCGACTCTTGAAGTACTTAGGCAGCCACTTAATGCGGTTAATGACCAATTTTTTTTGGCAAATTAATGTGGTTGATTACTCATTATTGTGGACGGCCCAATCAGAAGCTAAGGAGTGAGAGTTACAAGCCAACACAATTATGGCATTAAACCATGTAATTAACTCCTCCCATCATGGAGTTTAAATGCAATTAAAAGCCCATTATTTTCCAACGGCCAATAAAAACTCAGGAAAAATGAGTTACAAAAGGAGTTACAAAAAGCAAAAATGAAAATGTGTAACTCTTCCCATCATGGAGCATTAATGCAATCAATGCATTTAAAGCCCATAAACTCCCCTCATGGCCACCAAAAGCCTATAAAATGAGGCCATTTCCACCATTCTAAGGATGATGTGTTGTGTATGACATGCAAGATCCTAAAAAAATAATCTTCAACGCTGCTACGATGTTCCAACGACGATCTCTCCTCTATTGAAGAAGCTCCGTAGCGACCACCACTACAAGGTGACCAAAGACCCTTGTTGGGCCACCCCCCAAGGTTCTCTCCTTCTGTCTCCATGGCTTAGACACTGCTTTAAACCCGTCTATTTAGATTTTTATTGGATATAAAACTTCATCTTGGTCCTTATTCTCTAAAAATCTGAGGTTCAAGCCGAGCCAAGAGAATCAAAAGTATCATCTGTTATCATTTGAAGGATGACGACAAAGCCCAAACATGGCTTGCTACCGTCAATCTGAATGAGTTCCTGCAATCTCCTGTGAAGTCAGATTTCATTTTCATTATTCTCATTGTATTTGTATTTTTAAAAAGACATAAAAATCATAACTCTTGTCTTTTCTTTTTTATAAGAATTGTAAATTGCCTTTCACGGCAAAAACATTGCATTTCACGGCAAAAACAAAAAATCGCCTTTCACGGCAAACAAATAAAAATCGCCTTTTACGGCATCCAAATTCAAATAATGTCTCATTTCTTAACACATGTGCAATGAAAATTAGAAAAAAAAAAATCAAAATTTCTTTTCTATTTGTGTAGGTGGATCCACGGACTACCGTTTGTTATTTCCAAATAGATTAGAAAATTTGGCATATCCGTACACAAAAGTTGATGTTCGCTTTGTCTTCGGTCATGAAAGAGTTGAACCTCACGAATTTTTACATCCGCTGACCCGGTAGTCCCGCGAACGAATAACCGGGCTGATCAATCCCATTTGTTTGTTTTCTTGGGTGCATCAAGTTCATTCGCTATAGCTGATTGCCATTCTAGCGAGACAAATGCCTTTTTGTAAGATTGAGGTACTGACAAAGAGTGTATGGTTGCAAGAAAGGACTGATATGTAGAAGAGAAATGGTGCAAAGGATATTGTCTTTAAGGCGGATCACCCACAATCGGAACATAAGGGGCTAGACTAGGAGTAGGGTCAGTGGAGGATGTAGGAGGCATTAGGCGACAATGATATACCTGTAAAGGTGGGGTGGTAGAAGTGAGATATGAGGAAAATAAATCTGGGAAAGGATCAAGTGGATAAAATATAGGTTGCTCTCAAAAGAGGTAGAGGCTGACAAGGAGTAGTATGGGATATTTTCAAGGAAAGCAACGATACGAGAAATCCACCATATGTTGGCTTTAGGACGTAGCATGAAGGTTTTTTAGGACCCACTAGAATGAATTACTAGTTCTAATCTAACCAATCAATGCAGCGGAAATAAACCAATCAGACAGAACTAGCAAATAAATCTACCAAGCAATCACCACAAGAAGGAAGAGACACAGGTTTTTACGTGGAAAACCCAACTCGGGAAAAAACCACGGGTGGTAGAGACCACCGAAAGCAAAGCACTATAAAACGAAGATTACAAGTGAACTCACTAGACCTTTGTCCCAGTTGTAACTCAACCTAAAAGGATTGTGAAGAACTTGCCGACGACCCGCCGTTCACCTTCCACGTGCTAGCTTGAAACCCACCTTAAATGCCCCTTCAAGGTGCTTGAGAATCGAGAAAATAATAAGTCTTCAGTGCAATCACCCTTGCAAGATTAAGCCCACAGATCTCTTAATGGCTCTAGAGAAATTAATAAGAAAATATCTCTAAGATATCTCTGACTCAAATTAGTGAGAGTGGTAATCTTGTGGTGGTCCTTTGGGTTGAGAGAATCACCCAATATATAGGCTCAAATTCGTGCATAAATCTTCTAATCATAATCCACTTACAATAGCACTCATCCTCAAACTCTTCCATAGAGTCCGGATGAAACTGGGCTTTCCCGTCAAAGCTCGCTATAGCGAGCATGTGTCTCGCTATAGCGAGATACCCTACTGCCATGGGCTCTGTCAACATAATATTCTAACATAGCATATTGAATATCCTTTTTGTTCGATACCATGTCCTAGAAAAACACAGATGGCAGATTTTGGAGCCAACCTGGTAAGCCCATGTTCTCGTAAAAGAACAAAACATGTGCAACAAAATTTTTTAAGAGAAGACAAATCAGGTTTGACCTAGAAGAATTTTTCATAAGGAGACCGCGAGACGCCTGATAAAACAGATGATGGTTACGCCCATGTTCTGGTAAAAGAACAAAACTTGTGCAACACAAAAATTTAAGAGAAGACAAATTAGGTTTGACCGGCCTGAAATATTTTTTCATAAGGAGAGATGCTAGATAAACCAGATGATGGTGTCCGATTTGTGAGATATGTTGCCATTAAGGCAACTTCTCCTCATAAACTAAGAGGGACATGAGAAGAATATATCGATGATCTTGCAGTTTCAATGATATTTCTATCTTTCCTTTCAGCAACACCGTTTTGCTACGGTGTTGCAAGATAGGATAATTGAGAGAGCGTTTCTTGATCAGTAAAGGACTTGAACTTGTGGGAAATGCATATTCCCTTCCGGAGTTAGACCAAAACACTTTTATTTTCATATCAAATTGAGTTTTAATCATGTTAATTAGAAAAATTGACATAAATAGAAAAGAGACCAGACCTTTGTTTCAACAAGTAAACCCAAGTATACCGGGTAAAGTCATCAAATATAATATAAAGATCCACCTTTAGTGAGCTGTGATGCAGGCCCCCAAACATCAGAGTGTATTAAATCAAATAGAGCATGAGTGATAAAAGTGCTTTTATTAAAAGGCAAGGAATGTTATTTGCTTAGTTTAGAACCAAAACATTCATACAAATCTGTTATTTTAATATTTCGAAGACTACCGCTAGAACATAAAAATTTCATTTTACTCAAAGATAAATGCCCGAATCGAGAATGCCAAAGTTCAAAAGGGGTTATAGATGTAGCCAAAGCTGTCCAAGGGGAAAAAGTAGCGAGATGCAAGAAAATAAGATGATAAAGGCCTCCTGTCCTATGACCTATCCGAATCTGCATCTCGATGCGAGGATCCCGTACATAACAACCAGTTCAGGAGAATGAGACAGTATAGCCTAAAATGCTAATTTACTTATAGAAATTAAGTTAATAGAGAGTCCGAGTACATAATAGACATTGGACAAAGAGAGAGATTCATGAGAAATAGATCTAATAGATGTTACTGATAATGGGGATCCATCAGATGTATGAATAATTAATCAACTTACCTGATCGTGAATGACTATAATGCAAAATAGATGAGTCGTGAGTCATGTGATAGGATGCTCCAGAATCAAATATCCTTGGGGAATTTAACGGTACTTGAGAGACCAGAGAAGGTCATGACCGAACCAGCTTCAGTTGGGAGAAGGCATCAGTTGTGAAGAAGATAAAAACATTTGTTGTAGTGCTCATGATTGACCAAGGATTGACTCGTGATGCAATGTCCATTGAGTTGCTTCCAGAAGTCTGAGTCTCCATTGTAGCAATCGCATAAGGTTTGAACTGAGGCTTTTGATTTAGTGGAGCAGGTGATCCTTGACGAGCTTGTTGATTCTTGTTATTTTTCTTGCCTTGCCGTTTATGGAACAGTGGCCTAATAGGACAATCACATTTCCAATGCCCTTTTTTGTTTGCTATAATTGCAAATGTCATTCATGCTTGGAGGAATAGGCCGAGCAATATTGGCAGATATGACTTGAGAAGTAACTACTTGTTTTTTTCTTGAGAAGTGAGTTTTGTATTTGTTGTTCTGCCAATAGTTCGGATAAAGTAGTATCAGCCGAGGGAAGTGGAGAGCGATGAAGTAAAAGTCCTCGAACATGGTCAAAGTCAGACCGTAATGCCATAAGGAACTGAACTATGCGTTTCCGTTAATTAAATGTAGCAAAGTCATTGGCACTTTCAAATTATGGCTCCATAAGAGCAAGTTGATCCCAGAGAGAGGCACTACCTTGTTCAGCATTTCTTATTTCTCATTCCAATGAGTAGTGTCGTGATGAATTAGATTAGACATATAGGTGAGATAAATAGTCATAGGCATCATTGAGATACTTGAATTTGGCTAGCTGATTTCCAATTGATGGAACCACTGAATTTGCAATCCATGAATTTATTTTTCCTACATCTGGTTCCCATTCTTCATACTACAATTAAAAAAAAAAAAATTTATCAGGGGTATCAATTTTATTGGAAACATATTTCCATATATTTTGGCCTTTCAAGAAATTTTGCAAAAGATGAGACCAGTAGGATTAATTGGTACCATCTAAGACAATGTTTATTCCATTATTTCTATCTGAACTCACGGTGAAAACAATTTTATACTATTTGACCAAATCCAGACACTGCCGTTATATATAAAAAAATAACCAAGACACAGTGTCTTAAGCAAACCGGATCTCAAGATGGGGCCCACAGCAATTAGAAACAAAAGCAACACCTTAAAAAATAGGGGCATTCAGCGACAGGTCCCTAAACATGTCACTTTATTGCCTTCGGTCCACAAAAAAAAGTCATGCTTCCAAAGGTCCCTCTCACACTTATTTACACCTAAAATATCCAATTTGCCCTTTCTTTAAATCATATCCCATGATTGGTGGGATATCCCATTAATAATGGTCAACTAACATTTAATTGGCCATGATGAATGGAATCCCAATAATGAGATTTTCAAATAAATTCTAAAAACATACAAATATATTTCAAAATAACGCAAATAAGTTTTAAAATATCCAAATAAATTTCAGAAACTATAAATAAATTTCAAAAGACTCAAATAAATCTCAAAAAATCCAAAGAAATTTCAAAAAAAACAAATAAGATTCAAAAGACGTAAATAAAAGTAAAAAATACAAATACATTTTTCAATACTAAGATAAACAAATTTTCTAAATTTCAGAAAAATTTGTCAAAAACCGAAGTAGTTTTGTCAAAATTCAGTTAATTTTATTTAAAAAAAATACAAATAAGTTTCAAAAGACACAAAATAAATTCAAAAACACAAATAAATCTAAGAAAATAAAAATAAATTTGTAATAAATACAGAAATACTCGTTCAAGAACTCAGTTAAAATTTTCAAAATATAGATAAATTTGTCAAAAACTCAGCCGTATTTTTCAAAATTTTAAATAGATTTACCAAACACTCAGATAATTTTGTTCAGAACTCAGATAAATTTGTTCAGAAATCAGATAAATTTGTTACAAAACTATGATACATAGTCAAAAACTCTATATAGATTTGTTCAAAACTCAAATAAATTTAAAAAAAACTCAGCTAAATTTATTACAGAACTTAGATAAATTTGTCTAGAACTTAGATAAATTTAATTAAAAAAACGCAAATAAATTTGAAAAGACACAAATCAATCTCAAAAGACGCAAATAAAATTAAGAAACGCTTATAGATTAAAAAAAAAACATAAATAAGTTTGCTAAAAAACTCAGATAAATTTGCCAGAAACACAAAAAAATATAGCAGAAGACAGATAAATTTGACAAGAACTCAGATAAATTTAACAAAAAATCAGATAAATTTGACAAAAATCAGATAAATTTGATAAAAACTCATATAAAATTGACAAAGCTCAGATAAATTTGACAAATTGCGTGGACTAGGTCAGCCTGAACTGACCCTACCCGACCCGACCTAGACCTGGAACAAAGACCCAAAGAAACTGGGTCATCTTCTTCACTGGTTCCTGGAACCAGAAATAGTGCTCTTCCATGCAATTTCTGGGAATACAGGTTGATGCGGCTCCCAAAAGCTATACTTTAAGCGTCAAAATCATGCTTAGCGCCATCGTCATCCTCTTCAGCGCTGTCATCCTCATCCTCCACATCTATGCCCGCTGCTGCCCTGTCTGCCGCCACCGGCCAAGCCGCCGCGGCTCTCGCCTCTCCCTCCACCCAATTGGATCTTCTTCTTCCTCCCAACGCCTGCAACAGGCGCTGTTTCTGGCCAGGCGGTTGTCTTCTGTGGCAATGGTGGGGCTGTGGCCGGACTGGCATGGCGACGACGACGGCGATCGTTGCAATCTCAGGGGACTGCTGCAACGACGACGGCGTTCAGACAGACAAGCCACATCAGCAATCGAACGACGACAGATTCGTTGGTTTCGGGTCTCCTGCTACAGGGACTAGCGGGCGACGATGGGCACAACAAAAACTTCTTCTCTGATGCTACGAATGGGCGCGGGGCAATCTTTTGCAATCAACCAAAGCAGATCAGACCTGGTTTCTGCAACAGACTCCGATCTGCAACCCACGAGCAGCGATCCTTTTCCGATTAGACAGTGGCTCACCTGATTGATCAGAAAATCTTCTAATCTCGTTTTCTTGGTCTGCAACAGTGTGATTCCGACGAAGTCAAGAGATTCAGACGATCTCTTCTCCGGAACCCCGATCAGTGTGGCCCAACAGAGATCGGAAAACTCAAATAAATCTAGGCTCGTTGCAAAAGAAGAGGGATAATATAAGATTTGAAATTTGAAATTTCAAAATTTTATGCCTAAAATGGTTGAAAGGGCAAATCAGTATTGAAATATGTGATCATGTAGATGTAGGGACCTATGGCAACAAACAGTCTGAGTGGACCATATGCCTTAAAAGTTTTTCCTTGGACTGGAGACTGGATACATACACTTATAGGGACCTTTCGCTAATTTTGCCTAAAAAAAATTCTCCAGAAGTGAAACTCCCAATACAATCCTCACACAATAATTGCTGATGTGTTTTGTAGAAAATTGGAACCTTTCGCTAATTTTGCCTAAAAAATATTCTCCAGAAGTGAAACTCCCAATACAATCCTCACACAATAATTGCTGATGTGTTTTGTAGAAAATTGAAAATCCAATAAGACAGAGCACAAAAAACTGAGTCCATTGCTTTGTGCAAGATGGGCAACGATCATGTCCAAAGAACCCCTAATCACAGATCTGACCTCAAGCAAACCTATAGCTTCTTTTCCGTACCGAAAGATTTTGCAGTCAAAATACTATTGATAAGAACTATGCTGATAGAAAGTACAGAATATCACTAACCTTTATTTTTTTTTTTTGGTAGAGAAGTATATCACTAACCTAATGAGAGAAAAAACTGGGAAAATATCTTCAGGAATCTAGTAAATAAGATACTATAATTGCTGGAGAAGACCCATCCATGAGAGTAGCAATCGATGGAATGAGATGGCGATGATGGAGGGTTTGGACTGATGATGTCATCACATGAAAACCAGGTTTCTGATTCGAACTAGAGAGCGTGTGACAACAACACAGTTACACAGCGACGCTTGCTGGAGTCTCTGTCTTTTGGAATTTGATACCAGAAGCAATCAAGGGCAGATCTGATTTGGGAGATAACCTAAGCCCTATAAACTAGGCTCTGATACCATATTACATAAGACACTAAAACGTTGTGTCTGTCATTGAATTGATGTTCTACTGACTTGCCCAAATACACAAGATTACAGTCAATCTACCGATAGGATGCAAATCACCTAAGATGATCGTACATAAATATAAAAGACATTGTATATCAAGGATCTTCCTTTTATTCAAAACTGTTGGGTTGATCCGACCCATTTAGTTGACATATATCTCAACGGGGTTTAATAGTCATTGAAATTCACACCACACCAAGTTTTCACGAGATATCACGTGTGAGGATATGCAGGATTTCCAATACATAATATCATATTTTTCAGATGAAGCATAAGAATTCATCGGCATCCAGTGACATCATATAAAGCACTCAATAAAGGCCACAAGATGTCAGAGCATATCTAGTCAACATTTGAAGTAGAATAGTGTGGAAGTGTAAATTGCTCAACCATTATTACATATTTTATCAAAACAACGTACAAAGCTAAACATCCGAAACTAAGAAGTCACAATCCCTAGTTACTCAAGTAAATCGTCCTAGTGCCAGCTCACTCCTCATCATCCGGAGACCACTCTGTAGGAAATCGTGTGACCCATATTTGAATGCCATGCCATTGAAGTACAAAACCAAAAGGGCAAGAAATAAGCATATTTGATCTAAGTGGGGGATATGTGCATTTTTTATATAGATCAAATAATATTGAATATTGTGTAAAATTGTATATTTATGGAATCTATTTCTTTACCCCTCTTAGAA
Source organism: Litsea cubeba (assembly GCA_012931725.1). Lineage (NCBI taxonomy): Eukaryota > Viridiplantae > Streptophyta > Magnoliopsida > Laurales > Lauraceae > Litsea > Litsea cubeba. The sequence goes on along the minus strand of CM022948.1, from coordinate 28,992,285 downwards.
AATGGTGTGGCTAAAAGTGAAACAACACTTTAATGACCAATAAGGTTCGTGTTTAGCCATAAAAGTCTTCCATTGTGCTTGTGGGAAGGGATATTGATTACACTACGTATGTGTTGATCCAAGTACCCTAAAAAATTATGCTCAAGACCCCATATGAATTGTGTAATGGTGCCAAACTAGAATTAGAACATGTGAGAATTTGGGAATGCCCTATACATGTCCTACTATCTTTAGAGGAGAGATATAAAATACAAGAAAAAATAAAGAACAATTACCCATTTGTTGCCTAACCATTGCATTTTAAGGGATATTGTTTGTATGATCGCAATAATTCGTATAATCATGGAATACCGAGATGTGGTTTTCCTTGAGAATCCGACAGTCAGTCATAGAGTAGAACCACAATGTGTGGAATTGTATGAAACTTCTAAGGGCAAAGAGGTTCAAACAAGTGGGGGTTCCAATGAAGATGACAATGGACATAAAAGTCTTTGCCAAGGCCCACTTGAGGTGATTGAATAACCCGATGAGCCGATTGGTAGGCTCACTCGGGTAAGAAAATAACTGGCATATCTAGATGATTATTGTAGTTTAATAGAAATCGTATAAGATTTGGATCTGACTTCTTACTTTGAAGCAATGAAAGTACATGATGCACATAATTGGCTAGAGGCTATCTGCGAGAATATTGAATCAAATGATAAGAACCAGGTATGACAAGTGGTTGATCTAGTATAAGATCAAGGCCATAGGTTCTTAAGAAATGAGATTTAAGTTGGATGAGTCATTGGATAAGTATAAAACACAACAAATAGCTAAGGGACTCACATAAGAGGAAATAATAAATTACGAGGAAACGTTTTCTCTAGTCATAAAATCTCAGTCCATACGAATCTTAGCAGTAATGGTAGTATGTCGTGACCTGAAATTGCACAAGATGGATGTGAAAACATCTTCTTTTGAATGACGAATTAGAAGAAAAAGGTACACATGAAACAATCCAAGGTATTTATGGTGCAAGGTCACGATGAAAAAGTGTACAAAAAAAAAAAAAAGCATTATATGAATTAAAATAGTGGTATAAGAAATTTCATTAGGCCATAGGTGAAATATGATTTGTCCCCAATAGTGCAGATACATTTTTTATATTAAATGCACTGGGAGTAGCCATTTATATTTGTCATTGCATGTGGATGGCATTTTGATTGCTGGTAATGAATTGGAAGCCATAAATGGAATTGAGTGGTGAATAAGGTCAAGACTTGAAATAGAAACATGAGTGAGGCAGAGTATGTCTTTGGAAATGTTAAAATAACCCATGATCGTTCGAATAGACTATTCACTTTATCATAATGGATCTTAATTTAAAATATGTTGAAACTACTTCATAGGATAACGACAAGCTAATCGACACTAACATCTTCAAGAGCAAAAACTATCAAGCGATCAGGGTCCCACAAACGAGCAGGATCTGGAAGCGATGAGAATAACGTTTTATACTCAAATTGTGGGTTACATCATATATGCTATGCTTTGTACGAGACTAGACATTGCATTCGCCGTTGATTTCGTAAGCAGATTCCTAAGTAGCATAGGATTCCAACATTAATATAGGGTTAAGAGGATTCTGCGGTATATTAAAGGAATTTGAATATTTGCCTATGCTATCAAGGTGAACTCCTCGAACTGTGAGGCTATTCAGATGCATATTGAGCCGGTGATTTAGATCAGAGAAAGTCAATGACTGATTATGTGTATACCATCGTAGGAGGTGCAGTTTCTTAGGGTAGAAAGAAATAGACCTCTACGACCATGTCAACAATAGAAGCAGAGTATATAGCCTGCAGTACAACAGTATTAGAGGTTCTTTGGTTGAAACACTTCCTGTGTGATTTGGAAGTAATCAGAGGTAAAAAGCCTATCCCGATGAGCATAGATAGTATGTCAGACGTCTCTATGGTGAATGAGCAAAAACTCAACAGCCGACCAAAACACATTGAGATAAAATACTACTTTATTGGAGATAAGGCTGAAAAGAAGATTCTAGAAATTTCCTATATGCCTCCAGAGGAATTGATGGTTGCAAGGCATGTGATACATATAGAACCGAGAGATGTTTGATGTACGTGACATTCGTTCCAAGTGGGAGAATATAGGAAATTGTTTGGGTTGCATGCCTTGGGCCCCACATCAAATCAAGCAGAGGATAGAGGCCAACAGAGAATACAATCCCACTTAGTGCAAGACTTGATTTGTCCCCACTAATAAGACTCCCAATAGGATCCGTGGATGTGAGTTTTTTAGCAAAGAAGTTCATAGTAAGTGTGACTCTTTGGGACTTGTCTATATAAGGATAAGAGAGCCCACTTTTAAGACACTTAAAGCGCGACAAATAATCATTTGGAATATTGTGAAGAACCGACTTAATTAATTTGATTTGACCTCCAAAAGACAATTACTTCCCTTCCAGGAACCAAGCCCCCTTTCAACTCTCTCCACCACCGAGTCCCACTGTTGTCTCTTAGGAACCCCCCAGCATAGAGGCAGCCCCAAATACTTTGAAGGGTTTTTCCCAACTCTACAACCAAAAGAATTAGCTAAAGAAATAACAAGCCCATCGTCCGTTAGTACACCAATCAATTGACATTTTCTGTAGTTGATTTTGAACCCTGATAATAATTCAAACCATTTTAATAGCAACTTGGACATTTCAACCTGATCCAATGAAGCTCACCTAAAAAAAAAAAAAAAAGAAGAAGAAAGAATCACCTGCAAACTGTAATTGAGTAAACTCATAAGCGGAATCTTCAATCGTAAATCCAGAAAACAGACTCATCTGCTTAGCTTTCTCTGGTGAGGCGTTCAAAGCTTCTGGTAAAATAAGAAAGAGCATAAGAGAAAGATGATCACCTTGCCGTAAACCTTTAGAACTCTTGAAATAACCTTTAGGAGACTCATTCGGCAAAATAGAGAACCGAGCCGAAGAAACATAACTCTTATTATCTTTTCTAGAACTCTAAAAAATTCAAACATGTTTATGCATTGTGGATAAAACTTTGTTGGGTATCTTCCTATCTGGAACGTCACATGTGATGTTAGGTGGAATGTCTGGTTAGTCGATTCCATGTCCACGAATATTTGAATTTACCATCTTGGTGGGCTGCACATTTATTGAGGGTCTAAGGAATAGACCTGTACGACTCACTCTACCATAAAGTGCGAGTATGTGGTACTTGGAGCATAAGACAAAGAGGCGGGGTAGCCGAGAAGTTTAATTTTAAAAACTCCAGATTTTGTCTAAACCAAAACCACAAATTTCTTTGCGTAGTTATAGTTACTTAGTTAGGGATGTCAAACGGGAAGTGCCGGCGAACGTGGCTCGCCCGTGCCGGCCCGCCAGGGAAAACCCCTGGCATGGCATGGCCCGTAGCGGGGCGGGACGGGGCGGGCCCGCGGGCCAGGCGTGCCTCCAATTTTTTTTATTTTTTGATAGAGTTACGTTTCGACATAGGTTTGAATTTAATTTTCGGTCAATAGACATATTAGTTTTTCAATAGTTACTTTTCCTAAACATTTAATTAGTATATACGTAAAGTAGTTCAAACTTATACAAACATTTAACAAATGATTGAGTGGTTCAAAATAATTTATAGATATTTACTCACATATTACTTAAGTGCTATATATGAATTGTTTTTCTTATCAGTATTAAAAATAAAAATTTGAACACAAGCACGGAGAATGACAAAGATATTTAGGTGGTTCGGTCAAACTCGACCTACTCCACTGAGAAGAGAGAACCATTTGGATCTTAACTTCTTGAAGGTTTCTAAATAGGATTACCTTCAAAACCTTACAATCTTTTTAGAAAATAAAAATGAAAAAGAATGAAAAACTTATATATTTACAAATTACAATGAAGGAGAAAGTAAAAAAATCAGATCTGTAGTCCACTAATGTATTCTACTAGATCAAAATCTTCAATTGATGCCAACTCTTGCTTCTTCTTATCTGCCAAATACCAGTCTCGTAGGCAAACACAACACTCCACCGTTTCTTCGGTTAGATTTGTTTTTCTGTCATCTACTACACGTCCACTTGCACTAAAAGCCTGTTCTAATGCTACAGAAGACATGTGAATAGTCAATAGATCACGAGCCATGGTGGCCAACACTGGATAAACGCTTTTTTGTTGCTTCCACCATGCTAAAAGGTCAAAATTCACTACAACAAGTTGCACTTTTAGCCACGTTTTTTAGCCACGTTTTTTAAAAACGTCGGTAAAGGGTATACTTTTGCCGACGTTTTTAAAATTCGTTGGTAAAGGTCTACCCTTTACCGACGTTTTTAAAAAACGTCGGCAAAAGTATTACCCTTACCGACGTTTTTAAAATTCGTCGGTAAAGGATAGACCTTTACCGACGTTTTCTAAAAACGTCGGCAAAAGTGAAGACTTTTACCGACGTTTATTAAAAAACGTGGCCAAAAGTACACCCTTTACCGACGTTTTTCAAATCGTCGGCAAAAGTAAAGACCTTTACCGACGTTTCCTAAAAAACGTGGCCAAAAGTATAGACTTTTATCGACGTTTCTAAAAAACGTGGCCAAAAGTACACCCTTTACCGACGTTTTTTAGTAAAACGTCGGCAAAGGCCATTCTTAAATTAAAAAAAAAATGGTTTATTTTTTAAATTATACCGACGAAATAAAACGTCGGTAAATATGCTTTTAATTTTCTTTTTTAATTTTACCGACGAAATTAAACGTTAGTAAATATGCTTTTAATTTTCTTTTTCAATTTTACCGACGAAATTAAACGTCGGTAAATATGTTTATGAATATTTATTTATTTTTATATTAATTTTACATACAAAAATACAAACGTCGGTAAATATGTTTATTAATTTTTATATTAATTGTATTGACGAAAATAAAAACGTCGTTAAATAACTTTTTAAATTTTTATTTTTTACCTTTACCGACGAAATTAAACATCGGTAAATATGTTTATTAATTTTTATTTATTTTTACGATCATGTTACCAACGAAAATAAACACGTCAGTAAATATCCTTTTAAGTTTTTATTTTTTACTTTTACCGACGAAATTAAACGTCGGTAAATCTGTTTATTAATTTTTATATTCATTTTACTGACGAAAACAAAATAATTATATCCATGATGAATCAAACAATAAGATTTGACCAGATAATCATTGTTGACCTCCTAAAGAGGATTTTAGGTTTAGATCGGGAAAAAGTGGCCCACAAAAATTAAAATTGAACCATTAACCCTTTGGTCCTTTTTGTCAATATCTCACAATACATGAAGGATCAATCATTGGAATTTGATCCAGTAAACGTTACTTGCCATATAAAGGGGGTCTATGGTCCATATCTTGCATTAGAGATCCAGATTGTTCGGAAATGTAGAAAAAACGGACTGCATGTCTTAACTCGTGAATGCACTGTAGTAACCATGCATTAATCCAACGATCAGGGCCGGTCCTAACTTTTCAAAGGCCCGGGGCGAATCACTAAAATGGGTCCTTTATTTTTTTTTCATAGTTTTTTAATATATACACATATATATATATAACATGTTTCCATATATTTAGCCCAAAAATAGTAATTTCATTAAAAATCAAATAACATCATATGATAAATACATTTAATACATAAATAAATAAATTTCTCATATAAGTCAAGCAAAATGTGACTAGAAGTTCTGAATTATTTATTAATATTAATGTCATACATCAAAATTATTGCTAATAGCTTACAAAATTAAAAAATATAGACTATTACATTTATGCTTGGCTATTTTGATTGAGCAGTGGCCGAGTGGTCCATATTGAATATATTTCATGATCCATATTGAATCAGCATTTGGGCTTGGGACCTATAAATATAAATGACCTTTTGAAGAGGACTAAAAATTTGGATTGCGAAAATAGGGCATACAAAATTCCATAAATGATGATCTAATGGTATGTACGTTTTCATCAATACATCACAATCTATAATGATCCAATGGTTGACTTTTGGTGTCATAGCCGTTTTTAGCCCCTTAACATGATCAACGGTTTGGATCACAAATGTTTGTCTTAGTGTCATTTGAAATGGACACAGTAGAAGCTTCATCCAAACATGCTAAAATCGGATTCCATCAGTTTTAAGCCAATAAGAAGAGAAAAGTAGAGATGCCAAACTGAACCTAAGTGTTAAAAATCCAACGTTTTAAGGGTTAATTCATTATCCGGGAGTCCGATTTACGAGCCGTCAATTCCTGCAAGTTAATTTCGCCTCGAGCGAGGTGCTCGTGTCGGTTTCCAATTTTTTCGGAGCCTTTTCCCATCCCGTACGCCCTGCGGGCTGTTCTCGAATCTAAGTGTTGGAAAATCCTATGTTTTGCTTCTAATTCTCTAACCGGGAGTCCTATTTGCGAACCGTCAGTTCCGTCAATTTACTTTATCCTCGAGCGAAGTGCTCGCGCCGGTTTCCAAATTTTTCGGTGGCCGTTTCCTGTTCCGGACCCCCGGCGGGCCGTTTTTCGATCCTAAGTGTTAGAAAATCCTTTTTGTTTTTTATTTTACTTCGATAAAACTATTGCTGACATGGATGATAGAGTAAGGCCTTGAAGGATGTGGTGTGAATGTGATTGAGATCCAGATCTAGGTTTATGGCCTTCTTCTCTTAGAAAGAAAAAGAAAAAAAACCGGTGCTAGTAGTTGTTGGAATATGAATTTTGGCCCAATAGTTTCAGCCGCTTGTTTGAAGAAATGGGAGCCTCATTATGATGAGTACCGGGCTGAGATGTGCAATGCCATGTCGATTAATGATGAATCCAAGAACATAGTAACCAAGCAAATCTACAAGAAATATAAGCAGGTAACTCCAGAAGATGCATCATCTCCTCAGATCCCCCTCTCCTCTCTATTTCTTCTCTATTCTCTCTCTCCCTTGTTCCCCATCTCTCTGTCTGCTCTCCTCCCTCCCTTCCTCTCTTCTTCTTCCTCCCCTATCTCCCCTCGCCTGCGCACCTGCACCTGCACATCACCTCTTCTCTTCTTCTTTCCCTATTCCTCTTCCTCTCCCCTGCTTCCTCCTCTGTTCTGCCCTACGCCCACATGCACACCACTCCCTCTCTCCCTTGGTTTTCTCTCTCTCTCTCTTCCTCTCTTCTCTTCTTCCTCCCTTGTTCCTCTCCTCTCCTCTCATTTCTTTCTTCCTTATCCTCTCCTTTCTCCTTCTCCTTCCCACCACTCTCTCCGCTGCTATCCACCTTCTCTTCTCCTCCCCACTGCGCCTGAGCCCATTCCACATTCACCGTGCACCACAAGGCACCCCACTATCCTCACACCCCTCATCCCGTTACTCGTTCAAGACCTCCGGCAGGCCGTTTTTCGAGCCTAAGTGTTGGAAAATCTTTTTTTTATTTTTATTTTACGCCAGTAAAACTATCAGAGACTATTATCGACGAATTACATGACGTCGATAAAATGAACGTTTAGCGGTGTTTTTTTGTAAAACATCGGTAATGTTTAACTCTATTTTTTAGGAAAATTAAAAATCAGAGTCCTTTATTGACATTTTTTTATTTACGAAAATTAGCATCAAAATATTTATTACCGACGTTTAAAGATTGGTAGACTTCATATTTTGAAATAATAAAAATAAAATAATTTTTACCAATGAAAATTTTATTTCTTTTGCGGCGAAAATGAGTGGCATTAAATTTTCACATTTTTTCCCCTCTCCCACCAAGAGCCCTCTTTTCCCTCTTTTATTCTCTCTTTCTCCTGCGCTGTCTCACTCTCTCTGCTCTGCTGTCCGTCTCGCTCTCTCCTCTCACTCTCCTATTTCTCTCTCTCTCGCGCGCGATCTCTCTGCGCTCGATCTCGCTGTCTCTCTCTCTCTCTCACTCTCTGCTTTCTCTGTTTCGCTCTCTCTTTTCTCTCTCCTCATTTAGGCACTTTTTTTTTCTTTTCTGCTGCTGTTTCAGGTGGAGGACGAGTGGGTAGAAATCGGAAGGGGGAAAGAAGAGGAGGAAAGGAAGGGAGAAAAAGGAGGAGGGGAGGAGCAGGCGTGCGTCCTTCGACGCCCAGGTATGTGGGCCCCGTTTTCCTTCTCTTCTTCCATTTCTCTATTTTTTTCTTTTTAAACCGTGGCTGAAGAATGGGGTTTTGGGCTCGGTTTTGGCCCAGGGCAGCCATGGGTGTGGTGGATTTTGGTGAGGGAGGAAGGAGTGGAGCCATCTCAGCTTTGAGGTTGTTCAATCCCATCCCCTTGATTCCGATTTGAAAGGCTGCACAGTGGGAACTTCATGGAAAAATCGGTTTGGGTGGAAAATGGGTATTTACTGTGACTAGTTGGGATTTTGATGGGATAAAGAAAATGGCCATGATTATTTTGGCATCCAGATCGGTCTGAGTGTGGATTCTCTAATTCGTGATGTGGCCATGGATTTTGGGGTACATCTTGGCCATCTTGGGGACGGCTTGGGCTTTTTTTCTTTTGGCGTGTCTCTTATGTGATGCAATGTGTTGTGTGTTGTTTGATGGATTGTAGTGGGGTGGAATGGAATGAAACAGGGTAGAAGTGGAATGTGGTGAAGGTGAAAATCGAATGAGTGGAATGATTGTTTTTGGGTTGGTTGTAGAATAGAGATTTAGAGAGATATTACCAGTTAGTATATGCATGATAGGTGTTTGTGACAATGCATGATACTAAAGATAAATAGAGGAAGAAGATGTTTGTTTGAGGAAAGCCAGACTCAAAATGTTATAATCATCAGTTCAAAAGATTTTGCTGCACAAACTTTATTCTGTTGAATTTCATTGCTATGTTTGGGTCTATCATGGATTTAAAATTAAATCTATATGTAGCTATGTCACGTGGATTCAACCAGCAGCTTATGGAGATCCTTGCAATTGGGAAAGGACAGTTCATTTCAGGAGGAATTGAGGTAGTGGACGTCCTTATCAGTGATGAAATGCATAACATTGCCTTCCACACACACACACAAAAGAAAATAAAAGAAAAAAACTGAGTGAGGAACAAAGAGAGGAAATACATGATGTGGCCTTAATTTTCGGGATTTTTTTTTGTTAATCGTGGGCCATTGGCTTTAATGTCCATACACAAGTCTCCAATCAGGTAGCCAGATAGTGGAGGATTAGCCAATAGTGCAGGATTAGACTTATTAGGTCATGGTTTTGAATGATAGGACCTACCAGATGAACAGTTCAGTTTTTCTCAAAAGGTCAGCCTTTGTGTATCATTATTGCTAGAAAAAAAGGCAGCATTTTTTGATTCATATCTTTATCTGTGCATTCATATCTTTATCTGTATGCTGTTTATTTTGATTCAAAGTTGTACTTTCATGTGTTACAAGCAGCAAAACAAAGTTCCTCAAACAAAGTGACTCACCAACTGTGCCATGGGCTCTTGTCATTGGTGACCATATTTAAATAAATCAAATTGGATACATCCAGGCCCCCTTTTAAATTAGTTTAAGAGGCACGCTTCAGCTAGACAACGAGCAATTTGAAATTACCAAGTCACTATGTAAAACTAAACTTCTCTTCCATTCAGTCCACATTAACAAAAGGCATTCCTCCAATCAGATGCACAATTCAAGAATGATAAAAAGACAATTGTTTCTATGCAAATAGTTGGCTTCCATTGAGATTTCACTCCCTATTTTTCCTACCTGTTTGTCTTTATCTTGGAATCAATTCCTTTTATTTTAGTTATACCCTCTAATGTTCTGTTGAACTCTCTTGGCAGTTAATGGGGTGCATGCAAAGTCTTAATGCTGTGTTTCTTCTCCTGGATACTGCTCTCAATAAAATGGTAAGTAACACTACTCCTATTATACATACTAGAGGAATTAATACCAAGCCATAGTTTGAAAACTTGTTTTGATTTTTGACTTTCCCTAACTTGGGCTGATTCAACTCAAATAGGTAGGTTACAGAGTGGAGCAACTAGAATGAACCCAACAGAATACTCAGGCTGACATGCTTGAGTTACTCGACTCATTGACCTTCTGAATTGCTTAAGTTTCAAAGTTCTTCAACACTCCACCAAACCCAGGGTTATGAATAGCTATTTTGCTCTTATCAAGTGGAGTTCCATGACCGGTGATCTAGACTTGAGATCATCAATCCAATGGGCATATGCTGGATCAATCATACCCTTAGAACAGCCAAGAGTGCTAGATCCTGGCAATGCAATACTCAACATTACCATTTTGAATTACGATCGAAACATGGTAATTTCCATTACTTAGACTCGAAAACGGCCCGTCGGGGGTCCGGAATGGGAAACGGCCGCGGGAAAATTCCGAAACCGGCACAAACACTTCGCTCGAGGGTAGAGTGACTTGTAGGAACTGACGGTTCGCAAATAGGGCTCACGGTTAGAGAATTACGACCGAAACACACGATTTTCCAACACTTAGGCTCGAAAACGGCCCGCCGGGGGTCCGGAACGGGAAACGGGCGCGGGAAAATTCCAAAACTGGCACGAGCACTTCGCTCGAGGGTAGAGTGACTTGTAGGAACTGACGGTTCGCAAATAGGGCTCACGGTTAGAGAATTACGACCGAAACACACGATTTTCCAACACTTAGGCTCGAAAACGGCCCGCCGAGGGTCTGGAACGGGAAACGGGCGCGGGAAAATTCCGAAACTGGCACGAACACTTCGCTTGAGGGTAGAGTGACTTGTATGAACTTACGGTTCGCAAATAGGGCTCACGGTTAGACAATTACGAACGAAACACACGATTTTCCAACACTTAGGCTCGAAAACGGCCCACCGGGGGTCCGGAATGGGAAACGGCCGCGGGAAAATTCTGAAACTGGCACGAGCACTTCGCTCGAGGGTAGAGTGACTTGTAGGAACTGACGGTTCGCAATTAGGGCTCCCGGTTAGAGAATTACGAACGAAACACACGATTTTCCTACACTTAGGCTCGAAAACGGCCTGCCGGGGGTCCGGAATGGGAAACGGCCGCGGGAAAATTCCAAAACTGGCACGAGCACTTCGCTCGAGGGTAGAGTGACTTGTAGGAACTGACGGTTCGCAAATAGGGCTCACGGTTAGAGAATTACGACCGAAACACACGATTTTCCAACACTTAGGCTCGAGAACGGCCCGCCGGGGGTCCGCAACGGGAAACGGGCGCGGGAAAATTCCAAAACCGGCACGAGTACTTCGCTCGAGGGTAGAGTGACTTGTAGGAACTGACGGTTCGCAAATAGGGCTCCCGGTTAGACAATTACGAACGAAACACACGATTTTCCAACACTTAGGCTCGAAAACGGCCCGCCGGGGGTCCGGAACGGGAAACGGCGGCGGGAAAATTCCGAAACCGGCACGAGCACTTCGCTCGAGGGTAGAGTGACTTGTAATAACTGACGGTTCGCAAATAGGGCTCACGGTTAGAGAATTACGACCGAAACACACGATTTTCCAACACTTAGGCTCGAAAACGGCCCGCCGGGGGTCCGGAACGGGAAACGGGCGCGGGAAAATTCCGAAACCGGCACGAGCACTTCGGTCGAGGGTAGAGTGACTTGTATGAACTTACGGTTCGCAAATAGGGCTCACGGTTAGACAATTACGAACGAAACACACGATTTTCCAATACTTAGGCTCGAAAACGGCCCGCCGGGGCTCCGGAACGGGAAACGGCGGCGGGAAAATTCCGAAACCGGCACGAGTACTTCGCTCGAGGGTAGAGTGACTTGTAGAAACTGACGGTTCGCAAATAGGGCTCACGGTTAGAGAATTACGACCGAAACACACGATTTTCCAACACTTAGGCTCGAAAACGGCCCGCCGGGGGTCCGGAATGGGAAACGGCCACGGGAAAATTCCGAAACAGGCACGAACACTTCACTTGAGGGTAGAGTGACTTGTAGGAACTAACGGTTCGCAAATAAGGCTCCCGGTTAGAGAATTACGAACGAAACACACGATTTTCCAACACTTAGGCTCGAAAACGGCCCGCCGGGGGTCCGGAACGGGAAACGGCGGCGGGAAAATTCCGAAACCGGCACGAGCACTTCGCTCGAGGGTAGAGTGACTTGTAATAACTGACGGTTCGCAAATAGGGCTCACGGTTAGAGAATTACGACCGAAACACACGATTTTCCAACACTTAGGCTCGAAAACGGCCCGCCGGGGGTCCGGAACGGGAAACGGGCGCGGGAAAATTCCGAAACTGGCACGAGCACTTCGCTCGAGGGTAGAGTGACTTGTAGGAACTGACGGTTCGCAAATAGGGCTCACGGTTAGAGAATTACGACCGAAACACACGATTTTCCAACACTTAGGCTCGAAAACGGCCCGCCGAGGGTCTGGAACGGGAAACGGGCGCGGGAAAATTCCGAAACTGGCACGAACACTTCGCTTGAGGGTAGAGTGACTTGTAGGAACTAACGGTTCGCAAATAGGGCTCCCGGTTAGAGAATTACGAACGAAACACACGATTTTCCAACACTTAGGCTCGAAAACGGCCCGCCGGGGGTCCGGAACGGGAAACGGCGGCGAGAAAATTCCAAAACCAGGACGAGCACTTCGCTCGAGGGTAGAGTGACTTGTAATAACTGACGGTTCGCAAATAGGGCTCACGGTTAGAGAATTACGACCGAAACACACGATTTTCCAACACTTAGGCTCGAAAACGGCCCGCCGGGGGTCCGGAACGGGAAACGGGCGCGGGAAAATTCTGAAACTGGCACGAGCACTTCGCTCGAGGGTAGAGTGACTTGTAGGAACTGACGGTTCGCAAATAGGGCTCACGGTTAGAGAATTACGACCGAAACACATGATTTTCCAACACTTAGGCTCGAAAACGGCCCGCCGAGGGTCTGGAACGGGAAACGGGCGCGGAAAAATTCCAAAACCAGCACGAGCACTTCGCTCGAGGGTAGAGTGACTTGTATGAACTGACGGTTCGCAAATAGGGCTCATGGTTAGACAATTACGAACGAAACACACGATTTTCCAACACTTAGGCTCGAAAACGGCCCGCCGGGGCTCCGGAACGGGAAACGGCGGCGGGAAAATTCCGAAACCGGCACGAGTACTTCGCTCGAGGGTAGAGTGACTTGTAGGAACTGACGGTTCGCAAATAGGCTCCCTGTTAGAGAATTACGAACGAAACACCCGATTTTCCAACACTTAGGCTCGAAAACGGCCCACCGGGGGTCCGGAATGGGAAACGGCCACGGGAAAATTCTGAAACTGGCACGAGCACTTCGCTCGAGGGTAGAGTGACTTGTAGGAACTGTCGGTTCGCAAATAGGGCTCCCGGTTAGAGAATTACGAATGAAACACATGATTTTCCAACACTTAGGCTCGAAAACGGCCCGCCAGGGGTCCGGAACGGGAAACGGCCGCGGGAAAATTCCGAAACCGGCACAAACACTTCTCTTGAGGGTAGAGTGACTTGTAGGAACTGACGGTTCGCAAATAGGGCTCACGGTTAGAGAATTACGACCGAAACACACGATTTTCCAACACTTAGGCTCGAAAACGGCCCGCCGGGGGTCCGGAACGGGAAACGGGTGCAGGAAAATTCTAAAACCGGCACGAGCACTTCGCTCGAGGGTAGAGTGACTTGTAGGAACTGACGGTTCGCAAATAGGGCTCACGGTTAGAGAATTACGAACGAAACACACGATTTTCCAACACTTAGGCTCGAAAACGGCCCGCCGGGGCTCCGGAACGGGAAACGGCGGCGGGAAAATTCCGAAACCGGCACGAGCACTTTACATGAGGGTAGAGTGACTTGTAGGAACTGACGGTTCGCAAATAGGGCTCACGGTTATAGAATTACGACCGAAACACACGATTTTCCAACACTTAGGCTCGAAAACGGCCCGCCGGGGGTCCGGAACGGGAAACGGGCGCGGGAAAATTCCAAAACCAGCACGAGCACTTCGCTCGAGGGTAGAGTGACTTGTAGGAACTGACGGTTCGCAAATAGGGCTCACGGTTAGAAAATTACGAACGAAACACACGATTTTCCAACACTTAGGCTCGAAAACGGCCCGCCGGGGGTCCGGAATGGGAAACGGCGGCGGGAAAATTCCAAAACCGGCACGAATACTTCGCTCGAGGGTAGAGTGACTTGTAGGAACTGACGGTTCGCAAATAGGGCTCCCGGTTAGAGAATTACGACCGAAACACACGATTTTCCAACACTTAGGCTCGAAAACGGCCCGCCGGGGGTCCGGAATGGAAAACGGCCGCGGGAAAATTCCAAAATCAGCACGAATACTTTGCTCGAGGGTAGAGTGACTTGTAGGAACTGACGGTTCGCAAATAGGGCTCCCGGTTAGAGAATTACGTGCGAAACATATGATTATTTAAGTATATTAAACAATGTATTAAACGTGACATACAAATGTTCTCTTTCCTTTTTTATTATTTACATATATATATATCTGCCTCATGTATTCTTTTTGTTGTAGTTGTTAGTTAAGTGATTGAGTTTTTGATGTGGACAGAGGAGGAGGAGCAGGATCAATGAGAAAATGAAAGCCTTGAAGAATCTCATTCCCTATTCGAATAAGGTTTTATGTTTTCAACTTATCTTAATAAGTTTTCCAATATTGTAAAACTAAAGAACACAAGCATGACAATTTCTAATCTGATCGGGCCCATTGAGCAATGTCCATATATAGCAGATCATCCTGTCAAGAGCTTATACATCATGGTGGTAGGGGTCCCACAGGTAAAAATAACGAGATGTAGTGTGTTGGGGCATTGGGTTGTGGTATTGAGGTGCTATGGTTGAATGGTGTATGACTCATGACGTAGTGGTGAATGACTTTGTAGTGTGTTGGGCATTGGGCTGTTTATATGAAGTGTTTTTTTGTCATGTACAGGTACTTAGCAGGTTGTAAAAAAAAATTAAATGTCACACGTACAGGGGAGACTATGCCGAAATTTCGACAAATCTTTTACGTCCGAAATTTCGCTCGAGGGTAGAGTGACTTGTATGAACTGACGGTTCGCAAAAAGGGCTCACGGTTAGAGAATTACGACCGAAACACACGATTTTCCAACACTTAGGCTCGAAAACGGCCCGCCGGGGGTCCGGAACGGGAAACGGCCGCGGAAAAATTCCGAAACCGGCACGAGCACTTCGCTCGAGGGTAGAGTGACTTGTAGGAACTAACGGTTCGCAAATAGGGCTCCCGGTTAGAGAATTACGACCGAAACACACGATTTTCCAACACTTAGGCTCGAAAACGGCCCGCCGGGGGTCCGGAACGGGAAACAGCCGCGGGAAAGCCCATGTACCTTGTTCAATGCCTAAGTAACTTATTGGAATTGTCGGTTAGTGAATCGGACTTCTGGTAAACAAGTGAGACGCAAAAGCCGTCTGATTGTCAACATTTTGGCTGGAAAAAAGTTTGCAGAATAACTTAGGAAAAGTTATATATATACATGTTTATTTTTAATTTATAATTTAATTCATTATAAAGATTTTAATGTTGTTTTTCTCATTGCAGATTGATGAACGCATTGGGGTCGGTTGCAGAATTGTTGGGATGTTAGACTTCTTTTCGGTTTATTTGTATATATATATGTATATTGGACATTGATATGAGACTGTATCATTATTGATTGTTATATTTGTTTAATGAGATGAATGATTTAATGAAAAATGGAGATGGTTGTCTGTTCATTTAGTAACTTTTGTTTCATTGCATATTTTATGTTGAATATTGGTAGATGAATATGTTTATTTTTGATACAGGTGTTTAAATAGGTTTACAGGAAAATAATATTGAAAAAATAAATTTAATAATAAAAAAAGGACCTTTACCGACGTTTTATTTAAATAAAAACGTCGGAAAAAGAAAAAACAAAAGTTTTTAAAAATTAAAATATTTTTGGCGACGAAAATAAAACGTCGGCAAAAATTAAAAAGGAAATTAAAAAAAATTAAAATACTTTTTGCGACAAAATAAAAACGTGGGCAAAAATTAAAAAGAAAATTAAAAAATTAAAATACTTTTGGCGACGAAATAGAAACGTCGGCAAAAATTAAAAATAAAAATAAAAAAAATTAAAATACTTTTGGCGACGAAATAAAAACGTGGGCAAAATTAAAAAGAAAAATTAAAAAAATTAAAATACTTTTGGCGACGAAATAGAAACGTGGGCAAAAATTAAAAATAAAAATAAAAAAAATTAAAATACTTTTGGCGACGAAATAAAAACGTGGGCAAAAGTTAAAAAGAAAAATAAAAAAAATTAAAAAAATTAAAATACTTTTGGCGACGAAATAGAAACGTGGGCAAAAATTAAAAATAAAAATAAAAAAAATTAAAATACTTTTGGCGACAAAATAAAAACGTGGGCAAAAGTTAAAAAGAAAAATAAAAAAAATTAAAATACTTTTGGCGACGAAATAGAAACGTCGGCAAAAATTAAAAATAAAAATAAAAAAATTAAAATACTTTTGGCGACGAAATAAAAACGTGGGCAAAAGTTAAAAAGAAAAATTAAAAAAATTAAAATACTTTTGGCGACGAAATAAAAACGTGGGCAAAGTTAAAAAGAAAATTAAAAAAATTAAAATACTTTTGGCGACGAATAGAAACGTCGGCAAAAATTAAAAATAAAAATAAAAAAATTAAAATACTTTTGGCAACGAAATAAAAACGTCGGCAAAATAAAAAATAAAAAATAAAAAAATTGAAATTATTTTCGCCGACGAAAAAAAAACGTCGGCAAAAGTAAAAATAAAAATAAAAATAAAATTTAATTCTTTTGCCAACGGAAAAAAACGTCGGTAAAAGTCAAATTATCGTCGGTAAAACTATAATTTTTGCCGACGAAAAATAATTTTGTCGAGAAAAGGTTTTGCTGACGATGTTTTACCGACCTCTCGGCGACGAAAATTTTTTCGTCGGTAAATACTTTTACCGACGAAAACGTAACTTTTGGCGACGAAAATTTTCGTCGCCAAAAGTGCAGTTTCTTGTAGTGATTGGATGCATCCTGAACCCGTATTACACCGACGTCAAGATACAATGTTAACTCCGTCATAGTGTTACTTGAGCTTGAGCTGGATGCCATGCCCGTGGACAGGGAATAATACCACACATTCCACTCACCAACATCTGTCTGCTGGATTTCTGAATGGCCCATATTAAGCCCAGTTGTACCCATTTGCTCACAATAAAATTGAAAAAGTGCTTGTAAATTTGCCCTTATATTTGAAAAGGCATTTAAATCTATATAATTCATATTTTTATTTATTCCATCAATAAAAAACTGTACACCACTTAATTTTAACATATGATCAAATACAGCAACTAAAGAAAATATCATTGGAGCCTCTTTCCAGTATTTATTAAAATTTTCTTCTATATCTCTAACAATGCTACTCAGCGAAAAATAATCTCTAAATCTACTGAATTGTAAAGTAATTTTAAAAAGCTTCATTAGATGTGGGATAATATATCCTGGAAAAAAATAATGTTGAAGTATAAAAAGCTTCTAATAAATCTCTTATATGGGCACATAACTCCCAATGTTCATCACTAATCATCAACTCTTGTGCATGAAAAGCACAAATTTCATTCAAAATAGCTTTATGAGAAAGTGCATTGTTTAACAAATTATACATAGAATTCCATCTATGTTCTACCTCTTTAGGCAGTTTAATAGCTGACACGCCCTGCCTCGTACATATTTGGACATACAATTGTCTTCTTTGTGTGTAAGGTCCGTGTGACCTTACTAGGTCAGTTGGGCCCAATAGCAAGCTCATTGACCCGTTTAATTTTTTATTATTATAATTAATTATATTTTAGATATTTAAGTGGATTTAGATCATGAGCGAGTTTCTTTTAGCATTAGAATAGTGTCTGCGAAGTTTCGTTCGATTCCAAGTTCGTTTGATCATAGCAGGGGGTAGTTTGCAATTTAGGGAAAATTGAGTGTTTTTCGAAATATTCCAAATGCCGTGACTTTTGGGATTGTTGGAAAGGTTTCATCGCGCTGATCATTTTTGTCTCTTGACTCGTCGTGATCCGACGATCAGAAATCCTTCAAGTGATCCATTCTTCACCGGACCCACTTAAAACGACAACTTAGTCATTTCCTCACTCTCTTCTTCTTAAACAGGATGAGCCCTAATTCTCTATTCGTTCTCTGCAATGAAGAAGCAACCGCAGCCCCTTTCTTCTTCCTCTTCTCTTCTCAAGCCCAGAACCCTAGCCCAGAAGATCATTCTTGAAGATCCGAACCGCCAATCTTCATCCTCTTAATATCCTATTTCTTTCGGTACCAATTTGGTAAGATTTCCTCAAATTTCATCTTTAATCAATCATATTCCTTCAATTTAGAAGTAGCCTATTCTCGATCTCTTTCCTTTCTTTCTTCTCCTTTGCGTTTTAGACTGCGTTTGGTTGGGTTAGATTCGTGGATTTCGTGATAGAAAGCTTCTCCTCGAGTTTTGCCTAATTTCCAATATTCTTCTTCGTTGAGGCAAGTAGATATGAAAATTATAATTCATATGACTGTATTGTTTTCTATTGATTGATGATACTTTCATGTTAGATTACCTTAATTCTAAGCCTGTTCTTAATTGGGGATTATTATGCTTGATATTGATTTGGGTTGGTTAATTCTAATTGGTAATCATTTATAAATTTGATTTAGTGGATGGAATGTGGATGGAATGAGTTGTTGGAAGTGAGCATGGTGGCTCAATTTTGTGAAGGTTATAGCTATTGGAAGGGTTTAGAACAGAGTGGAGATGATCTGGAACAAATAGAACTCAAAAATTTAGCAAAAAGCACTTCCTGCACACGAACGTTCGAACACTTCTCCTGAACGTTCGAACTCTTGAGCACTCGGGAAATTGGCCTGGGACGAACGTTCGAACACTTCTTCGAATGTTTGAACTCTTGGTAATTGACCGATTTTAGGCAGATTTTCCAACGGTCATAACTTTTGATCCGTTCGTTGGAATTTCACGAGCTATATACCGTTGGAAAGCTCTTGGAACGTAGAATCAATGGTTCTGGTTCACTACGATCGGAGATCGGGAAGTGACGTATAAAATTACTGATCTAACTCTTGTTTACTTGTGAATGTGACTGTTTAAACTAGGTTTGGGCCTTAGATGTTGGAAACAATGAAATTACTTTCACTTGACCATTAATGGGGACTGAAATCGAAACACGTGACTTGTTGTGAATTTGATGGGTTGTCTAGGTATTCGTGTATTACATATGGTATAATCGAATGCATATGAAATTAAACCAATAGATGCTTAACATGATTGTACACCAAGGGATTTTCTTAGAAGCATCGTTGATCCAACTTCCATACGTACTCTGTTAGGACATGTGTAGTACATGAATGACACTATTTGCCTAGGATTGGATTGTAATTCTTCCTTGATTTATTACTTGTATCTGTTGTTTAAATTCATTGTACACTCTCTTGACATAAAATACTTAACTAATTATGAAACATAAATTCTTATAGAATTTAGGACTTGGACCTGACTTAGAGTGTACTTAGGAACCTCTGTCATGTATTGATAAACATGACTGGCTAGCAATGAAAGGAGATTATCACGTGGTTTACTTGTCTTGTATTGTCTCGAAATAGATAATCCCTATGATCTTGTCTTATACATGGAACTAGCCAGACTTGCTTGTCTTGTTGGTCCTTGTATCAGAACCACTTTATTATTGTTTGCATGTCATGGCCATCTGCAGTTTGGGGTTTTAATGACGAACCGGTTATTCAGTTGTCGGGGTGGGCAGTCGGCATAGGACGGCGTTGAATAGCTGGGAGCGGGCTAGGACCGTGCTGCTATTCCCAGGACCGGGAGCCATGATCCTACTGGAGCCGGACTTTGGTATCGGTAGTCTGGATTGGATTGTTACTGGTACCCCGGGAGGTGGCTTTGGACATCCTCGGAGTCTCCCTTTTATTCTTGTATTGCATTGCATGGATAGTGGTTATTGCTAGATGATTGCTAGGATTCTAGTTATTGATTCTATCGATTAATATTTCCGCTTTATGCCTAGTTTCGCTTTACTTGTACTCGTATAATTATTACTTGTCATTACTCTATACTTGATGCATGTCATGTTTATTATACTTTGCTTATCTATTGCTCAACATGTCGTTGACTCTATTCCTTGATGTGCAGACACCTCAGGTGAGTACTACTATAAGGAGTAGACCGGTGAGGAGATCTCAGAGGATCTCCAACCAGCAGAGGAGGAGCGAGAGTGGCGTGTTGATGACGTAGAGTAGCGTCATCACTTCCGGGCATGACAGTGATTCATTAGGACTTCACTAGATTTTATATATTCTTTTATTACCATTCGTTGGAACTTTCATTTCATTTACTCTGTTTTCTTTTATTGGCCTTGTTATTTGGGATGGCCAATGTAATAAATTATCTTAACTTCTTGATTTGTTTTTATTCATATCTTTCTAGCAACTTAAATATTCAATGAGAATTATTATTCATTGCTTGATATTCAATATGCCTAGAGTTCTAAGAACTCAATGTTTATTGTATTACATGAGGCTTGAAATATTATATCCTCACCGCGGACTTACGATCCGTGGGCCCAAAGGATAAAAAATTTTAATTAGTTCTAAAATTCACTCTCCGGATCCGGTTATTCTTTAATCGGGTTTGGGGGATGTGACATGATGGTATCAGAGCAGTGGATGGTTTTTCAGGGTAAAAATTGTAGAAACCATAGGACGCGTGTGAGGATTCCATTAGTCAGTAGGTTGATTTCTTAGTCTTGTTTCTAGCATTGTTTGTTTGCTTGGGGCATATTGGAATTAACCTTGAGTATTTTATCAGAAATGTTATAGAAGGTACAGTTTTAGTTTGTGGATTTGATGCTAAAGTTCTGTTTGATCCTGGATCCACATACTCGTTTGTAGCACCAGGTTTTGCACTTCACTTGGGGGAGGATAATGAGATACTATCATACGATTTGATAGTAGCCAACCCTGTAGGTAGACATGTAGCTTGTAATGTTATCTACCCTAGGTGTAGTATTCAGATTGGGGAAGTTAAGCTGATTGTTAGTTTGATCATCTTACCAATGGCGGAGTTTGACGTGATACTTGGAATGGATTGGTTAGCAGTGAACCGAGCGGTGTTAGATTGTTTTAACAAGACCGTGAGGTTGCAGAGTGCAGACCGTAGTGTTGAGTTTATTAGAGCTGAAAAGCCCATCTCCACTCGGATGATTTCTGTATTGAAGCCAGAACGGTTGATGATGGGCGGTTGCGAAGGTTTTATCGCATTTATTGTGGAAGACAAGGAGTCCAAGACTGTTGATGAGATTCCAATGGTGCAAGAATTTACGGATGTGTTTCCGGATGAGATTCCTGGCTTGCCACTTGTTCGCGAGTTGTATTTCACGATAGACTTGCAGCCAGGCACAACACCTATTTCGAAGGCCCCTTATAGGATGGCACCAGCAGCATTGAAGGAGTTGAAAACTCAGATAGGAGATCTGTTGGAAAAGGGTTTTATCAAGCCCAGTGTTTCACCGTGGGGAGCTCCGGTGATTTTTGTGAAGAAGAAGGACGTGATAATGAGGATGTGTATTGATTACAGACAGCTGAATCAGATGACTGTTAAGAACAAGTACCCGTTACCGAGGATTGATGAGCTGTTTGATCAATTGCAGGGAGCTCAATTCTTTTCTAAGATAGATCTGCATTCCGGTTATCATCAGTTGCGAGTCAGAAAGGAGGATGTTCTAAAGACTGCATTCCGGACGAGATATGGTCACTTCAAATTTCTTGTAATGCCTTTCGGGTTGACGAACGCTCCAGCAGTTTTTATGGCATTGATGAATATGGCGTTTGCTCATTTCTTGGATTTGTTTGTGGTCGTCTTCATAGATGATGTGTTCGTGTACTCAAAGATTAAGGAAGAGTATGAGCATCAGTTGAGAACATCTTTGCAGCTTTTGAGGGAGAACCAACTGTATGCTAAGTTGAGCAAATGTGAGTTTTGGTTGGAGCAAGTGGCATTTTTGGGCCACATTATCTCCAAGGAAGGACTGACAGTGGATCCTAAGAAGATTGCGGCGGTTGTTAATTAGAATAGCCCGCGGAATGTAGCAGAGATTCACAGTTTTCTTGGACTTGCAGGTTACTACAGAAGGTTTGTGAAATGATTATCTACCATATCATCTCCGTTAACTAAGTTGACCAGGAAGGATATTCCGTTTGTGTGGACGGAAGGGTGTGAAAAGAGTTTCCAAGAGCTGAAGACCCGGTTGACTACAACACCCATACTTGCCTTACCCGCTGGAAGTGGAGGATTTGTGATTTTCACAGATGCATCAGGGATTGGTTTAGGTTGTGTTCTCATACAGCATGAGAAGGTGATAGCTTATGGGTCGAGGCAATTGAAGGATTATGAGAAGAAGTATGCCACACATGACTTGGAGTTAGCAGCAGTGGTGTTTGTATTAAAGTTGTGGAGGCATTATTTGTATGGCGAGAGATTTGAGGTGCATACGGATCATAAGAGCCTGCAATACCTGTTTACATAAGGTGGTCTGAATAACAGGCAGAGGAAATGGATGGAGTATATAAAGGATTATGATTTTCCGATCAAGTACCATCCTAGAAAGGTGAATGTGGTAGCTGATGCTCTCAGTAAAAAGGTAGCATTCAGTGGATGCATTATGTCTGAATGGAGATGGATGGAGCAGTTCAGAGACATGGATGTAGAAGTCTGGCCCGTCAATGAGAAAGTCCGAGTTGCTACTATGGGAGTTTGGGAGCCAGAGATAGTTAAAAGGATCAAGGAATGCCAGAAGGATGATCTAGAGTTGCAAAGAATCATTGATCATGTGGATGACAGCCAGAGTTCAGATTAATTGATGGAGTTCTGTATTGCAAAGATAGGTTGTGTGTGCCTGATGTTCAAGACATCAAGTCAGAGCTGATGACAGATGCACACCACACCAGATATTCTATTCACCCAGGGAGTACCAAGATGTATCAGAATATAAAGAATCACTATTGGTGGGTGAAAAAGAAGAAAGAGATTGCAGAATTCGTTTCCAGATGTATGACTTATCAGCAGATTAAGGCAGAGCACAAGAAGCCTCCTGGTTTGCTTCACCCGTTGGAGATTCCACAGTGGAAATGGGAGAATATCACCATGGATTTCGTGTCAGGGTTACCGAACACCAAGAAAGGCAATAATGCTATTTGGGTGATTGTGGATAGACCGACTAAGTCAGCACATTTCTTGCCATTCAAGACTGGACAGTTTATGGACAAGATGACTAAGATGTACATGGGCAATATAGTCAAGTTGCATGGAGTGCCTAAGTCCATAGTGTCCGATCGAGATACTAAATTTGTCTCTCGGTTGTGGTCTACTTTCCAGTCATCTATGGGTACTCAGTTAAAGTTCAGCACAGCTTACCACCCTTAGACAGATGGACAGTCAGAGCGTACCATTCAGACACTGGAAGATCTTCTCAGAGCATGTGTTTTGGATTTCAAGGAGAGTTAGGATGAAAGTTTGCCTCTATGTGAGTTTGCCTACAATAACAGCTATCATTCAAGTATTAGTATGGCCCCATTTGAGGCATTGTATTGAAGGAGATGCAGGACTCCGGCATGTTGGGAGGAAGTAGGAGTTTGAAGTTTTCATGGCCCCTCGGAGATTGCTGATTCCAGTGAGAAAGTTAGAATTGTCCAGATGAGAATGAAGGAGTCACGTGATCATCAGAAAAGCTACGCAGATAAGAGACGGAGACCTTTAGAATTCCAAGTTGGGGATATGGTTTTCCCGAAAGTGTCTCCGATGAGAGGTGTTGTCAGATTCGGGAAGAAATAGAAGCTTGCTAAGAGGTTTGTGGGACCGTTTGAGATCAAGAGCAGGATTGGAAACGTGGCTTATCGTTTGGTGCTACCGCCGGAGCTAACGGGTGTGCACAACGTATTTCATGTCTCAATGCTTCGAAAGTATATTCCAGATCCCACCCACATGTTGCAGCACGAGCCACTTCAACTACAAGCAGATGGTCACCTACGTATTCCAAATGCCGTGACTTTTGGGTTCGTTGGAAAGGTTTCCTCGCGCTGATCATTTTTGTCTCTTGACTCGTCGCGATCCGACGATAAAAAACCCTTCAAGTGGTCCATTCTTCACCGGACCCACCTAAAAGGACAACTTAGTCATTTCCTCCATCTCTTCTTCTTAAACAGGATTAGCCCTAATTCTCGATTCGTTCTCTGCAATGAAGAAGCAACCACAGCCCCTTTCTTCTTCCTCTTCTCTTCTCAAGCCCAGAACCCTAGCCCAGAAGATCATTCTTGAAGATCCGAAGCGCCAATCTTCATCCTCTCAATATCCTATTTCTTTCGGTACCAATTTGGTAAGATTTTCTCCAACTTCATCTTTAATCAATCATATTCCTTCAATTTTGAAGTGGCCTATTCTTGATCTCTTTCCTTTCTTTCTTCTCCTTTGCGTTTTAGACTGCGTTTGGTTGGGTTAGATTCATGGATTTCGTGAAAGCTTCTCCTCGAGTTTTGCCCAATTTCCAATATTCTTCTTCGTTGAAGCAAGTAGATATGCAAATTATAATTCATATGACTGTATTGTTTTCTATTGATTGATGATACTTTTATGTTAAATTACCTTAATTCCAAGCCTGTTCTTAATTGGGGATTATTATGCTTGATATTGATTTGGGTTGGTTAATTCTAATTGGTAATCATTTATTATAAATTTGATTTAATGGATGGAATGTGGATGGAATGAGTTGTTAGAAGAGAGCATGGTGGCTCAATTTTGTGCAGGTTATAGGCGCCATTGGAAGGGTCAAAGTGGAGATGATCTGGAACGAATAGAACTCAAAAATTTAGCAAAAAGCACTTCCTGCACACGAACATTCGAACACTTCTCCTGAACGTTCGAACTATTGAGCTCTCAGGAAATTGGCCTGGGACGGATGTTCGAACACTTCTTCGAACGTTCGAACTCTTGGTAATTGACCGATTTTGGGTAGATTTTCCAACGGTCATAACTTTTGATCCTTTTGTCGGAATTTTACGAGCTATATACCGTTGGAAAGCTCTTAGAACGTAGAATCCAATGGCTCTAGTTTCACTACGATCGGAGATCGGGAAGTGATGTAATTACTCAAATTACTGATCTAACTCTTGTTTACTTGGGAATGAGACTGTTTAACCTAGGTTTGGGCCTTAGATGTTGGAAACCATGAAGTTTCTCTCACTTGACCATTAATGAGGACTGAAATCGAAACACGTGGCTTGGTGTGAATTCGATGGGTTATCTAGGTATTCGTGTATTGCATATGGTATAATCGAATGCATATGGAATTGAACCAATAGATGCTTAACATGATTGTACCCCAAGAGATTTTCTTAGAAGCATCGTTGATCCAACTTTCATACGTACTCTGTTAGGACATGTGTGGTACATGAATGACACCATTTGCCTAGGATTGGATTGTAATTCTTCCTTGATTTATTACTTGTATCCGTTGTTTATATTCATTGTACACTCTCTTGACATAAAATACTTAACTAATTATGAAACATAAATTCTTATAGAATTTAGGACTTGGACCTGACTTAGAGTGTACTTAGGAACCTCTCTCATGTATTGATAAACATGACTGGCTAGTAATGAAAGGGATTATCATGTGGTTTGCTTGTCTTGTATTGTCTCGAAATAGATAATCCCTATGATCTTGTCTTGTACATGGAACTAGCCAGACTTGCTTGTCTTGTTGGTCCTTGTGTCAGAACCACTTTATTATTGTTTGCATGTCATGGCCATCTGCAGTTTGGGATTTTAATGACGAACCGGTTACTCGGTTGTCAGGGTGGGCAGTCGGCATAGGACGGCGTCCATGGCGTTGAATAGCTGGGAGCGGGCTAGGACCTTGCTGCTATTCCAAGGACCGGGAGCTAGGATCCTACTGGAGCCGGAATTTGGTATCAGTAGTCCGGATTGGATTGTTACTGGTATCCCGGGAGGTGGCTTTGGACATCCTCGGAGTCTCCCTCTTGTTCTTGTATTGCATTGCATGGATAGTGGTTATTGCTAGATGATTGCTGGGATTCCAGTTATTGATTCTATTGATTAATATTTCCGCTTTATGCCTAGTTTCGCTTTCTTGTACTCGCATAATTATTACTTGTCATTACTCTATATTTGATGTATGTCATGTTTATTATGCTTTGCTTATCTATTGCTCAACATGTCGTTGACTCTGTTCCTTGGTGTGCAGACACCTCAGGTGAGTACTACTATGAGGAGCAGACCAGTGAGGAGATCCCAGAGGATCTCCAACCAGCAGAGAAGGAGCGAGAGTGGCGTGCCGATGACGTAGAGTAGCGTCATCATTTCCTGGCACGAGAGTGATTCATTAGGACTTCAATAGATTTTACTTATTCTTTTATTACCCCTCGTTGGAACTTTCATTTCATTTACTCTGTTTTCTTTTATTGGCCTTGTTATTTGGGATGGCCAATGTAATAAATTATCTTAACTTCTTGATTAGTTTTTATTTATATCTTTCTAGCAACTTAAATATTCAATGAGAATTATTATTCATTGCTTGATATTCCATATGCCTAAAGTTCTAAGAACTCAATGTTTATTGTATTACATTAGGCTTGAAATATTATATCCTCACCGCGGACTTACGATCCGTGCGCCCAAAGGACAAAAAATTTTAATTAGTCCTAAAATTCACTCTTCGGATCCGGTTATTCTTTAATCGGGTTCGGGGGACGTGACATTGTGCGGAGCAGAAAATAAATCTAGCAATGTCTTTAATAGCATATAAATAAATTACATTATGCTTTAAACCAATCTTTGCAATTAGATTTAAGATGTGACATACACGTCTATTTTGAAAGATAAAACTATCTATCAAAGTTGCAAGTGACATCTGCATTATCATTAATTCAATAGCCACCGTATTATTTACTGGCATTATCTAAAGTTACAGATAAAACTCTTTCCTTAATATTATATTCATTTAGTTTTTCCAAAATAAATGTACTTATTCTAGTTCCATTGTGTGGCCATTCAAGACTACTAAAACTAAGTATACGTTTATTCATAATCCATTTTGCATCTATATTATGTGTAGTAATATAAAGATAACTATCACCCCCTCTAGAAGTCCACATATCTGTGGTTATGGCTATTCTACTAGGAATTTCTGCAAGGTAATTTTTTATATTTGTTTTCTTTTCCTGCCAGAGTCTAATAGCATCATTTCTGGCTGTATTTCTTAAAATACTGTGAAATTGTGATTGACAGTTTTGCTGGACCCATTGTTCAAAAAACTCATTTTCAACAAAAGCAAATGGTAATTCGAATAACACAATCGTTTTAGCAAGACCTTGTTTAGCCATTTGTGCATTAAAAAGAAAAAAGACTCAAACTGCTACTACTACCACCACCACCAATAGTAGAAATTTGGGTATGTGAACAAGGCCTTCTTGTCCCTGCATCATATGGCTTATGCAAGGCTAAACATTTTTTTCTATGTCTTGAGAAATGGCTGGTACCCCCTTTTGACTCGGCATTATAAATCTTACTACAAAAGTTGCATTTTGCCTTTTCAATTTTCAATGTCCTCATACCTTATAAATATATCCCAAACTGCTGAAGTTTTATTCCTCTTGTTTGGTTTACGGGAACTCTGAGCATGAGGAAAGGGGGTGGTAAATCACCAACTTCATCTTGTAATTCAATAAAATTTTCATCCACCCCTAAGTTAACAGAAGAAGATTCTGTAGGAAATCTTCTAGCCATATTTAAAAAAATAAAATTTAATAAATAATAACAGTAATAGGGCTAATAGCCTTCTTTTGTGATGATTAATATAAGAAAGGGGAGAAAATGAGAGTTAATATAATAAAATATAAACTTATATATATGGGATCTCAAATCTAAATAATATAAATACCTCTAAATCTTTGAAGGCCCCTTTAATCTTGTCTCTTTATTACTTGATCTTTGGCCCTCCAAAAACTTCTTAGAGAGAGTGAAAGAGTTGAACGCTTTGAGAGAGAGTTAGAGAATGAAAGAGTCGTGCAAATTGGTGATGAATGAGAATGGGAGGGTTAGGTATTTATAGATTTAGTATAATGAAAAATGACACAAAATACCCCTCATATGACCGTTTTATAGATGTTGGGGGGGGGGGGGGGTTAAAAAGGTCTTTTTTAAAAAATATAGCCGTTTTTTGGCTGTTGGGCGGGCCGACCGTTGGGCGGCCCTGGCGGGCCGCAAGGGCCAGCCCATTTCCCAGGCGAGCCTGGCGGGTCGTGCCAAATGGGCCAGTGGGCCAGCAAAGGCTCGGCCCAGACGCGGGCCGTGCCCAGTCAACGAGCCGTGGCCGGCACGGCCCATTTGACATCTCTAGTGATAGTGTTGCTTTATTATCATAGGTGTATAGTAAGCACGCACGATTAGTCTAGGCATATCAGACAAATGCATAGCTATGTGGCTGGATTGCTTAATCCAGTGTGATCATATTTGATAATGTGAGGTCAAGTGAAAACTTGGCGGGTCCCTTGGTTAAAGGCTAAGCTTAAAATGGATGCTAACTTCTATGGAGATGAGTTTAAACCTACTTATTGACTACTTATGATAGAAACTCGACTCAGCATTTGTTATTCAAATTTTGAGTTCAATGAGATAAGTATATCTATGATCTGCAAGCAACTAAATTTACATTCTCATCTCCTAGATTATAAGTAGTGCTCAGATCAGTAATAGAAAAGTAGAGGTTGAGCTGGGGTATTAATGGGCCCATGACAGGTTTCTATTGAGACGTTTATGTTGCATGGACGACACTGATTGGTTCGCCTATATAGTTGTGGTAGTGTGGCGCTTGTCCCGCCCGGGGTTCCTGGCACGGCACGGCCTACAGTGGGGCGGGCTGGAGCGGGCCAGGCACGCACCTGCGTAATTTTTAACCACTAGACTACCTAACTTTTGTATACTAATATTTATTCAAACAATATTAAAACTAGTTAGATGAGGATGTGAACCTAACCACGAATATTAAACTATTAGTTACATTAGGATGAGAACTTAACCACTTTAGATGATGATGAGAAGCTAACACCTTTTTTATCCAACTTTTTACTCTTTCATTCAAACAACCTGAAATATAAAAAAAAACATATCATGTCCTTTTTTCTACTCATTTTTCAGCCAAATTGAAATGCCATGGTTAAGGATATTTCAATTGAGATGGCAAACTCAATTTCTATTTTTTGGCTTAATTATGATACTTTAAACAAGAACTTAGCGCGGTTAAATATTTCTACCTTTATCAACAATCATTTCAAGTCTTCCAAATGACCCACCATGAAACCACAACCTTGGACTTCATTTTATTTAAATTTGCATCAATTTCTATATTTTTTAGTCATGGATTTTTAGTCTTAGTCAATAATTCTCATTATCTTTATCATGGTTACATATTTTTTACTTCTTTTTCCTAGTGTTCATATCAATGTAAATATATGGCTTCATGTGATGTGATCGAGAGTGGAGTTATAGGTACATGTGACGAGATTATATTGAACATAAATGACTGAATTATGAACATATTCCTGTGTTTAATCCTGAGCTTTCCAACCTATAAAGAATCTCAACTTCTCAAATGCTCAGGGGTTCTTGAACATAGATGAATGCAGGTAGGAAATTTCATTTGAGATTCTCAAATATCTCTGAAGAAAACAAAATTATTGAAGGCAAGGGGGCAAATTTAGTGAATGTAAGTGTGTCACACCAAAACATTCTCCTTATTACTTCTCCCGAAAAACAAATTGTCCCTCATTATTAGTGTGACTAATTTACACTAAAGTCCTACCTTACCAAGTTATGTAAGTGTTTTTTTTTATTAGAAAATGCCTAGGGTTGTTAGTTGACTGAGAATTAGATTTTTAACAATTAAAAAAATATATAAAAAATAATTTTTTTTGGCGGGCCAGGCAGGCCGTGCCAGGCGGGCCGATCCTGGCGGGCCACAGGGGCTGGCCCACTAGGCCTGGCGGGCCGTGCCTAACGGGCCAGCGGGCCTGCACGGCTCGGCCCAGCACGGCCCGCGTCATGGGCCGTGCCCAGCGGGCCGTACCGTGACACGGCCCGTCCCGGCCCGGCCCATTTGACATCTCTAGGCGCTTGCTATGAGGACCGGATTTTCTTATATAGCATATAGCATTCATGAAACTAGGTTATAGACACATCACACAAGGACTGAGATAGTGTCGGCAATATCTGAACCAAAAACTAATAAATTTTATGTGGGATAGTATTTCCTGTCTTGTCGCATGGAGTCCCTAATTCAAAGCTATGACTATTAGGCACTTTGATGAGTATTTGAGATCAATCACTAAGTGAAGGTTCAAGCCCACACGACGCTATCATTTATGTACAAAATTATTGAGATACCAATAAAGGAGCAAATCTTCAAATTGTGGGGGTTTGGATGCATTATTTGAAATTTTGGGGTTCTTTCTAATTTTTCAAAATTATGGGAGACTGTTTGAAGTTTTTGAAAATCATTGGGGATTGTTGAAAAGTTTCAAAAACAAGAAGTCCATGGTTTGGGTTATGGTTTTGGAAAAAAACTTTTGCTAATCATGCATTTCCCATGTAGAAAAGTGTTAAAAACACAATGAAAAATTTGCCTTACGACTTTTGAAAACTTGCCTTACGACTTTTTTTAATAAAGAATCCAATATCAGATAAGTTGAGAAGAAGGCGGGTTTTTAAAAGAGTACCCCTTTTCTTAGGTTTATGTCTTGTATTCCGGGTTTACCGGATTGGTCAATTGGGTTAGCCCAATTAGCCATTAACCAGGCTTAAGGTCAAGTGTGTTTTAGTCTTTGTACCGGGGATTTCTTGGAGAATAAGAAAGCGGAGACATATAATCTGTAACCCTAGACCTAAGGTGGTGAATAATAAAGAGTGAGTTCTTTTTTACCGTGGACGTAGGCACTCTGCCGAACCACGTAATTTTCTCGTATTATTTCCTCTATTCTTATGTGTGGCTTGATTGTCG
Organism: Litsea cubeba; assembly: GCA_012931725.1. Classification (NCBI taxonomy): domain Eukaryota; kingdom Viridiplantae; phylum Streptophyta; class Magnoliopsida; order Laurales; family Lauraceae; genus Litsea; species Litsea cubeba. Next base: position 28,961,137 of record CM022948.1, on the reverse strand, counting down.
ATCGTAGGTACTCGCGCTTCTACATGCATGCGCACAACACCTTTTCTAAATTCTAACCATGTTAGTCTATTACAGAGTTGGACGCAACAGGCAACCCGCTCGTTAACCCATTGCTGACTTGCGTCCACCAAGTGGGGGTTTGAAAAGTATCATAAGGAAAGCTGTTACGCGCCTTGAATCATTTATTTCTTCTCTCTTTCAAAGACATAGCTCCAACAAGGGAAATGAAGCGTTTAAGCCCCTGTACCATACGAAAAGGGCCGTTTGAGCCCCTGTACTATTTTTTCCCAAAAAGAAGCCCTCGTACTTTTATTTTTCGGCCAAATAAGCCCCTCACGTTAGTCTCCGTCAGTTATCTGCTTACGTGGCTTATTTTTTATGTCATGGATTATTTGTAATAAATAAACATAATGACATGTATAAGCCCCTTTCCTCCCAAAACATAAACCCTAAATTTCTTCACAAACCCTACACAGATATTCTAAATGTATAAGCCCTCGTATTTGAGCCCCTTTCTTCACAAACCCTAAACACCATTTCTTAACTGTTCTGATCGGCGATTTCATCCAGCTAATCAACAATTGCTCTGATCATCGGTTTCATCAAGATCAATACTCGTCTCTGATCGAAGATTTCATCCCATCCACATCCAAGTTCATAAACCCTAACTTCTGCCATTTCTGCGATTTCTGCTTTGTAATGTGTAAGTGATTTAGGAATATTTGTTACATGTATGATAGGTAGGCCTTGCACGATGGCAGGCAATGATTTAGGATATGGTATTGATGATCAAAGAGAGACTCCTGAAGATGAAAATCCTTCAGAGAATGATGAAGAGGTGTTTGCAGCTAGGGAAAAGTTTAGAAATTATAGGAGGGCTCTTTCTGCAATTGCTGATGATAATGAGGGGAGTGACTCTAGTGAGAATCAGGGGAAAGATGCTAGTGAGAATGATGGGAGTGACTCTAGTGAGAATCAGGGGAGTGAGTCTAGTGACTCTACTAATTCTAGTGATGGTGCTAGAAGTGACTATATAACTAGCAGTGATCTTGGGAGTTACATAGAAGACTCTGAGGAGGATGAAGCAATGAGAGATGAAGCTTTGAGAAGGAGTAGTAGTGTTAAACTTTACAGAAAATGTAAAGGGCTTCCTGAGTTTGAGGTTGGAATGGTTTTTAAAAGTAATCAGCAGTTTAAGAAGGCTATTACACAACATGCAGTTTTGACCAAAAGGGCTGTGAAATTTGTCAAGAACGAGCCAAAAAGAGTTAGAGCAAAATGTATGGGAGTTGTGTCTGAGGAAGGGGTTCAGGTAGATAAGAAATGTAAATGGACCATTTTTGGATCTTTTGATAGAGATACAAAATGTTTCTTGGTCAAAACTTATCACAATGAACATACATGTGATGAGGAGAAGAGAGTGAAGAGGCTGACTTCTAAATTTCTAGCCAAGAGGTTCAAGGATTTAATTAGGTCACATCCTGATCTGAAAAATAGACATCTCTTGGCAATTGTGATGAAAAATCTTGGACTAAATATTCCTAGGAGCAAAGGAAGGAGGACCAAGAGAATGGTTATAAGGCAGATGGAGGACGAGTGCTTTGCAGAATATTCAATGCTAAGAAGTTATGGGGAAGAGATAAAGTTGAGGAACCCAGGCAGCACTGTAGTAGTTGATGTTCACCCATCTACCACACCAGAACATGTTGCTTCCACCTTCAAAGGTTACTATGTGTGTCTTAGCAGTTGCAGGGCAGGGATGCTTGCAGGTTGTAGGCCAGTTTTGGGAATTGATGGATGCTTTTTAAAGGGCTTCGTAAAGGGAGAGTTGTTAACAGCAATAGGAAGAGATGGAAATGACCAAATGTTTCCTGTAGCTTGGGCAGTAGTGGAGGTGGAGAATGTTGTAACTTGGGGGTGGTTTTTGAGATTGCTCAGGCAAGATCTTGGGATTGATGATGGTGAGGGATGGACCATCATTAGTGATAGACAGAAGGGACTTACAGCTGCTGTTCGTCAGGTATGGGAAAGGGCAGAACACAGGTATTGTTTTAGGCATTTCTATGCGAATTTGAGCAAATATTTCTCAGGAACGCAATTGAAGTATTTGTTCTGGAGTTTGGCAAAAACAACCAATGTGGCAGATTTTGAAATGATATTGAATGAGATTAGAGAGATAAGTCCTGATGGTGCACAGAAATTAATGGAAGTAGATCCTAAATATTGGTGTAGGGCTTATTTCAAAACACATTCTAAATGTGATTCAGTTGATAACAATTTAACAGAGGCCTTTAATGGTACAATTGTTGAAGCAAGGTGTAAATCTATCATTCACATGCTTGAAGACATTAGGAAGGCAGTCATGAAGAGGTTTGTTCAGAAACGCAGTGGGGTTGCATTCAAAAAAGGTGTGTTTGGGAATTTGATCGAACCAAAATTTCAGAAAAAACTCAAAAGAAAGCAATGAATGGGTAGCAGATTGGAATGGTGGAGATTTATACGAAGTTAGTAAGGGACTTCATCAATTTATAGTCAATGTTGTGACTCATGAATGCAGTTGTGGAGCATGGAGTGTCTCTGGTATTCCTTGTGCACATGCTATGTGTGCAATATTTGACAGAGGGGAAAATCCTGTCAACTATGTCAGCCATTGGTACTATAAAGACACATATATGAGAGCTTATGAGATGCTGCTCCAGCCAATTAATGGTAGAAAATGTTGGCCTAAATGTAATCTTCCACCTATAATGCCACCAAAAATAAGAAAGATGCCAGGGAGACCCAAGAAGAAGAGAAGAAGAGAAGTAAATGAACCACAACAACCAACTTCATATAGAAGGGAGGGGAGGAAAATGAAATGCTCAGTTTGCAATGAGGTTGGGCATAACAGCAGGAACAAGAGCTGCCCAGGTAGGACAGGTGCAAATAGTAGTCAACTGATTGGAAATGTGCTAGCAGGAATTAGCAACCAAACATCTGGCACTACAACACAGCAAGGTAATTCCAATGATGGAGTGCTTGGTCCATTAAATAGCAGCCAACAAAGTGTTTCTTCCTCTTCATCAATGTGGTTGGGCAAAACAGCAGGAAGTAGGATTCCTGAAACTAGATTGAGAGCCATTCCTGAAAATAATGGCAGTTGTTGATCTTGCTTGATGGTGGATGTTTTTGTTCATGGTAATTGATGATCTTGCTTAACGGTGGATGTTTTTGTTCATGGTAATTGACGATCTTGCTTAATGGTGGATGTTTTTGTTCAATTTGTTTTCAAACATTTTCTATCTAGAGGAATGTAATGACTATTTGGAGTAGTTATAACTACTTTTTGGGAATGTAATGACTTTTTAAGTGTTGATGTTCATGGTTGATGATGATCTGAGAATGTAATGACTTTTTACGTTTTGATGTTCATGGTTATAATTACTATATGCTATGTTCCTGTAATGACTTTTTTACGTTTTGATGATCTGGGAATGTAATGACTTTTTAAGTGTTGGGGCTCATTTGAAACCATAAATGAAATTGTAAGGGCTTATTTGTCCCTAAACAGAAACTTGGAGGGCTCATTTGACCATTATGAAACTAACATGAGGGGCTTATTTGGCCGAAAAACAAAAGTACGAGGGCTTCTTTTTGGGAAAAAATAGTACAGGGGCTCAAACGGCCCTTTTCGTATAGTACAGGGGCTTAAACGCTTCATTTACCTAATTGTAAAGTTCAAACGTGTCCACGTAAGCAGATAACTGACGGAGACTAACGTGAGGGGCTTATTTGGCCGAAAAACAAAAGTACGAGGGCTTCTTTTTGGGAAAAAATAGTACAGGGGCTCAAACGGCCCTTTTCGTATAGTACAGGGGCTTAAACGCTTCATTTCCCCTCCAACAACAACGGCATCTACTCGGTTAGGTCCTGTGTTCAAGTTCCAAGATATGAGTGAAAAATATACTGCTGATGCATAGAACACCAATCTTATGACGATGTTTATAACCTACTTACTTATAACGAAGGCCCGGTCCATATCCAACATGAATCTGCCTTCGGAGCCCTATCCCAAAAGGCTACAGCAGTATTAAATTTCTGATAGGGCAAGCTGTGGACTGAGCTAGTGCAATTTGGGCTACCTTGTTGGGCTTTGGGCAGGGCCTATAGGTTTATTTTCTGTTCCAATATCTAAATGTTATGGCTCTGTGACTATTTATGCGTATCGGTCAGGGCATTCAAGCCTGCATAGCAAACTGACAATTCTGCAAAAGCCCATAGCCTAAATATTAGCCAGGATATGAAGCCAAATAAACCAATTACAATTAAGCAGGGCTGGGCTAGCTTTGGCCACACTCAGCCTCCTCCATCATGATCCCTTTGCCCGGAGAGTGTCATCATTGATTGTAATGAAACTCAATTTTGTTATAATTTATAATAAGCAATAAATGATGGGGCTTAAGTTTTACATGGATCTGGCTGAAATAGCCCACCCAAGTCCATTTAATTTCGAGGCCTATGTCATCCTCAACCAGGTTAGAGGCTGAAAAGTAGGTGTGTCTTCATAGTCCATTAGTTAAAAGGTCCATTTGGTGGGAATTTATATGGCCTAAAGCCCATTTAGTCATCAGACAAAAATCTGCACGTCTTGGGGCATGGTCACTACACAGTGCTAAAAAGTAAGCCCATGTCAAAAGCAGGCTCCGCTCGATCTGGAGTAGCCCTATCCGCAACCTTAACAAGAACTTTAGGTCAGGGACTATTTCCCTCATGCTCTCTGATGCCCTTGAAATAGGTTAATGAATGCATTTTGTCTGCATGCACCGATGGGGGAGACCGGGATGTGGCCCGGCTCCCCATGGGAGCCGTTGGATCCCAAGTGAGCCTGGGATCCAACGCCTCCCATGGGGAGCCGGGCCACAGCCCGGTCTCCCCATCGGTGCGTCTAGACGGTCTCGAATGAATGTGCCCAAAACACATGTGCGTGCTTTGGCCGCCGGCTAACTGCAGTGTGTGGTCACCGTCTTTTAACCTTTTCATGAACTAACAACAAGGGGTTGATCGGTTGGTCGGTAAATTCACATGTCAGCTGGCTGCCTAGCGATCAACTCTTGGGTATTCTTTCCACTTGTGTAGGTTCTCCTTTCCATGGTTTAAGCTTCCTCTTCCCACTTGTGTGGGCTCTATTGGCTCCCAGCCCACTAGGTTGTCGTACCAAAAAAAAAAAAATGAAAAAAAAGAAAAGAAAGGCTTTTATTGACCTTATTAGGAGTAATGCTTATAAATGGACCTAAAAGATTCTCTCATTTCCTATTCCTCTTCTTCCTCAACAAAGAGTAGGGAACCAAAGAAGAAAAGGGAGAAAAAAGCATATCCAACAGAAACAACAACTGGATATGCCACATTTTATTGCGTGGTAAGGAGTGACAGTTCTCACCTGGATGCCCTTGGTTAGAACCTTGGGTACGCCACCTTTTTCCGTGTACGCAGGCTTCCGTTTCCACTTGTGTGGGCTTTCTTCCTGTGTGTGTAGGCTCCTTTCCCACTTGAGTGAGCCGTCTTTTCATGTGTACGGGCTCTGACTTGGGTCCTAGCCCCTTGGCCGGGTTAACCAAAAAAAAAGAACCAGAAGCAACACGAACCGGCCCAAGATTTCCGCCTTGACAATATATGGGGTCATTTCTCTGGGTCATTTACATATATGAAGTGAATGCGTGTAAATGAGGTCATCTACACACCCCTCTTGTAAAATAGGCACTATTACACTTCTTACACAATGATTAGATGTCATGAGGTTCATCAATCACTTTTGTTTTTTTGTCATTTTTGTGGGCACCATATTTGTAATCCAAACCATTTGATTTACTTATTAAATTAGACATTGAAGCTGATTAGCTTAAATCTTCATAGATTTTGAGTAATTCGTAAAAAGTTCAGGCTATAAATCAAAATTTCTAAAATTTTGTGGGGCCACCAATCATGGTTTAAAAGAAAATAGCATCTATTGTTTCATAATAGCCATTATAAAATGGGAATGGCCTATGCCGTTATGTTATTTTCAATATAATGGTCATGATGGTCACAGTCTAAAAAAAGTGAAAAATAACGGTCATAATGGCCGATGTTTTAAAAATAATTTCCATAATGGCTAACAGTCTTAATAACAGCGACAGTGCTATTCTTTAATATTCTTTGGGTAAATTAGTCAAAAGTCGACTAAAACAAAATACAGTTTTGCCAACGCAGTCATCGCATCTGGAAAAAATCAGAATTATGTCGGCAAAGGATTTCCCAATGCATTTCAGTGCGTTGGCCGCACATCGGCAGCTAGTTGTAGCCAAATCCATAGCCGACGCTATTTTAACTACGTTGGTAGATCCCTGTACAATTACCAACGCACTGCAATTTTCCAATGCATTTCAGTGCGTTGGCAACTAGTTGTAGCCAAATCCATAGCCGACGCTATTTTAACTGCGTCGGCAAATCCCTGGTAGTGCGTTGGGAGTTCCTTGTAATGGCCGACACTGGCTGTGCATTGGGAATTCATACTAATGGCCGACGCTTGTAGTGCGTTGGAAATACTTGGCAATGGTCGATGCTCGTAGTGCGTTGGGAATTCGTGGTAATGGCCGACGATGATTAAGCATTGGGAATTCATTGTAATGGCCGACGCTACCAATGCGTTGGGAATGCATGAAATACCCGACGCTACGAATGCATTGGGAATTCATGAAATAGCTGACACTACTAATGCATTGGGAATGCGTTATATCTTTGGGCTAACGTGTTGGGAAATGCAACTTCGCCGACGCACAAATCACGTCGGGAAATGTTGTAATACATTTTCTTTTTTGCAATGCAAGCTGGTGCGTCGGGAAACAGTATTATTATTATTTTTTAAATTAAATTTTCATTTCTAATTGTATGCCATAGATAAAAATCTAAATACCTGTTCAAACCAACAAACTTGATGCACAACCCGATTTAAATTAGGTTCATCAACAAATCAAAAATAACAGTACCCAGAACCAAATATCCTACATCCATAAACCAAAATAAACCCACAAATCTCTAAAATACACAAATATTACTACTTGATCATTTTCAAAAATCTCTAACATCCATAAATGTCTGTGATCAAAATAAAAAAAGTATTTCCCTAAGATCCCGCAGCCAGCACAATAAAATCCAAAATCGATCTGCAAAACAAAACAACAAAAAAAAAAAAAAAAAAACATCAGAATATGCATAGCAATAAATTCTTGCAAGGCAAAGCATTCACTCCAAAAAAGATTTTGGGATAATGCCACAACCTTTCATCCCACAAAAAGATGGAGTTTAGAAACTGAATACTCATGTTCAGTAGGTGGAGTTTGACGACACAATCATCTGCAGGAAGATTGTAACTTATTTCATTTTTTGAAGCAAGGTCTATATTAAAGATCAATTGCCTTTTTATACGTGTATGTAATTTAAAGGTCTATATTATTTCATTTCAATCATATTTTCATTTCCTTCATATTTTCTGAAGTATGTAAAGATAAATTGCCTTTTTAGATGTCTATGTAATTTGAAAGGTTGAATGGAATCCACCAGATGAAACATGCTCATAATTAAAAAAAAAAAAAAAACCTTCTACCAAGTTGTAAATGTGTATTGCAGGCCATGAACCTCATAATGAAAACATGGATCAATTGTACTATGTCTGCAAAAGCGTAACACACATCATCATCTGAAGCATGTATATCAACTAATATTTAGTAGTTGGTGAATGAGGGTTGTCATATAAACAACATATAGGGATGTTAATTTGTGGGCAGGATATGATGAAAATGGGATTAACCAAAATGAAAGGGTAATAACTCAATCCTTCTTTCTCTGTTTCTTATTCTTCTTCTCTTTTTCTCCTTTCCCTCTGTTGTTTTCCCTCTTCTCTATATATTGAAAGCCCCGATAAGATCTCTGCTGCTGCTACAAAAGGCCTGCCAATGTAAATTAAAAAGATCGTAATCTCTCTCTCTCTCTCTCTCTCTCTCTCTCTCTCTCTCTCTCTCTCTCTACAGTCTGAGACTAAGACTACTAATAATACTGCTCTCTCTCTACAGTCTGAGACTAAGACTACTAATAAAACTGCACGCCCAGCCCACTCTCTCTATATCAGAAAGTGAGACGTAAACGCTTTCTTGTGAAGTAATGTATATAATACTTTTTTGCTGTATTTAGAGAGTCGAGAGTGGGGAGGTGAGAGTTTACAGGCACCTGGCAGTTGCATGAAAGGGTGATAAAAGTACACGTAGAAGAGAATCTGATGGAATCTGTAGTTTGTCATTTCTCAATAATCTCAGTAGGACATCACTCTGTTTATATAGCCCGACTAATCTCTGTTAAAGTGTTTAGTTAAGAACAGAACCATACAATGACAATCACATGACTCGACTGTTATAACTAACAATAAGACCAACAACTCTCTGACTCAGTGTGTCACCCTTAGACACAACCCAGCTGCCACTTATAGCTCCAACTATTTTCACTTGAGATTGGCTAACACCATTAGCTTGACGATTCAATGATATTATATGGTAAATGGGTTTATCGGTTTAGTTTCTTTTCTTTTTTTTTTTTTTTTTTTTTTTCTTCTTCTTTCATTATCCAGTTTCAATCAATATGGGGCTGGCTTAAACCCAAAAAAAAAAGGCTATTTTTTTCTTCTGAAGTGATCTAGTTTTGAAGAATGGGGTTGTGAAAGGGGTGGCGGGATGTAGCCACTGTTGTGTTGTAATGAGTATTTATGCTAATTGGAACTTGCATTCTTCTGTGATTTGGTTCATTATGGTCAAATCGAATCAGGATTTGGAATATATTGGATACTATTATGTTATTTGTTCTTTTGTTTATGGTTTTGAGATGTTGGTTTTGCTATTGCTTGGAATATAAATAGTGTGTTCAAATTGGAACTACTTTGGAGTCTGTTTGGACGTAACCCAGTTTGTGATTTTAACTATTTCAGCAGTTGAATTATAGTTTCGGTACATGTGTTTAATTACCTTACCTTGTTTTATTCTTCCTATTTTGCAAATCTCTCATGAGATAATTGTGTGGGGAGATTTCCAGAGCCACAGGATTACGCTAATCACAGCCGTCAGATGAGTCTGAGCACTCTCACGTGCCAACCGCATGCCATCCACTTGGCACCAGGCTCACCCCGGCTACCAGGACAGGAGGTCCGGCCGAAGTCAAGCAGTTCCGGACCGCTGGCGCCGAGCTCGGCCGCCCGTGTGTCCATCTCGGCAGAGAGCTCCACCTCGGCTAAAAGAGCTGGGACGGAAGCCGAAGTAAGAAAGAACCTCCGCTTGCGCCCCTCGCCCCCTCCACGTCATCAAGCACGTGGAGGAGTAGGGGTGCGAGCTAGCAAGACAGATGCGACATCCAGCCGCTCACAATCTTCGCCAGATCACTGACATGGCGGCATCCAGCGGCTGAGGCCACATCAGGGCAGGGCCCGTAGGCGGTTCCGATGGTACCCCTACCGCCAAAGGCGTCTAACACGATCTGGCCCAACAAGACGTGCATTAAATGCGACGTGGGCTGATCCGACGCGCATTTAATGCAGAATGGGCTGGATTGGACCGCATTAATTGCATCGTGGGCTGATCATGACTTCCCAGTCGAATCATGAGACCCATGCCAAGATATCTTCCAAATCATCTATAAAAAGGACTGCATTTCACATGCAAGGTACGCAATATACATACTTAAGAGCTGTTACTCTGCCTCTCTTCTTCCTCTCCTTCCATCGTTCCAGTTCCTTCACTGACTTTGGCATCGGAGAGCCTTGGCCGCCCAGGCCAGGGTCCTCTGACCGTGTGTTCCTCTCTTTCAGGCTTTCGGACGGTACCCAGTCACCACCATCGTTGGATAAGTCCTCTAAGGCTCCCCAGTTATTGTGGGTCATTATTTTCTGCACCTACAATTGGCGCCGTCTGTGGGAAAGAAATATCCCAACCTTCCCAAACCTTCCCAACCTTCTCAACCTCAATCTCCCAGAAGCCATGCCTCCGAAAGCTAGAAAGGGCGTAGAGTCCTCGAGAGCAGCGCTCGAGCTGCGACCACCGTCGGCGGACGTCCCTCCTCAGGGGAGGTCCCGCACGGTGCATGGCACATCCGCAGGTGAGGGCCGCTTAGGCTCGCAGCTTTTTATCGAGGTCCCCCTTCAAGAAGGACTCGAGACCTCGATCTCAGCAGAAGAAGTCATGCCACCCCGACGCGATGAGCGTCGGCATGAGCGTCCTCGCAAGGACAAAGCCGTGGCCGTAGGAGAGACGCGCCACGCTCAACCCCCTGCCACTGGAGGAGTTGTCGCAGCCCAAACTGCCCTCCTCTAGAGGCAAGAGCAGCTGATTCGCGAGCTCCAGCAGCAGCTGAGGGCAGCGCAAACCGCCTCCTTGAGGCAGGTCTCTGAGCCTCAAGGGAAGAAGAGGGACGCCCCCAGCAGGGCAGCCCAGCCTCCCCGCGAGGATCTCAGAAACCATCTGGACCATAAGCGGAGCCAGATTCGTGACGAAGGCTCGAGCAACAGCCGGAGTCATCATAGCCGCGATGGCCGAACTCATAGCCATCGTAGCCCGAACCACTCCAAGCGAAAGCCAAGAGCCCAGACTCCAGAGAAAGACGACGAGCAGGAGCGGTTCTACAAACGCGTCAGGCTAGCTCTTCAGCACAACCTGGACGTGCGGGACCAGAAGCAGATCTGTGGCCACACCGATTTGGGGGGCTCACCCTTTACAAAAGAGATCGAGCGCACCCCCTTGCCCAGAAAGTTCTCCGTCCCGCGGTTCGTCCCCTACGACGGACTGTCCGATCCATCCGCTCACCTTCGACACTTCTCCCAGAAGATGTCCATCTGGGGGAATGAGGGTCACCTGAACTGCAAAATCTTCTCCTCCAGTTTGGGTGACCTCCCACTGAAATGGTTCTGTTCTCTCCCAGAGAAGTCAGTTTCCAGTTGGAAGGAGCTCCAACTCTCCTTCTTAAAGAAGTTCCAAGCTTATACCGTCGTCCCCAAGAAAGAAGGGGACCTCCTCGCCCTGAGAATGAAACAGGGTGAGACCCTCGCCAAGTTCGCCCAACGATACTGGGCGGTTTACAGCCAGATCGAGGGCACCAGGGAGGAGATAGCAATCTACGCCTTCCAGCATGCCCTGATCCCCGGTCACGACCTTCGGAAGGACCTGGTCGGGGACCCCCCAGAGTCCATGCCAGCGTTGATGTCCCAGGTAAAGCGCTTCGTCGCCCGGGAGGAAGATGAGATCCGAGCCCGGGAAGAGGACGGGCGTCCGGAGCCCGAGCAGAAGAGCAGCCAGCCTCGGCAGAGAGGCGGGAGATCCTTCCAGAAGCAGGAGCCCAAGCAGGCCTGGGTCTCCAATTCGGCGAAGCCTGCGTCGTCCAGATCTGGGGGCGCCTGGAAGCCCAGACCTCCCCCCAGCGCCAGTCAGAGCGTCAACGTCGTCTTCAAGGAGCCGATATACCGCATCCTGGGCAAGATAAAGACCAAGCCGTTCTTCAAGTGGCCTCTGCCCTTGAAGCACGAGCCCACCTCCGGCAGCCGAAGCAAGCTCTACTGCTCCTTCCACAGGGGTAACGGGCACAGGACCGAGGACTGCAAGTCTTTGCAGTGGTACCTGGAGAAGCTGGCCGAGGAGGGCCACATTCCAGTGTTCTTCAAGGCAGGAGACGCCGGCGGCAGCGAGGGCCGAGTTCACCAGAGCGCAGCCCAGGATCCAGACAGTGAGGATTCAGAGAAGATCATAAACGTGATCCATCTGGCGTCCTCAGCCCCCGCTCCCTCGTCTCGGAGCAGCTCCCAAGCCCGCGCCGAAGCCAGGCGGGCTTCGCACGGGAAGGAAGTGATGAAAGCCGAGCTCGCTCCGGCGTCCAAGAGAGCCCGCCGCGACCGACCCGCCATCTCGTTCTCAGACAGGGACCTAGAGGGAATCCAGCTCCCTCACAACGACCCCCTGCTCCTCACAATGAAGCTGAGAGACTTCACAGTGAAGAGGATCCTCGTCGACTCCGGCAGCTCCTCCGAGGTCCTCTACTACGACTGCTTCAAAAAGATGAACCTCTCGGAAGCAGACCTCACGGAGGTCCGTGCACCCCTACTAGGGTTATCCGCTACGCCAGTCTATCCCAAGGGTAGGATCACCCTGGAAACCCAGGTCGGCGGAGCTTCCGTGTCGGCCGACTTCCTGGTCGTGGATGCCCCTTCTCCCTACAACGTCATTTTGGGCAGAACGTGGCTCCACAAGTTAGAAGCAGTCCCTTCTTCCCTCCACCAGAAGCTAAAGTTCGTCCTTGAGAACAAAGAGGGCAAGTTAGAAGTGGTCACAGTGGAAGGAGATCAGCAGCAAGCCAGGCAGTGCGTGCTGGCCGCAGTCCCAGCAGTGAAGGAGTCAGAGCGCGTCAACCTCGCCGAGTTCGAAAAAGGCCTAGATGAAATCGGCCGTGATCCCGAGAAGAAGAGCATCGAGGACCTGGCCGAGGTAAGGCTGAGCCCGGCAGACCCAGACAGGTTCTTCCTGGTTGGCACCCAGCTACCAGACGAAGAAAGGGCCGGACTCTCACGGTTCCTGATGCAGAACGTCGACGTCTTCGCTTGGAGCCCAAGCGAAATGCCTGGGGTCGACCCTGAGGTCATGTGCCACAAGCTGAATGTGGACCCTGACCACAAGTCGGTAGTGCAGAGGGCCCGTAGGACAGGACTGCAGCAGACAGATGCGGTCGTCGAAGAGGTCGACAACCTGCTAAAGGCAGGAGCCATTCGGGAAGTCCAGTACTCGGTATGGCTGGCCAACACGGTGGTGGTCAAGAAGAAAACTGGCAAGTGGAGGGTATGCGTGGATTTCACGGACTTGAACAGGGCCTGCCCTAAAGATAGTTTCCCCCTTCCGAAGATTAACCAACTGATCGACGCCACCGCCGGTCACGACCGAATGAGCTTCCTCGACGCCTACAGAGGCTACCACCAGATCCCGCTCTACCAGCCTGACGAGGAAAAAACGTCATTCATAACCCCCCGCGGCACTTATTGCTACAAGGTGATGCCCTTCGGGCTAAAGAACGCGGGGGCGACCTATCAGCGCCTCGTCACAAAAATGTTCCATGCTCAGCTCGGCCGGACGGTTGAGGTGTACATCGACGACATGGTCGTCAAATCAGTGCACTCCGGCGACCATCTGGCGGATCTCGGCCAAGTCTTCGACATCCTTCGCACATACAAGCTTAAGCTAAACGCTTCCAAGTGCGCCTTCGGCGTAGCCTCTGGCAAGTTCCTCGGCAGCTTGGTGACGCGGAGGGGGATAGAGGCTAATCCGGACCAGATCACCGCGATCCAGAGCATTCAGAGCCCCTCTACCACGAAGGAAGTACAGAAGCTCACAGGAATGGCTGCAGCACTCAATCGCTTCATCAGCCGGTCATCAGATAAGTGCAGGCCTTTCGTTCAGCTTCTAAAGAAAAACTTGAAATTCCAGTGGACCCCCAAATGCGACCAGGCATTGGCCGCGCTCAAAACTTATCTAATGTCACCACCCTTGCTCTCCACCCCAGCTTCGGGGGAGACTCTTTATTTGTATCTTGCGGTCTCGGATCACGCAGTGAGCTCCGTCCTCATCAGGGAGGACGAGGGAATTCAAAAACCAATTTATTATACGAGCAAGACACTGCTTGATGCCGAGACCAGATACCTTCTGTTGGAGAAGCTTGCGCTGGCCCTCGTCAGCGCCTCTCGCAAGCTCTCCCATTATTTCCAATCCCACACCATTGTGGTGATCACGGAGCACCCACTCCGTTCAGTGTTCAAAAAGGCTGACTTTTCAGGGCGAATATCAAAGTGGGCAGTTGAACTGGGGCAGTATGATATACAGTACCGTCCCCGAACTGCGATCAAAGCCCAGATTCTGGCAGACTTCATTGTCGAATTCGTCTCCCCCAACCCGGCTCCGACCCAGCTCGGCACGGCACTGGGGGGCACAGGGCACGAGCCAGAGCTGACTGAGGTCGAGCAGCCTCCCACCATGGCATGGAAGATCTTTGTCGACGGGTCGTCCACCTCCAAGAGAGCTGGCACCGGCATAGTCCTCCAATCGCCAGAGGGTCTGGTCATAGAGCAAGCTTTCACCCTCGACTTCAAAGCGACAAACAATGAAGCAGAATATGAAGCGCTGATAACAGGATTGAACAGTGCCCAAATCCTCGGAGCCCAACACCTGGTGATCTTCAGCGATTCCCAACTGGTAACGAGCCAGCTCGCCGGAGACTACCAGGCTAGGGACGACAGGATGGCGGCCTACTTAGCCATTGTGAAAAAACTGCCGTCTCATTTCCAGAAAGCCGAGGTCAGGCAAATATCCCGAGATACCAACACGCACGCAGATGCGCTTGCAAACCTGGCCTCCGCCGTCGAAGCAGGGAAGAAAAGGACCATCGAGGTTGGGTCAGTATCAAGGTCAAGCTTAGAACTCCATTCATCTCGGCTTATCCTCTGTGCTGATCTCGGCCCAAGCTGGATGGATCCAATCATCGCCTACTTGAAGGATGACCGGCTCCCCGAGGACAAGACTGAAGCTCACCGGGTCAGACTCAAGGCAGCTCGATTCTGGCTCTCTCCCGAAGGCAAACTCTACAGGAAATCCTTCACAGGTCCATATCTCCAGTGCGTCCATCCGAGCAAAGTGGACGACTTCCTGTATGAGATCCACGAGGGAATCTGCGGCAGTCACATAGGAGGCCGATCACTGGCTTACAGAGCAATAAGCCAGGGTTACTGGTGGCCCTACATGCAGAAGGACGCGCAGGTGTACGCCAGGAAGTACGAGAAGTTCTAGAAGTTCTCCCACTCTCTCCACCAGCCAGCTCAAGATCTGAGTCCCCTCACTAGCCCATGGCCCTTTGCTCAATGGGGCCTGGACATTGTGGGGCCTCTTCACCGAGCTCCAGGAAATAAGAGATGGCTGATAGTCGCCACAGACTACTTCACAAAGTGGATAGAAGCTGAACTGTTGTCCTCAATCACGGACAGGGACTCCAGGAACTTCGTTTGGAAAAACATCCTAACGAGGTTCGGCATCCCCCGGACTCTGATTTCGGACAACGGGACTCAGTTCGACTCCAAATCCTTCAAAGACTTCTGCCAAGAGCACGGGATCAAGAACCATTACTCCACTCCGGCATACCCACAGAGTAATGGCCAGGCAGAAATCTCTAACAAAGTGATCCTGGACGGCCTGAAGAAGCGACTGGACAAGGCAAAGGGAAGATGGACAGAGGAGCTTCCGAGCGTGCTATGGGCATACAGAACGACTCCAAGGAGATCCACCTCGGCAACACCTTTCTCTCTGGCCTACGGGATGGAGGCGGTCATTCCTTTAGAGATCGGCCTTCCCACCCTGAGGACAGAACTGGTCGACCAAGGCCGAAACGACAAAAAACCTGGCGATGGAGCTGGAGCTGGCAGACGAGCGACGAGAAGCAGCAGCCCTGCGACTGACCGACTATCAGCAGCGGTTAGCCAGGGCATACAATCAAAACGTCAGGGAAAGAAGATTCTCAGTGGGAGAGCTAGTTTTAAAGAAGGCCCTGCCAGCTGACAAAGAACCAAATGAAGGGAAGCTGGCTCCGAACTGGCATGGCCCATTCAGGGTGGTCTCACTAGCAGGGAAATCACCCTACAACCTCGAAGACTTAGAAGGTAAGCCGCTGCCGAGACCGTGGAATGCATCCCACCTAAAGAAATTCTATTTCTAAAGATGTAATGAATCCTGAATCAATGAAAGCAGCTTTTCACCTTGTCTTCAATCTATCGTCTTTTACTAACTTCGGCAACTACAAGGGTTCGTAGCCCTGGAAGGAGGCCTCGAGTTCGGACACTCGGCCGAATTCCTAAACTCTGGGATTTATCCCATTCTACAAGGGTTCGTAGCCCTGGAAGGAGGCCTCGAGTTCGGACACTCTGCCGAATTCCTAAACTCTGGGATTTATCCCATTCTACAAGGGTTCGTAGCCCTGGAAGGAGGCCTCGAGTTCGACACTCGGCCGAATTCCTAAACTCTGGGATTTATCCCATTCTACAAGGGTTCGTAGCCCTGGAAGGAGGCCTCGAGTTCGGACACTCGGCCGAATTCCTAAACTCTGGGATTATCCCATTCTACAAGGGTTCGTAGCCCTGGAAGGAGGCCTCGAGTTCGGACACTCGGCCGAATTCCTAACTCTGGGATTTATCCCATTCTACAAGGGTTCGTAGCCCTGGAAGGAGGCCTCGAGTTCGGACACTCGGCCGAATTCCTAAAACTCTGGGATTTATCCCTCTACAAGGGTTCGTAGCCCTGGAAGGAGGCCTCGAGTTCGGACACTCGGCCGAATTCCTAAACTGGGATTTATCCCACTCTACAAGGGTCTACCGCTGGAAAGGTCGAGTTCGGACACTCGGCCGTTTCCTAAAGTCCGGGTTTATACACCCCCAAAGACCGTGCCGAACTCATGCTCTCATAGCCGAGGTCAGCGAAATGATAATCCACCTCGGCGCAAGCAGATCATCTCGGCCATGGTCTTTCCAAAGCCAGCCATTTCGGCCAAGGTCAGTATCTCAGAAAGAAAGAGCTGGGCCAGCACTCAAACACAGAAAGCAGCACAAAAACACGTGTTCCAGAACAGTACAAGGAAAGTAAAAGAGAACGCAAAAGCGTGTACACAGTTGAGTGGTCACAAAGTTCTTCCTTTTTATTAAATTGCTTTATTACAAGAGTTACAGAACAGAAAGAAAAATACAGAAAGGAGGATCGCAGTCCTCTAAAACGAAAATAAAGAAAAGCTGGGAGACTCTGATCTTCACCGACTCTTCGGGCTGCAGACTCCAAGATGCCGGATCATGGACTGGAGGTTCTGAGTGATCCTGAATTTCACCGAGCTCTATAATACACTTTGGTTGGTCAGACCAAAGCGATTGCAGAGCCCCTCCAGTTCGGAGGCCCTGGACCTCGCCGAGCTCTTCAACACCCTCCGGTCAGTGAGACCAAAAGTTTGAAAAACCCCCAGGTCCAGCGGGCCTCAACTCCACCCTTAGTCTTACCATCCTGACACGGCGCAAGGGGCTCGCAGGGGCTCGCAGGGAGCTCGATGCGACCTAGGACCCTGCAGGATCGGCAGACACCCAGGACCCGACCATCCCGCAGTTGCAGAGGATTCCCCTGCAACCTGACCAGGGACGGTCGGCCATGAACCCGCGTTCAGAGAGCGCGTGGTCCACGGGGAGCTCCTTCAGAGAGTGCGCAGACCACGATGGGCTTCCCCCCTTGGAGAAAGCCACCCGCAGGCGCAGGGGTTCCCCCCGGATCAATTGCTTCTGAACACCCGCTGGGCATGGCTCCTATGTCTACGTGATTTAAACTATCCTACGTTCCGTTCTTTTCATCGCCCATGGCGAGCCTATCGCCCTTACTTATAGGAGGAAGAAGGGCTCAATCTCCGAAGGAAGTTAAGGGGCGAAGTCTCCCACGCATTATTTGGGGTGCACGACTGGTGACCAGCGATCCCTAGGGCGCCACGTGGAGACGTCCGCCCGTTTCCCTCGTCGGCAGTAACACCATGTTTACTGCTATTTATGATCTCCAGAATACGGAGAATCGGCACAGACAGCTATGAAGACCGTGTGACTCTCTTTACCTCGATGGTCATGCGTCGTAGTAAAGGCATTCAATGCCATTCAATATCACATCCAAAAACAAAAGAGAGGAAACATTCAAGTAAAGGAGCCCGTTTTTCATTAATAATAGAAAAGTGTTACAAGGCAGAAAGCAAAAATATTACAAGCTACTGTGGTTTCGGCGACTCCACCAGGTCGATCACCATATCTGCCGAACCAGCAGCTTCGGCCGAAACCGCGACCTTGCCTGGAACGTCGCTGGCAGAAAGGACTTCAACTGGTACCTCAGCCGAAGCAGGAGCAGAGGAGGCATCACCTTGAGGCACGGCCGAAGCGTCATTGGCGACCGGGGCATCGCTCGAGACCGGGGCAACGGGAGCGTCGTCAGCAGCAGGAGCAACTGCAGGAGCTTCAACTGGGGCACTTTCGGCTGCAGGGGCGGAGCTCGGCTCAGGAGCCGGGTCCGAGTACTTTGGCAGGTCCCGGTAGACGGGGTGATCTTCAGGGACCCCCGCACGTCTCAGTGCGGCCAGGCATCCTTCATCGAACAGGATGGCGGTGATCTCCTCCACCTGCTTCTCATATAGCTCAGTGGCGTGATCCACCCCATCCTGGAAGGCGGACTGGGCCTCGGACAGAAGAGAGGCCTTCTCTTTCTCCAGCTCGGCGTTCGCCGTCTTCAATTTCGCTGTTTCAGCTCGCCCAGCCAGCACTTCCCCGCGCAGCCTCGTCCCCTCAGCCGACGATTCAGCCTTTAATCTGGCCAGCTCCGACTCCAGCTCGGCGGTCTTCTTGTTCCTTGCCCAGACCTCGCCCTTCAGCTGGTTGGTCTTCGTCGTAAGTTCGGCGACACTAGCCAGAGCCGACGCCAGCCGAGCAGCTTCCTCAGCGCTGGCCTTCTTCATCCCCTCCATTCCCGCCTGCAGCTCCTCCAGCTCCTTCTTCAGCTTGTCCCTCTCGGACTCCAGCTGAGTGACCCGTGCAGCGTTCCTATCACTCCGCCCCACCACGGTCAGTAGCCTCTGCACGTTCTGCAAATGGAGAAAGATGAGTCAAGCTGGGGTAGTCGAGCTAAATTACTTGGAAGGAAAACACTGAAAGCACTTACCAGGAGGTTAGCCTGAATCGCCGAGACCATCAGGCTCTCGTTATCGAACCTCTCGTGCGTCTCCATATCCCGCGGCAGAGCGCAGACCTTGGCGAGAGCCCCGATGACATCGGCGTTCCCCAGTAGCCGATCCTCGACGTTCAGAGGCTTACCGGGCTGCGTTTCCATCCCCGGCCTCCATGGCGCTGGGGCAGTTCGGGGTCCGGAGGACGACCCGGATCCTTGCCCCGCCGAGATGGTGCGCTCGCGAGTCGTACCGCCGGACGGCCCGCCTGCCGGCGCGCTCTTCTCCGCTGGTGCACTCTTCTCAGCCGGTGCACTCTTTTCAGTTGGAGCCTTGACTCCGGGGGCCCGCGCAGGGGTTTTGCCCTTCGGAGGCTGTTCGGCCCCCAAGTCTTTCTCCCCCGCCTTGGACTTCTTCCTGGGCGGGGACCCCTCCCTCGGGCGCTCCGGCGAGCGTCGCCGAACTCCCGCATTTGAAGCAGGAGCAGGAGCAGGAGCGGAAGTGTCGCCAGCACCTCCCGAGCTCGAAGCTGCTCGGGTGCTGGCAGAAGATGGCGTCGCAGAGGAAGAAGACCCCCGCCTGAACTTGGCCGCTATATCCTTGATGACTGGTTCCCTCGACCTTCCCGCCATGTCCTCTTCCTGATCAGAAGAGTAAGCGTCCACTATCTGCCTCAGGTTCGGCGGCTCCGAACTGGAAGTGGACGCCTCGGACCCAGACGCAGCTCGTCTAGCGGCCGGATCGTTCAAGGGGATCCCAGCAGGTACAGCAAGGGAGACGGTTGGACGGTCAGGATGTGCTTCGTCCACCTCGGGTACCCCGGTCCTCTGGTAGTGGCCGCGGTATCTCGGCGTGTATCCGAGCAGCTTCCAAGCTGACCTAGTCTCGTGCCCCTTGTACCTCTCAACCTTGTTGATGTCGTCGGGGTCCCTCCTCCAGCCTTCACTCGCAGCTCGGCGTCGTCTCGCACCTGCCTCTGCATAACAAATAATAAAGAAGTCAGTTCGGCATCGTCGAAATCGAGCAAAGAAGATGAATGAAAAGGAGTGATGTTTACTTGGGACTGTCCCGGGGCGGCGCGGGACCGATAACCTCCTACTTTCGCCAGCGCCGAATTCCCAGTCCCCCGAAACGCAGAAAAAGGCTTCTTCGGCATTCTTACTTGAATCTTCCAAGGCCAGGACGAAGCCTCTTCGCTGCGGCTTCACCCGGAGATAATATTTCCCTTCCCCGGCCTTGCAGATATCGTAGGTGTCCTCGATATCATGGACACCTAAGTCGGTCCCCAGAATCTCATTCAGCTTCGCCGTGCCCATGATGACCTTATAGCCATTGGGCATCAGCTGGCACGGGGTAAGGGACCAGGTACTGAGGCAAGCTCTAAGTAAGGGTGCAAGGGGAATCTGACCCCGCCCTCGATCACGGAGATCAGCGGGAACGGCATCCAGCCGCCGGACCAGCGCATCGTGGCATAGTCGACGGAGTCCGCCGGCTTGAGCAGGACTCGCTCCGGAATATCAAAAGCGGCCCTAAATCTAGCTATTCCCTCTTCGGTATCTAGATTGAACCTAGGGGTGCCCATGTCTGAAGAAGGAGACAGCAAAAGATAAACCCTAAAGGTTGCGAAACCCTAAGAAAAAGCTACACAGAGGCGCGAACCAACTTACAGAGACAGAAGGGGCGACTCGAGTACAGGTCCAGACACGCCCTAGGGTCGTCCTCGCTTGAAGAAACCTCGAGCAGCAGAGCAGAAATCACAGATGAAGGCAAAGGCGAAAGGAAATCAGAAACAAGAAGGGAAGGAGACGACCCTCTTTATGGAAAACAAACCCTCGGCGCACGCCGCTTTCGAAATTCAAAAGGGCGGATTTCGCGATCTGCGCCCATTCCATCAATAAGACAGTGCAATTAGTGAGGAGGCGACGCGTGTAGCCGTCGACTCGCTTCCCAGTACAGACAAGACAGAGCATTTATTGCTTCGGGACAGTTGAAGCGACACCAGGCAATGACCGTCGCATCCCCAGACGAGTCTTCTAGCTTTCGACCACTAAAGGCCAGGGCGCTTAAGAGGTCAAAAGCTAGGGCGCAATTGTGTGGGGAGATTTCCAGAGCCACAGGATTACGCTAATCACAGCCGTCAGATGAGTCTGAGCACTCTCACGTGCCAACCGCATGCCATCCACGTGGCACCAGGCTCACCCCGGCTACCAGGACAGGAGGTCCGGCCGAAGTCAAGCAGTTCCGGACCGCTGGCGCCGAGCTCGGCCGCCCGTGTGTCCATCTCGGCAGAGAGCTCCACCTCGGCTAAAAGAGCCGGGACGGAAGCCGAAGTAAGAAAGAACCTCCACTTGCGCCCCTCGCCCCCTCCACGTCATCAAGCACGTGGAGGAGTAGGGGCGCGAGCTAGCAAGACAGATGCGACATCCAGCCGCTCACAATCTTCGCCAGATCACTGACATGGCGGCATCCAGCGGCTGAGGCCACATCAGGGCAGGGCCCGTAGGCGGATCCGATGGTACCCCTACCGCCAAAGGCGTCTAACACGATCTGGCCCAACAAGACGTGCATTAAATGCGACGTGGGCTGATCCGACGCCCATTTAATGTAGAATGGGCTGGATTGGACCGCATTAATTGCATCGTGGGCTGATCATGACTTCCCAGTCGAATCATGAGACCCATGCCAAGATATCGTCCAAGATATCTTCCAAATCATCTATAAAAAGGACTGCATTTCACATGCAAGGTACGCAATATACATACTTAAGAGCTGTTACTCTGCCTCTCTTCTTCCTCTCCTTCCATCGTTCCAGTTCCTTCACTGACTTTGGCATCGGAGAGCCTTGCGCCGCCCAGGCCAGGGTCCTCTGACCGTGTGTTCCTCTCTTTCAGGCTTTCGGACGGTACCTAGTCACCACCATCATTGGATAAGTCCTCTAAGGCTCCCCAGTTATTGTGTGTCATTATTTTCTGCACCTACAATAATATTCCTGTAAAAGCCATTGAATTTTCAAACAATGGGCCTGGTTGAAGACAAAAATGCAGAGTGGTGACATTATCTAGTGTACAACACGTTGCCCTGATAGATAAGTAAATTTTTTTATGTAACTTAATATACGAAAGCAGATAATTGTTGTTTCGAAGAAAAACCCATTCTAACATGCACACAGAGGAGAGAAAATAGTGTTTTCTTTTACATTATTTCTAGCAAGCTTTACAACAAACATTTGATATGCACATAAAGATGAAGCATTACAGTATCTACTATAGATGTAATTGATTAGCAATTGCTATAACACTCTCAATGAGGAATAGAATAATAAAAATTAGTGGGGAATTTGAGTGTTGAGTCACATTGAAGCAGTGGGAGTGGACGTAAGCACTTTACGATGAAGACGTATAAGTTATAGTCAAAATCTTCAATATTGGCATAGATTTTCCGACAGGGATGCATAGATCAAAGCACCCAATTAAAACAATTCAGAATAGCTGTAAATTGTTGTTTAGGCATCCAACATAGTTCCTTACTCATCATCAAACACCCAATTTATATGTCATCATGCATTGATAAAGACGTCTATATTAAAAAGTACAACAGATTGTCCCTGTTAAAAAGACTACAACATAACTAACAGAGAAATATGATGATGGATCAAAGATAGACAAAGATAGAGACATAGGTAGAAAAAGGGAACAAAAAATCCTATACTTACCAGAGAGAAAGGTGGCGATGGTGAATAGTATGCCCTGTGATCAAGAACCAAACTGTAAGTGCAAAAAATGTAACTCACAAGAATAGGGGGGTGCCTGCACGGACTTATCCAAGGAGATTAGGAACGCTGATGCCTGCGCAAGCCTGAGAAAAGGAAGAAGAATAGAAGGTCAGAGGACCCTGGCCTGGGCGGCGCAAGGCTCTCCGATGCCTAAGTCAGTATATGAACTGGACAGAGGATGGAGATTTTTGGGGAAGAAGGTGGCGTACCAGTGTGTATTGTATTCGTTGGCCTGTTTGCTTGTGAACTGTTCTTGTGTTTATATAGAGGAAGAGAGGAGGCAAATGGGTAGTTGACTGTCTTGTCATAGCCCACATTGCCAGGTAGTAGGGAGGCGCGGTCCCATCGTAGCCTACTTTTCTTTAATTGCAGTCCCATCGAGCCTTATCATGGCGCTTTGGGAGCAGTGGACGGCGATCTGTCAGGAGATATGGACTGTCCCTTTATCTTGTCGCACGGGCTATAGCGTGCTTGAGCGTCCATGGGAGGACAGCTGTCAGTGCTCAGTACTTTCACCGATATGAGGCTCTTGGCCGATATGGAGTGTCTCGCCGAGGTGAGGACCTGGCGGAGATGGATGATTCTGGCACTGTCGCCGAGCTGGGGAGCCGAGGTCAGGGACGACTTGGCTTGGCTAAAAACTTCTGGAAAAGGTGCCGAGATGGAGCACTAGGCCGAAGTGGGATGCTTTGGCCGAAATGGATCCTGTCGAGGTGAAGTGTATGGCATTGCTAAGGCGTGCATTGCCGAAGTGAGGGGAGTTGTGCACAGGAAGCGTGGAGCACGAGACCGAGCTTGCCGGGATGGACTTGCTGGTGCGGGGGCCTGGGATGGAGCATCTTGGCCGGGATTCTGATGAGTTTGGGAATTTCCCCACACAAAGCCCCCCAGCTTCTGAGCTCTGAGAATACTCTTAGAGGTCGGAAGCTAAGAAGGGATTTTCTTCAGTGTTTGGTTTGCCACCAACTGGAGAGACCGTGACCAGCCGTCCTGTCGCCAGAGGTGCAGTCTCGTTGGAAGTATTCTGGTGATGCTGCCGAGGGCGCTAGTAATACTGCCAACCTGGAAACTGACACTGCTGCCGAGCTGAGGACTGGAACCATTGCCGAGCTGGGTGTAGCTGAGAACCGAGATATGCTCGTTGCCTGAGACCGGCATGAGGCCGAGCAGGTGACGTGGAACAGTCTATTCGGCGCTGGCGGAGATGGAGAAGCCTGGACGGTACGCCAGAGGAAAAAATAAAGTTTTTGGTTCAGATGAACTGTGTACAGTTATTCTACAATTTTGCATTCCTTCCTCTATTTCTTTGTTTCGGTACTTGTATTTTTGTGCTGTTTTTTGCACTTCAGTGCTTGCACTGCTCTCTCTTTCGAAGACTGTCATTGGCCGAAATGGACCACCATTGGCCGAGGTGATCTGTCGCTTGCCGAGATGAACACAAAGTCTTCGGGGTCTCGGCTGCGCGAGCCTGAGTTCGGGAATGATCTCGAGGGGTGTATGAACCCGGAATTTAGGAAACGACTGGATGTATGAATCTGAAGCCTTTTCCAGGGTCAGAGACCCAAACTTTAGGAAACGACCGAGTGTATGAACCCGAAGCTTTTTCCAGGGTCAAGGACCCAAACTTTAGGAAACGACCGAGTGTATGAACCCGAAGCCTTTTCCAGGGTTAAGGACCCAAACTTTAGGAAACGACCGAGTGTATGAATCTGAAGCCTTTTCCAGGGTCAAGGACCCAAACTTTAGGAAATGACCGAGTGTATGAACCCGAAACCTTTTCCAAGGTGAAGGACCCAAACTTTAGGAAACGACCGAGTGTATGAACCCGAAGCCTTTTCCAGGGTCAGGGACCCAAGGCCGGTCTCGCCGAGATGGAGAAGCCTGGTGTATGAACCCGAGGGCAGTCTCTCTGGCGCTGGCCTAGACCAACATGAGGCCGAACCTGCGTGAAGCGCGTAGCTAGCATGAGGGCGGTACCAACATGAGGTCGTTAAATACGGTCGAGACCAGCATGAGGGCCGAAACCAGCGTGAGGTGGAAACTAGCACGTGGACGGACCAGCATGAGGTCGTTTAATGCGGTCGAGACCAGCATGAGGCCGAACCAGCGTGAGGTGGAAACCAGCACGTGGACGGACCAGCATGAGGTCATTTAATGCGGTCGAGACCAGCATGAGGCCGAAACCAGCGTGAGGTGGAAACTAGCACGTGGACGGACCAGCATGAGGTCGTTTAATGCGGTCGAGACCAGCATGAGGCCGAAACCAGCGTGAGGTGGAAACCAGCACGTGGACGGACCAGTATGAGCTCGTTGAATGCGGTCGAGACCAGCATGAGGCCGAAACCAGCGTGAGGTGGAAACCAGCACGTGGACAGACCAGCATGAGGTCGTTGAATGCGCTCGAGACCAGCATGAGGCCGAAACCAGAGTGAGGTGGAAAACCAGCACGCGGTCGGACCAGCATGAGGTCGTTTGGTGGGCGAAGAAGCCTGGTGTATCTACCCGAGGACTTGGTTGCCCTGTTTGCCGAACGCGAGTCACGCCCGAGTGTATAAAACGACCCCAGGGTGAGCTCAGTGGCTCTGTTGCCGAACGTGAGTCACGCCTGAGTGTATAAAACGACCCCAAGGTGAGCTCGGTGGCTCTATTGCCGAACGCGAGTCACGCCTGAGTGTATAAAACGACCCCAGGGTGAGCTCGGTGGCTCTGATGCCGAACGCGAGTCACGCCTGAGTGTATAAAACGACCCCAGGGTGAGCTCGGTGGCTCTGATGCCGAACGCGAGTCACGCCTGAGTGTATAAAACGACCCCAGGGTGAGCTCGGTGGCTCTGATGCCGAACGCGAGTCACGCCTGAGTGTTTAAGACGACCCCAGGGTGAGCTCGGTGGCTCTGATGCCGAACGCGAGTCACGCCTGAGTGTATAAAATGACCCAAACGACCCCAGGGTGAGCTCAGTGGCTCTGTTGCCGAACGCGAGTCACGCCTGAGTGTATAAAACGACCCCAGGGTAAGCTCGGTGGCTCTGATGCCGAACGCGAGTCACGCCTGAGTGTATAAAACGACCCCAGGGTGAGCTCGGTGGCTTTGGATGACTGATGGCGGTAGAGGACCGTGCGATCGAGGCTGACAGCAGAGGATCGTACCGTCGAAATGACGGTAGAGGGTCGTACGATCGAAGCCGACAGTAGAGGGTCGTGCCGGTGTCATCGAAGCTGACGGCGCCATCGAAGCTGACAGTAGAGGACCGTGCCGCCGAAATGACGGTAGAGGGTCGAGCGATCGAAGCTGATGGGCGGTCGAAGCTGACGGTAGAAGGTCGCGCCGGTGTCATCGAAGCTGACGGCGCCATCGAAGCTGATAGTAGAGGACCGTGCCGTCGAAATGACGGTAGAGGGTCGTGCGATCGAAGCTGACCGGGCGGTCAAAGCTAGGTGATGACAGAGGACGCCTAGCTGCCTCCCGAGCTGGAAGAGATTTCTATAGAGCTGGGGGGCCGCTAGCGAGCTGGAGACGTCCGCTGAGCTGGAAGCTAACTGGTCGCTTTCGTAAAGGTTGAACCGCTCCTGGGCCTGGGCTTC
Organism: Litsea cubeba; assembly: GCA_012931725.1. Classification (NCBI taxonomy): domain Eukaryota; kingdom Viridiplantae; phylum Streptophyta; class Magnoliopsida; order Laurales; family Lauraceae; genus Litsea; species Litsea cubeba. Next base: position 28,934,998 of record CM022948.1, on the reverse strand, counting down.
GTCTGTTTCTGTTGTCCTTCAGGATGCGCCTTTTGGAAGGTAGAGTCTAGGTCGAATCCTTAGAGGATGAACTCGATCAAGTATCCTGCTGTTGGACGCTTGCTGGACCAGATCTTGCTCCCGACCTTCCCCGGTGGGGGACCGTCGGCAGCTGCGTCGATAGTGTCAGTGGTTCTTTTCCCTTTCTGGTTTTTCGAGGCATGGTGTTTGGGGAGGATGACTTTTGTAGCCGTTTCCCACAGACGGCGCCAATTGTAAGTGCAAAAAATGTAACTCACAAGAATAGGGGGGGTGGCCTGCACGGACTTAATCCAAGGAGATTAGGAACACCCGATGCCTGCGCCCTGAAGCCTGAGAAAAGGAGAAGAAATAAGAATGTCAGAGATCACCCTGGCCTTTGCTGGTGCAAGGCTCTCCGATGCCTAAGTCAGTATATGAACTGGACAGAGGATGGAGATTTTTGGGAAGAAGGTGGTGCACCAGCGTGTAGTGTATTCGTTGGCCTGTTTGCTTGTGAACTGTTCTTGTGTTTATATAGAGGAAGAGAGGAGGACAGCTGTCAGTGCTCAGTACTTTCACCGATATGAGGCTCTTGGCCGATATGGAGTGTCTCGCCGAGGTGAAGCCATCTAAAAAATTTCTCATCATACTCCGCTAGAAGCCATTGTAGTTGCCCCCAAAATTAATAAAAAAAAAAACATGAAAGCGGCAGAGAGTTGGAAATAATTCAAAGCCATTAAAATGGTGTGCACATATTATTTTGGAAAAAAGAATTTTACTAAATGGGGTTGTGCGGACGCAGACATGTGCGTCGCCAGCAGGCAAAATAATTGTCAATGCATTATTGTATCACCATTAGGAAAAACACGTGTCGCAAAACTTTCACACTCTTTTGGGGGAAAACTTTGTTGGAGCCAATGTGTTTTCCATAACTTTTGCCAACGCGGTCTTACTTGTATCGGTAAAAGTAGCAATTCTCGGTGACTTTTGCCAACACAGTCCAAATATGCATCGGAAATAAGACTTTTACCAATGTCAATTTTCACTGCATCAGCAAATAGTGTCGGGAAAGGTTTTCCACATCTTTTGTCAACTGTGGTCTTACTTGCATCGATAAAGTAGCAATTCTCTGTGACTTTTGCCAACACAAATTTTCACTATATCGGGAAAATAGGGTCGGGGAAGGTAAGTTTGTCATAGATGGCGCTTTGCGGACGCAAATTCATGCGTTGGCAATGGTGTGAATAGAAACTCAGAGCGTTCCCAATGCACACATGTGTGTCGCCAGTAGGCAAGATAATTGCCAACACATTATTGCATCGTCATTAGAAAAAAACATGCGTTGGCAAAACTTTCCCTCTCTTTTGGTGGGATTTTTGTTGTGCCAATGTGGTTTCCACAGCTTTTGCTAACGTGGTCTTACTTGTGTCGGTAAAAGTAACAATTTCTGTGACTTTTGCTAATGCAGTCCAAATATGCGTTGGAAATAAACTTTTACCAACGCAAATTTTCACTGCATCGACAAATAGTATCGGGAAAGGTGCAGTTTGTTGTAGCCCTCTAATTGGTCTTGTAAGGCCTCCAGTCCAAGAACTTTTTCTCTAAGGCCTATAGTCCTTAAATACACCACATCAGCATTTTCATGATTGATTTGCCAGTTCAACTGTTTATGTATAGATTTTGAATTTTAAAATTTCAAATATTTCATTATCCCCCTCATTCCGGGGCAAATGTTAAAACCCTAAAGTCTTATTCGATCGATTGGAGAGAAACTGGTTCTACTCAGTGCTTCTCGGTTTCGATCTATGCATAACTCTCTCGGATAAGAAGAGGTGTTGTAGAGGAGATCTCTGGTGAGGCCACATAGACTCGTTGGAGTCAATAAGAGAGAAGAAGTCCAAGTTCTCTGTTTTGTAGTGTTCCAAGTGCTGATCTCAAGGGTTGTAGAGTTCCATCGCATCTTTCTTGTCTTGGTTTGCATGCTCAAAAGCACATGGCCTTTTCTCCCATGAATCTTGACAAGTGGCAGATAGGGAAAGAGATAGGAGAGAAGTAGGCTTGATTCAAGCCAAAGCTACCAGACGAAGATAGAAAAGGGGAAGAGGACAGCTGAGCTTTTGCACGTGATCGCCTGTGAGGCCCCGCATCCCCTCAGTCCGTATGCAGCTAAAGGGGCTTCTCTCTTTGGGTTCTTCTGCAGGTTGCTAGGGGTTTACCTCAATTTTTTTCAAATTAATCTGAGTTTTATCAAATTTAACTGAGTTTTTATCAATTTATCTGAGTTTCTGATAATTTATCTGAGTTTTTGAAAAATTTATCTGAGTTCTTGGAAAATTTATCTGAGTTATTGCAAATTTATCTCCATTATGGAAAATTTAATCGAGTTTTTGAACAAATCTTTTGGTGTTTTTTGGAAAATTTATCTGATTTTTTTTGGAAAATCAACCTGAGTTCTTTGAAACTTTAATTTGCGTTTCTTGAATCTATTTTTGTTTTAGAATGTTATTTGGTGTCTTTTAGAATTTATTTTTATTTTTTGAAGTTTATATGGATCTTTTGAAGTTTATTTGCGTCCTTTTAAATTTCTCTACATTCTTTTGAGATTTGTAGGTTTTTAAAAATTGTTGTGTGTTTTTTGAGATTTATTTGCGTTCTTTTGAGATTTATTTGCATTTCTTGAAATTTGTTTGTTGTGTTTTTTTAATTAAAATCTCATTAATGGGGTTTTATTAATCATGGCCAATTAAATGGTAGTTTACCATTATTAATGGCATATCCCACTAATCAGGGATATGATTTAAAAAAAGGGTAAATTAGACATTTTAGGTCTTCAAATTTGGAAAAAATACCTATTACACTATGAAAACAGATTGTGGATCTAAGGCTATAAAGTGAAATATTTAGGGACCTCTCGCCGAATGCCGCATAATCTTTCCCCTTCTTTATTTTACTTCTTTCTTTCCCAAAGTATTTGTGGACCTTCCTAAGATTGCGTTAGAGCTTCTGAAGCATCTTTTTTAACCAAAACTTGAATGATTTTAAGATTTTGGTGGATGTTTTCCTATACTGTTTTAGTAGTAAATGTACTTGATAGTTGAAATCCACACTCAACTTACTTTTTTTTTTGTTGCTAATTGGTAAATTTATATTGAAGAAAGAAAAGAAGGGCAGAGCCCCCAAGACAAAGAGGAGAAAATACAACCAACAAAGATCAAAACAAAACAAAAGGTCCACCTCTATAATAGGAGGTGCTAAGCCCAGCAAGAACCTCAACAATGAGCTGGGACTCAAGCAACAAAAGAAGAAGAGGAAAGCACTACACCTCGACAGAAACCAGATACTACAAAAGAAAGGCTCCCGTTATAATTTTTATTTTGTTGCAATTTGATAGGTTGCATCATTTTCATAAGCTTGACTCTTTCTTTCATGTTCTTTATCTTAGGTTCATCATGCATATTTCTCATTCATAATCTTGTTTTAATATGATATGCATGGTTTTCAAAATTTTTGTCTCTTAAGTTCTTGAATCTTTTAGTTCAGATTTATATATTTCAATTCAAAGCTTTCAAATTGTTTTCTCTCAAAAAACCTTAGAGCTTTCGGAATTCTGACTGAATTACTGTCGTCAGGTGTTGGCTAACCGACAATGAACCGAGCTAAAACCGAGCTTCTGTCGATTTCATTTCTAGTAGCTTCAATTTATATGTCGGTTAGCTTGTCGGTCGATGTTCGGCTAACCGAACTAGGTTCAGAACCTAACCGAAGTTCCTTCGGTTCCAATTCTAGAGAGCGTTGTATTTTCAGATTTTTGCTATGTCGGTCAGGTGTCGGTCACCTGTCGGTGACCGAATTGTTCGGTGAACCGACATGTGTTTTTCGTCAACAAATTTTCAAAAATTATGACCATTGCGATTCGATTAACCGAACCCTGTTTGTTGGCTAACCAACAGCTAGCCGTTGGGGAACCTTTTTCTATAAAAAGTGGCTTTCTCTTGGGAAAAATTGTTGAATTTTGGAGACTTTGAGGCCAAGGGAGAGCAACTTTTCAAGAGCATTTGTGAAGGGATTATGAAGCCATTCCATTGATTCAACCTTTGATCTTCAAATGGGTGTGCTTTCAAAATATCTCAGTTTTATTTCATGCTTAGTTTCTAAATCTTGTTTTCTTTTAGCATGATCAAATAGTTGGCTTCTTCTTGAGATGTTGTGTTCATAACATGCTTTGAACTTTGAAATCTCTTGGCTTTATGAAATCAACATATGGCTTATCATTCACATGATTTATGAATCTTTGTTTCAAATCTAACTTGTTAATCTTAAGGTTGTACTTTTTCTATTCAAGTTTGATCTTTTGGAAAACCGTGGTTTGTCAAACAACTCTTTCTCATACATATGATTATCTCTTTGCATCATTAAAGTTTCATCTTTCTAAAAAGAGATAGAGTGATTTCTAGTATATGCATTATAGACTTCGTCATTCATATGCATGCTTCTAGAAGTTAAGTTTTCATTTTTTATTCAGCCTATTTAGAGACACTAAATTGCACTTAATTGTTCTCTTATCCATGCATTAATAGGCATTTCATTTAAGAGAGAAACCTCTGTTGTAAAGGTTGGTGCTTAGCCTTGAAAAACATATATGTGTTGTAAATGTTTATGCTTAGCCTTGAAAAGCATAGTGATTTGTAAGGTTGAGGTGATCCTAAACCTTAATTTGAGTTAGTGAAATTGGTAGGGTTACCGGGTGTGGATGTAGGCATGTTGGCCGAACCACTATAAATATGGTGTTATGGTGATTGATCTCTTACTTTCATTAATGAATGATGCTATTTTGTTTGATTCTATTATTGAATGAAGTTTGTAGTTGTTTGTTTCTTGTGTATGCTCAACTTAGAGACAACTCTCCTTCATAAGATAATTAACCTTCATCTAAGCATAAGTGAATTAAAATTGGTCTAGGTTTTAGAGCTCACCCTATTCACCCCCTTCTAGGATTCGATCTTGGACTTTCAATTGGTATCAGAGCAAGATTGCTCTTGTTTAGGTTTAACCACCTAGAGTTAGAATCCTAGTGAGTGTTTTTCTTTTGTTGCCACCATGTAAACTCATTTGGGTGAAGGAAATGCCACTAATAGACCTCTGTGTTTAATGGAACACTATCGTTATTGGAAAATTAGAATGCAAGTGTTCTTAGAATCCCAAAGCTTAGATGTGTGGAACATCATTGAAGATGACTATCATCCTCCCACTACCATAGAAAAAAGACTTTGGGGGAATGTCATATCCATAAATATCAAACCTAAAAGTGCTTGGACTCAAGGGGAAAAGGATAGGGCAAATTTAAATGCAAAGGCAAAAAACTCTCTATATGTGCTCTATCTCAAGAAGAATTTAACAGAGTAGTAAATTACCAATACTACTAAGGAAGTTTGGGATACCCTAGAGACCACTCATGAAGGCACAGATCAGGTTACGATAGCCAAATTCAAATGTTGACCTCTAAATTAGAAGATATTAAAAATGCTTGAAGAAGAAAACTTTTGATGAGTTCTACTCAAAACTCATGGAAATTGTCAACTTCTTATAGGTCTAGAGGAGAAAAGATGATGAATCTAAAGTGTTAGAAAAATTTTAAGATCTCTCCCAAAAAGATTCAAACTCAAGATTGTAGCCATACGGAAAGCAAAGATGTTGAAAAATTAAAATTGAAGAACTAAGAGAAAATCTCCTTACATATGAATTAGACTTTGAAGTTGAAGACGAAAGAAAGGAGTAGCTTTCCTCTCAATTAAAAGAAAATGAAAGTGAGGTTGATAGTGATGATAATGCTTTATTAGTTAAGAAATTTAAAAGATTCTTTAGGAACAACAAAAACAACAGAAATTCTGATGAAAGCAAAAGTCCTAGATTCCAAAGAAATCCCAAAGGATCATTATTAAAAAGATGCGCAATGTTACAATTGCAAGGGGTTGGACACATTGACCAAAATTGCTCCACTCCAAAGAATTTGAAAAGAAGATAAGAAAGGAAAGAAAGCATTAAACATAACTTGGGATGAGGAAGAGAAGATAGTGACAAAAATGAATCCCCAAATGATGAAGATGAAAATTTCCCTAATTGGCTTCTACTTTCATATATTGAAGATATCAATGAGCATAATACATTAATAGATGACACATTAGGGCAAGAAGAAACTAATGATGAAGATGAAGATATTGAAATTCAGCAAGCTTATGATGAACTATATGAAAATTGGGAAATTTTATTTAAGAAAAACAAAATTTTTAAAAAAGAATCCAAAAAGCTTGTTAATGAAATAAATGTTTTAAAAGATGAATTAAAATTAAGAATCATTGAGAAAATTGACTTAGAACACAAGTTCACCACTCTAAATGAAAATCTAGCTCATGCTCAAAACCAAATTCATAATTTACAATCCAAGCTAGAATCTAGTCAACTTGAAACTAACTCTCTACAAATGAAACTTAACAAATGAAAATTCATTGTTGATAAATTCACTTTGGGAAATAATAAGTTTTATCAAATGTTAGGGATGCATAAAATTTATGGTCATAATAGTGTGATATGTTTTGAATCTTCCCCTAGTAACAAGAAGAATAGTTTTCAAAACATTACTAAGACTTTCCAAAAACCCCTAGTTGAGAGAAACTATACTTCTGGATGGACTTCTCATTTTTGCAATCATAGTGGTCATTTAGTTCCTAATTGCCCATACAAGATTAGATTGTCTCTCAATAATCCCTCTAGAATCCTTTTCAAGTTTGTCCCCAAGACCATTCCCTCTAAATCTTTTTTATCTAGTTGGACTATAAATGAAACTAATGTTGAGAGTCTCTTAGTGTAAACCGCTTTGAAAGCTAAGGAAAACCCTAGTTGGTTCTTAGATAGTGGTTGTTCCAAACACATGACAGGAGACTGATCTAGATTCAGCTCTATAGTGGAATATGATGGAGGAAACGTTTCTTTTGAATACAATAGTAAAGCTCAAATCATTGGCAAAGGAAGTGTGAAAGGAGATCAAATACCAACCTTAAATGATATATCTCTTGTGGAAGGATTAAAGCATAATCTTCTTAGCATAAGTCAATTGTGTGATAAAGGAAACAAGGTAGTCTTTGACAGTCAATCATACAAAGTGGTAAATAATAAAACCAACCAAGTTATTCTTACTGGATGAAGGATAAAAGGAAATATTTACATAGTAGAAGAATGTGATGAAAATGAGTCTAGGTGCTTGATAACTAAAGATCAAGAAAATTACTTATGGCACCAAAGGATGGGACACATAAATCTCAAATTGATGAAAATCTGTCGAAAAATGAAATTGTGAAAGGGATTCCAAAATTGAGTGATGAAAAATCTGAAATCTGTAAGGCATGTCAATTGGGTAAACAAATCAAGAAGAGTTTTAAAGGTTTAAAGGATATATGGCCTTCTCGTTCTCTTGAACTAATCCACATGGACTTGATTGGACCTGCACTGTGCAGAGTGTTGGAGGAAAGAAATTTATTTTAGTTTGGTAGGACGGTTATTCTCGTTTTGGATGGATTGCTTTTCTTCATGCTACATCGGATGCTGTAGACAATATCATAAGAATTTGCAATAAGATACAAGTTGAAAAAAATTGTAAAATTCAAAAGATTAGAAGTGATCATGGGGGAGAGTTTGAAATAAAAAATTTGCTAAATTTTGTGAGAGTCATGGCATTAATCATCAATATTCTGCTCCTAAAACTCCTCAACAAAATGGAGTGGTAGAAAGGAGAAATAGAGTAATTCAAGAAATGGCTAGGACCATGCTTAATGAAAAGTATCTCTCTCGTAATCTATGGGCTGAAGCTGTGAATACTGCTTGTTATCTTATTAACAGAGTTTATCTAACTAAGAATACCAACAAAACTCCTTACGAACTTTACTTTGAAAGAAAACCTAATTTGGGGTATTTGAAAGTTTTTGGAAATGAAACATCTAAGAGATAGGGAGCAGTTGGAAAAATTTGAGCCTAAGTCTGATTGAAGGAATTTTTCTAGGATACTCCGAAAGGAGCAAGGCATATAGAGTCTTCAATCATAGAATCATGACCATAATGGAATCAGCTCATGTTGTTATCAATGATATAAGTCAAGTCGGAAGAATTCTACAAGATGATGATGATGCTGAAACTGATAATGAACAACCTATTTCAAAGGATAGTAATGATATCGTTCATCCAAAGCCATTGTTCTAACCAAATTAATGAAAAATCACACCTTGGATAATATTATTGGAGATATCAGCGCAGTGGGGTTATGACTCGGAAACAAATTCAAAATTTATGTGCTCATTACTCTTTTGCCTCTCAAATTGCACCCAAAATTTTTTCTGAGGCTGAATCTAAATCTGAATGGATGGAAGCAATGCAAGAAGAATTGAATCATTTAAGAAGAACGATGTTTGTGATCTTGTACGATGTTTGGGATCTTGTCCCTTTACCTATCGAGAAAAATCCTATTGGCACAAAGTGGATTTATAAGAACAAATTAGATGAATATGGAAATGTAGTGAGGAACAAGGCAAGACTTGTAGCAAAAGGATATGCTCAAATATAAGGAATTGACTATTGACACAAAAAATGTGTCACTTTGCCTCTCCAAACTCAAGAAAGCCACATGAAGCTGCAGCCTACCATAAATAGGCTATGCTACTTTCAAAAAATCAAATCTTGTCAGAATCAAACAAAAACTGCAAGATCCTTCAAGACAGCCAAAAGAGGAGTACACAAGAAGTTTCGGGCTATTTCAAAATCATTTGGCCTAACTTCCCTTCTCTGATAGTTGAAAAGGAGCTCCCGATGGCGAAAGCATCGGAGACACCAAATCTTCGATCAGAGCCTGTGGATGGTCTCTAAATACATCCAAAAGGCTCCACGTCAAGTTCCGAGTCAAACCGACAACGTTTGACCCTCCATCAACCCTCGAACAGCTAAATCAAGCCTCTCGGCAGCAAGAACCACCGAGGCCATCACTCATCAAAAAGAGCACATGGACGGCTTCAAAATGCTTACAAAGGCTACACGTCAAGTTTCAGGTCATTTTGACACATTTGACCATACTTTGACGCTCGAAAGCCAAATCATGCCTCTCGGCGGCAAAGCTCCCTGAGACCATGGTTTTCAAGACAGAGCCTATAGATCATCTTAAAATGACTCCAATAGGTTCCCTGTCAAATTTCAAGTCAATCGACATTGGTTGACCGCAATCAAGCCGCGACATCTTCATCGCGATAAAAAATAAGTCTAACTGGCAATATGACCCCAAACGGCTTCAAAACTCAAGCAAAAGACTATGGTTGGTCTTATTTATTGCTCAGGAGGCTTCACCCCAAATTTCAGATCATTCCGACATCGTTTGACCCAGTTTCAGCTTCTGACGGAAAATTGGCAGCTCTACGCGACAAAGTCTTCGGCTTTTTCGGAAAATTGGAAACTTTGCACTCCAAAATGCAAGGATTCTCATTAAGTTTTCTACTGGAAAATCAGGCCAATAAATGATAAACAATTTCAAGAAAAAATATAGAAGAAAAAAGAATCGAAAAACATAAAAAACGACTGCAAAATAGGACAAAAAGGGGGAATCCCCCCAGGGTCGCAGGCCCCTGCGACGCTGGGCCATGGTCGCCTGCGACCATGGAGCCCGGATTCGCCCCGGAAAGCCCGTTTTTCATCGTTTTTCGCGATTCGAAGCTCTGACTCCTGGGATTTTCCAAAATTCATACTTTTGAGACCAAATCCTTTGACATCCGTCAAAATCACGGGTCAATCATCAAGAATATCAAAATCAACATTGATCGCCAACCGGTCGACCAAAAAAGTGTGCTTTCTACCCGACCGATCGAGAAATCGACAGGACAGATGGCACCGACCTGCTGTTGGCAACCAATACCTGAAGTTACATGGTCATCCGATGTCAATCTACATGAAGATCCATCGATGATCATCGCCAGAAGAATCTCAAAAGACGCGGCACGGCCCATGACTCTTCAACTGCTCGGCGACCACTTAATGCGGTTAATTGACTAGCTTTTTTGCAGTCATTAATTCATTTCTTTGGATGGCCCAATCAGAAGCAAGCAAATGGGAGTTATAAGTCAATTGATTCATGGCATTTAGCCCATGAAACTCCCCCCCCCCCATCATGGCGATTAAAGGCGATTAAATGCCCTCAATCTCCACTGGCCAATCAGAAGCCAAGAAAAAGGAGTTACAAAATAAAGGAATTAAACCTTGTAACTCCTACCATTATGCGGCTTAATGACAATAAAAGCCCATAAACCCTCCTAAATGGCTACCGAGAGCCTATAAATAGGAGAGCACTCCAAAGAAATCCAGATCGGAAGAAAAAATAGGAATCCCAGATCAGAAAAAAGCACAGAAAATCCGAGAGAAAGAAGAAAGAAAACTCTGCGAAAGTTCTGCACCAGCCACTACTACAAGGTGACAAAAGTCCCTTGGGGGGTACCCCCCAAGGTCCTTGCCTTCTCCTTCTGCCTCCAATGGCTTAGACGTGGCTTTTCATCCCGTCTACTTAGCTTTTTATTGGACATAGGACCTCCTATTGGTCTTTGTCCTCTAAGAATTTGAGGTTATAGTCAAGCCAAGCGAATCAAGAGCATCGTCTGTTCTCATCTGCATGGATGATGGCGAAGTCCACATATGGCTTACGACCGTCAATCTGAACGAGTCCCCCACAATCTCCTGAGAAGTTAGATCCTCATTTTCTTGCTTTTCATTATAGTTTGTATTTTTCTAAAAGAGACAAAAATCACAACTCTTGTCTTTCATTATTGATAAGAATTGTAAATCGGCTATAAACGCCAAAATCGGCTATAAATGCCAAAAAACGGCTATGAATGCAAAAGAAACCTGCTATAAACGCTAAAAATCGGCTTATAAATGCCAAAAAAATCGCCTTTCACGGCAATCAAGAAAATGTCTCTTTTCTTAAATATATGTGCAATGGAAAACTTGAAAGAAGTTGATTTCCTTTTACTTGCGAAGGTCGATCTCTGGATCACCACTTACAATTCCAAGTAAAATAGAAAATATGGCAACACCCATACAAAAAAGGTGATACCCGATTCTGCCCCTGGGGCGAAAGGGTCAGACCCCACAGACTCCCACGTCCGCCGACCTCGATAGAACCGAGCAAAATGCGCGGGTCCATCATTGACTTGGAAGAAAGTTTTGCTCCTGTAGCCCATTAGAATCCATACGAATATTATTGGGATATGCTAGTAGTATGAGAATCAAATTGTTTCAGATGGATGTCAAAAGTGTTTTCTTAATGGAGAAATCAAGGAAGATGTGTATGTTACCCAACCAGAAGGCTTTGAAGATCCTCATCATCCTGAATATGTTTACAAACTTAAGAAGCACTATATGGATTAAAACAAGTATCTAGGGCAGGGTATGAAAAGCTTACAAACCATTGCAAGAACACCTCTACAAAACATTGTACAGCAGCTCCTCAACCATAGAGGCCACCCCAGTAAAAACTGGACCAAACACCACAACCAGAATTGATTGGCTTAGCAGAGCATAATAGAACAGCACTACACCAGCTGAAGACCGACACCTCACTGAATAGAAAGATCTTCCAGGCTGCCTCCAAACTAACCACAAATGGCAACTGAGCTAAACGTAGAGAGAAATTAAGGAGATCTATTCATCCACCCAAAGGATCGACTTAAGAATAGGGTGAGAAGGAATTCTCTTGCCATTGGTTGAGCTGACCATACCCGCTATTCTATCCCGAAAAACCAGCTGAGCTTTCAACAAGGAGGGAGGTTTACTGCGGTGCTTAGCCTCATTACGTAAGGACCAGATGGCATAGATGGCTTGGAATAAAATAACTGCAGCGGACTTTCTTCCATGAACATCTACGCTCTAACTCTAAAGCTTGTTCAGACAGAGGAGTGAGAGAAAGGAAGGAAAAAAGTAGCGCTACCTTGACTGAGAAGCACCCAGTCCGGGAGCTGCTGGGCTAAACTACAGTGGAAGAATAAATGTAGATCAGTTTCTCCATCTCTGTAACACAAGTAGCTATGCCTAGAGTCCACAGTTGCACCCCTTTACACATACTACAATGTCGGTCAGAGTTTTCCTTAGAAGAAGGCGCCAATTGAAACAGGAAAGCCTTGGATTTATAAAATTATTCCAAACTAGCTCATAACCATACTACTGCCTCTAGTTCTCAAGTGTCCCAGGCAGATTTGAGGGGTAAGAGTCCTTGATGGATTCCATTCCAGGAGAGCAAGTCAATGGACAGATGGATCTCTGGATTGGATGATGGTGTCCTGCTGAAAGAGGAAATCTTTCACCTCTACCGGAAGAGTACCAGGAGGAGCCATCCACTGCCATGAAAGAAATTCTTAGCCCTTTCATTTTCTGGGAATTTAAGGAGAGGAAATCTGGGGGGCTATGGATCATGGTCAATCCAGTTGTCAAACTACATGAGGATGGAGTGACCATTACCAACTGCCCAGAAGCTACCTCTCTGAAGGATAGGAGCCAAAGATCTAATCCTTCTCCATATGCAAGACCCTGCCTTGGGATTACCAGAGAACCATATAGGAGAATGCTTGAAGTATCTTCCATGGAACCAACTAGCCCAGAGCGAACCAGAGGATATAGTAGTCCAGCCAAGCTTCATTGAACTCCTTCGCCTTACGCAACCCAAGGCCTCATTCAGATTTTGGCAGGCAAACCACTTCCCAGCTCACCAGGGTATTCCTTTTATAGTAAGAACTTGAGGACCATAAGAAGTTTTCTCATCAAAACGGTCAATCTGAAGACTAGTTTTGCTTGGGATGGAATAACTAAGGAGAGTGAAGAGGATAGAAGATAGCACATGGTTCCACCAAAGATCAGTGTCCCAGCACAAGAAAGGCACTTGGCCTTCCAACAGTCTAGCCTAGCTCTAATGGAGTCCAAAAGCTTGTTGAAATGAGAGTAATTAGAGGTGCCAAAGAAAATGGGACTTCAAGGTAGAACTGATGGAAGGGAGGCACTGGGGATGTTCAAAATCTCAGATATCATATGGGCCCTCCTTGAAGAACATTTTCCCATAAAGAGGGAAACTCTTCTGAAGATTGAAACACTGCCCTGAAGAGGCCTGGTACTTGGAAAGTAAGTCATTGATGCTTCTGAGACCAGACTTATGAGCTTTGAGAAAAAACAAGATGTCATCTGCATATAATAGGTGGCAGGGAGTGGAATGAACAGGAGAAACTGGAACTATTCTTCCAGAAGACTTGAGATGCTCGATTTGAAGACTTAGGATCTCTTATGCTAGGATGAGCAGATATGGGGACATCAGATCCCCTTGACGCAAACCACAACTAGAAGAGAAGAAACCTGTGGGGCTGTTATTAATCAAGACTAAATCTCTACTAGTTCAAACCATCTCTCTAATCAAATTGATCCAGAAAGAAGAGAAATTGAAAACCTTCAAAGCCCGAAAGAGGAAGTTCCATTGAAGCTTATCAAAAGCCTTGGAAATGTCTAATTTCAAACAAACCTAACCTCCACTAATCTTGGCGTTAAGCTTTTGGATAAGGTCATGCGCTAAAGCCACATTATGGTGGATAGACCTACCTTTGACAAAGGCAGATTGGCTATTAGAGATGAGGAGAGGAAGGATTGTTGAGAGTCTAGTGGCCAGGATCTTAGAGGTAATTTTATAGGTAAAATCCAGATGGCTGATAAGCCAGAAGTCTGAGAGTGATTCGGGAGAGGATATCTTTGGGATAAGGGATATGAAGAAAGCATTGGATTCTCTCAACATGCGCCCAGTAGAGAAGAGATGAGTGACAGCCTCAATAACTTACTCACTATGTGCCAGCATTTGGTGAAGAAAGCTCCAGTGAAACCTTCCGGACCCGGAGAGCAACTCCTCTTGAGCTGGAAGACAGCTAATCTGATTTCCTCATGGGTTGGAACAGCGACAAGGAACTTTTTTTGATCTTCAGAGACAGAGGGAGCAGCCAGGTTAAATAGACTTTCATCAGGGATGATAGAGGCAGCTTGAAACATATTAGAAAAGAAGGAAGAGGCTTGAACTTTTATCTGATTCTCTTATTCAAAAAGGGTACCATCCACATTGATCTTATCAATGTGATTTCGGACCCCTTTAGCCTTGGCTGAGAGGTGGAGAAATTTGGTATTCCTGTCCCCATCTTGTAGCCACTTAGTCTTTGCCCATTGCTTCCAATAAAAGGATTCTGCATTTAACCAGTTATGGAGGGAGGCTTTGGCCTGATTCAATTACTGGAGGAGGGGGTCACTAGGCAAAGCTTCAAAGGCAGTTTGCTTTGCCAAGACAAGAGCTTCAGCATCTACAATGAGGTTCTTCAACTTACCAAAAACCTCTTTGTTTCTAGACTTTTAGGTTAAGTTTTAGGATCTTCAGCTTGCTGACTAAGATGAACTGAGGTGTTCCATAGCAAGGGGAAGCCCAGCTCTCAGCAACCACCTTAAAAAAGGATTCATAGAAAAGCCATTTCTCTTCAAATCTGAACGAACTATTTATAAAGGGAAGGCTTTGTTTATGGGACAAGATAATGGGGCTGTGGTTGGAGGCAATCCTAGGAAGATGATTCACAACAGGGTCTATAAAAGTGTCCATCCATTTGGCATTAAAGAAAGCCCGGTCCAACCTAGTTGCTACAAAGGCCTGGTGTTGTCCATTATTAGCCCAAGTAAAACTATTTCCTCTGTACCCAAGGTCTTTTAGATCAGAGTTCATGGGCATCTCATTAAAATCTTTGATAGAGATAGAGGAGGGGGGGCGAGTATTGAATTTTCATTAGCAAGGAGGATGGTATTGAAGTCACCAATCACACACCAAGGAAGAGTAGAAGATGATCAATTAACAAGGTATTCCCAAAGATTTCTCCTCTGCCTGTAACCTGTTGAACCATTAGACACCAATAATAAAAAAGGGGGAGAGGAAAGAGAATCAGAAATGGAAATTGAGATATGCTAAGAAGATTGATCTTGAGAGAGAGAGAGTATTTGGATCCTCTGTTACAAAGGCACCATAAAGAATTCTCAAGGTTGGAAAAGGAAGGAAAGAAACCAAAAGGGATGTTACCATTAGAAAAAGAGTCAATGGAAGCCTTAGGCTCTGAAAGGAATAGGATGTTAGGGGAGTGGGCTGAAATAAGATGGGAGACAATGATTATTGTAGGGAGTTGCAGTTCCTTTACAGTTCCAACA
>CM022948.1:28730784-28919622 GCA_012931725.1 Litsea cubeba | reverse complement strand
GTCTTGGAAAGCAGCTTCACAGTCAGCATCCCAGACAAAGTTTACAACCTTTTTTCATTAACCGGGAGAATGGACGGCATTTCCCCGAAAGATTGGAGATGAACCGTCTGATGTAGGCCAATCTCCCTTGAAGCCCTTTGAGTTCTCTCAAGGTTCTTGGAGAGGGCATTTCTAGAATGGCTTTGACTTTTATGGGGTCAAGCTCTATTCCAGTTTCCGAACTAAGAATCCGAGGAACTTACCCGACGAGACGCCGAAGAAGCATTTCATGGATTCATTCGCAGTTTGTGTTTGCGAAGGCCGAGGAAGACTTCTCGAAGGTTTTCGAGATGATCTTCTTTTTTCTTTTGCTTTTGACGGCGAGGTCATCAACGTAACATTCAACCGTCTTGTGCTGCATATCTTGGAATATTTTCATCATAGCCCTCTGATATGTGGCACCAGCATTCTTCAAAACCAAATGGCATGACAGTGTAACAATACACGCCAAATGGGGTGCGAAAGGATGTATGTTTTTTCATCCTCAGGATGCATCTTTATCTGATTGTAGCCAGAGAAACCATCCATGAATGTCATTCGCTCGAATCCACAGGTATTATCAATCATTAACTCTGGTATGGGGAGCGGAAGTTAATCTTTTGGCAATGCGCCATTCAGGTCTCTACAGTCAAATACAGACCCTGATCTGCCCATTTTTTCTTTGTCACGGGGACAATGTTGGCCAACCATTCAGGATGTTGTTCCTCACGGATGAAGCCGACGCTTTGAGTTTTTGAACTTCTTGTTCAATTTTATTCCATCACATCTGGACGGAATCTTCTTTGGCCTTGCTTGACAGGCTTGATGTCTTCTTGAAGATTGAGTTTGTGAACTGCTATTTTGGGGTCTAAGCCGGCATTTCAGCATAAGACCATGCAAAGCAATCAACGAACTCACGAAGAAAAGCGATATACTCGGGTAACTCATCATCCTTTATATTCTTGCTTATGAATACAGGACGTGGGTTATCTGGTGTTCCCAAGTCTATCTTTTGAACAGGATCTTCTGTTGGAAGGTTCGAAGGTGGTTCCTCCACAATATTTTCGGAGGCTTCCAGCTCAACGAAACCTTCTGGGGTTTCAAGGGCATTTCCAGACCAAGGTTTTGTTCCTTTCCACGGGTCTTCTTGATCGGTAATTTTCCCAGGCTTGCTATGAGATGATCCCAATCGCCTGTTGAAACTGAGTCGAAGTAGGCTACTTCTTTTGGAGATGAGGGTTCTTCTGGGTCAGAAGTCCACACGTCTGTGCCATCGGACAACTCCTCTTCATTTTCGGAGAAATCGTGCCAATTGGATGAGCTTCCTGGATCTTTGTCAGGTGACTCATCAAAGAGATATCCAGGGAGATCGATGTCTTCATGGATTTGAGATGTTGAGGCTTAGTCTGTATATTGACTTTTAAGCCTTTGTGTCAACTCTCTCAAGGGAGTGTCAGGATCATACCCTAACCCATGTGAAGACTTTTCTACATAACCGTAGAGTCTCCAATCTTCCAGCTGGCTTTTGGTCAAGACGGGCCCCAATGGCGTGAGAATACCGCGTCCTTCTCCTAAACCGACTGGGTTTTGAGCGTCATAGCCCATTTTCTTCATAATAGCTTGTGCCACAGAACTGTATAAGGATAGTTGAGGCGTACCTTTATTTTGGAAAGGTTCAAGCATGGAGTTTGATGAAGAAGCATCCGATCTATGAAAGAAGATCGGCTTTTCCTTTGTTGAAGTTGCTGGAACAACGAAGGAAGCTGACGTAGGATCTTCTATGTCAGAAGTTGTCTCCATTGGAGTAAGAGCAGGCCGAACTTGCTGAGTGTCAGCTTGGCTTGACGATGTGTCGTCTTCTGGCTCTGAATCCGAGTCCGTGTCTTGCATGATAGACACGAAAGAGACAACAAATTTGCCCCCAGGCTTTTGTTTTGCCTTCTTCACTTAGTTGTGATGACCAAAGGCTTTGAAGATTTGAGGGAGATGATGAAGGGAGTTGCATGCTCTCTTCGGATTTACCGGATGGTTTGTTTTCTTCCGGTGATTGTTGAGGAGCTTTGCCTTTATCTTTCTGGAGATTTTCGGCAAAGGATGCTGTATGCTTCTCCTCTTCTTCTTTTTCACCTTCATACATTTGTGAGTCTGCGAAGTGGATTTCTTTACCTTTGAAGGGTTTTCTGTCCGCAAAGACTCGATGTATCATGCCGTCGTCGCCAACAAACTTGATGCATTGATGTAGAGTTGAAGGGACAACACCATTCTCATGGATCCAAGGGCGTCCGAGAAGGATGTTGTAGCATGAAGGGGTCTTTATTGCATACACTGTGACCTCAGAGATAAGATCACCGATCTGCAATTTGAACCTGATTTTGCCGATAGGCCTTTGAGTACTCCCATCGTATCCAAAGATAGATACAGATGTGTGGCTTAGTTTGCTGGGTGGGATGCCCAACTCTTCAAGAGCCGATGTGGAGATAAGGTTGAGTGCAGAACCTGGGTCGATCTGAACTCTATGCATAGGCATTTCCTTGATATACCCTGTGAAGTACAGGGGTCGGTTATGCCTGGTTTCGCCAAGTAGGAGGTCATCCTTTGTGAAGGCGATGGTTGCACTGGCTGCTTTTTTAACCGAGAGGCATTCAATGCATGATCCCTCAGTTTTCTTCTTTTCTCCCTTTGAGGAGGCTTCTGAGTTTTTGACCCGGTAATCCATTTCAATTTGGAGGACTTGCGGGCATGTTTGTCGACATCCTCATTCAGTTTTTGTAATTCTGAGATGAGATTATCACGAGTGTGCGGAGACATTCGCAACAAATCTAGGATGTGCAGACGTGCAGGTATGTGCTTGAAGTGTTCAATCAAGTCATACTTGAAAGCCTCCTTAGGGCCTGCATGTTCATCATTGTTGCCACTAGGGGCGCTTACAACATCTTTTCCCGAAGGATTTACATATGTAAAGGAAGATTGGTTGTAATTTTTGTGGTAGTCCCGGCCAGAGCGGGTGCCTCTACCAACTTCGAGAGCTTCTTGAGAAGGGTCTTCGTTTGGAAGATTGTCTTCAGGATCAAGAGGCTGTCGTTTTTCATTTGCTGAGGATGCATCAGCAGCAGAGTTACCATCCTCAGTGATTGTGTTGCATGGAGCATTTTCCGGGAACAAGTCCTGAACAGCATCCAGCAATCTTTCTTCTTCGTTGACTAATTCATCGTCCCAAGCATCAATAGCTGGGAATTCTTCAGTCAGGAAGGGTGTGAACTTTGAAGTCACAGTCTCAGGAGAAGAAACCTGAGAGGGTGTCATCTCAGTGAAAGTCACGTGAGACGAGGTGGCTTCAGAAGATACATTGCTAGGCGTCGCCGGAGTGTAAGTGCTCTCATCAGACGATGCTTCGGAAGAGCTATAATCCCGAATTATCACATTACAGGAAGCTCTGACGGGAGACGTTGCCTGATCGGAGTCAGACTCATCCTCGGATGTAAGAGGATCGTCTATCCAGCAATTTTCTCCATTTTCAGGAGTTAAGGGAGGATGTACCTGGTGGTCTTCAGGGACTTCAGGCTCTGGATTGCGAGGAGGCTCGTTGACGCGTTCTTGCTCTTGTTCTAGAGCGAGTCGCTGCAAGATCCTTGCATATTCTTCAAGATCAGGTATGGGAGCCGGATCTTCTTCTTCATCATCTCTTTGTGGCTCAACATTGTTGATTTCCACTGGAGTGATGAGAGGTGCTGGTTTATCAGCATTTTCTTGTACAGCTTCTTGGTCTTCTTCATCATTAGACCAGGATCCTTGTGGCTGTAGGGGGTTATACCAGATTACTGGCATAAGATGAGACTCAGGAACCCATTCTTCATCGGAGAGATATTCTCCTGTTTCAAGGGATTCCTCCCACTCATCTGTGTAGTTGGATTCGAATCCATCATCGGTGTCGCTGGACTCGTATCCATCAATGGAGAATCCAACTACCGAATTGCAAGAGTATGATGCCTCCTGCATGGCTTCTTTAAATTGAGGTGGCATGAAATCACTGAGAGTGAATTTCCTTACCCCCTTTGAAGTCTCTGGAAGGGATGTTTTTGTTACCTCCAGTGAAGCGGTAGAGGAAGCCTCTGCCTTTTCTTTGACCTCTGGTTTTGGCTGGATCTTCTCTTGCCGTTTGAGCTTGAGGAGATGTTTCCTAGCCTGCCTTCGCTGTTGAGCTGTAGGTTTTGTTTTCACAACCTCCCAATTTTCATCTTCCAGGAGATCGGGATGTACCCATATCGGTTGTCCGTCTGGTGTCGGGTAAGGAACCAGTTCCTCGGATGCTTCGATTGAGTTTATCACCTTGAAGGAAGTAGTGATCTTCTTCTTCGGTGATCTTGATGTTTGTCCACATGTCACCATGTTGACGGAGGCAGACCCATAGTTTTTGTCAAAGGTAATGACTCCGTTTTTCCACATCTCATTTATTTTCTCTCTCACAACGAAGCATTGATTGAGAGGATGCGAGATCATCTGGTGGTATGGACAGTACCGAGGATCGTTGGTTTTGCCAACATCACCCGGTCTTTTTGGTTCAGGCAAGGTGAGCTTGCCGTTTGCCACAAGAGCCCCGAAGATTTCATCAACATCTTCATCAAACGGGTATTTCTTCTCTACTCGTTCTTTGAAGGCGTCTGAGAGTTCAGGTCTCTTACCAGCAGCTTTGTTTTCAGCTTTCTTTGGTGGCTGAGGAGCTGGCTTGGTCTGCACATTGAGGACCTCTTTCTTCTTTGGTTTAGAGGTTGCAATGGCGGTTGGCTCTTTCTTTGATGATTTCTGACTGTTGAGGTCTTTAATCACCGTTTCAGCTTCCATGGAAGCTTCTAGGAGTTCTCCCAGGTTTTTTGATTTGTTGCCGATGATCATGGAGCGGATTCTGGCTCTCATGTTGTTTCGGCAGATGTCGACTAGCGACGCTTGTGGCAATACATCAGAGCATTTGTATGCCATTGCTTTCCACTTGTGAATGAAGTCATATGTTGATTCATTCTCCCCCTGTTTTAGGCTGCACAGCTGAGCCATAGTAGCGGGGTGATCCTCACCTTTGAAGTGAGTCAGGAAGCGTGTCTCTAGCATGGCCCAGTTTTGGATTGAGTCCTCCGGCAGAGTGGAGTACCAATCGAAGGCCGTACCTTTTAGGGGTACTTGCAAAGAGGCGGATCTTGAGTGCATCTTGATCCGCGATAGCTCCCGTCAGGATCTTGAAGTGGATGACGTGCTGTCTGGCTGATCCTTTCCCCGTATATGTTTGGAGAGTAGGATGCTTGAATTTGGTGGGGAACGGGACCGAGTCCATCCATAAGGGATATGGTGGCTTGATCCCATGCTCTTTGAGTATATCCTCTTCTTTTGCTTTGGCGAGGATACCGTCTACGTCCTTTTTGGTAAGGGCGCGTGACTCATTTTCTTCTCTATTTACCTCGTCGTCTTGATGATTCGGAGGAGGTTCATTGTTCGCCTGATTTTGGAAGGCGAGGAGAAGGTTTTCCATCAGAGTTTCAATCCTCTGCTGGCCCTGTTCCAACTGCTGGATGCGGGTGATCGCATCTTCTGGAGGTGGATTGTGGGGTGGTGGCTCAGAATTTGTAGCCAAGACATTCATCCTTCGTGATTCGAACGAAGAAACTGTCCTGGTGACTGAGCTGGGGCTCATTCTTTTTGAAGAAGAGCTTGAGGAAGGATCACTCTGCTGTCCTTTGCTTGAAGGAGCAGGGGATTCTTCTGAATGTCTTCTTGTCCTTGAGACGCTGCGGGTCATTGGACGTCGGACATGGATTTTTGTTGCTGATTTTTGGCGCCTTCTGATTTTTCCAACCATATGGACGGCAGCAACTTGGTTGGGCCTTTCTTTTTCGACGCATTTGGGAGAGACTTGAAGTGTGGGAACCTGGGTCCTTTGCTTCTGTAGTCTCTTTTGTCGGTACGACGCGCGGCGGCGTATACGACGAGCAATTTGAGCTTCGGTCAGCTCTGACTGGGCTCTGACGATGAAGGATGTGCTCCGTCGGGCGCAGCAGCCGAGTCTGTCTTCTTTGTAGCTGGGCAAGGACAGGATGCGAACCCTATCCTTCGCCAGTTGCAGCGAAGCTTTGAATTTGTGAAGTTCGGCCCCTGTAGAGATAAAGGGTCGAACTGCAGATTTGTAGGCCTTAGCAGCTGCTTGTGGAGGCCTTGTGATGCATGACTTGATTTTGGGCTTGTATGAACAAGCCGGCTCATGCTGGGTTGACTTGGAAGTCAGGTTGGAGATGGGTCTCTCCTCTTTCATGTAAGCAAGAGGGTAGAACTGGTTCTCCTTGAGTGGGGCCAGGAATGCTGGCTTAGTGGATGTATGGGACCTTCTTTGTTTTGGTGAAGGTCTTGGGGACCAAGTCTTGGGGTAGACCTGGTTGTTTGCAGGTTGAGGCTTCGTGGGGCTGCCACGGGCTTCAGGCCTTCTGGTGCTCGCCTTTGGTGTCACGGTAGTGACACGTTGAGAGGCGAGTTTCTGCTTCTTGGAGGGAGCAGCTTGTTCCTCAGGAAGTGGGAATGGTCCCAGCGTCCCGAAGACGATAGTCCGGGGAGTCGAGGTCGACCCGGAGTTCACAGAGTTGCCGAGGGAGTTGACGCTTCGGCAGCTGATGGGGCGCTTGTAGGTGCGCGTGGTTTGCTTCTGTTGAAGCATGAGTTGGTGCTTGCTTTCGTCGAAAGTAATGGTTAGTGAAGCTGCCATTGTTAGTTTTTTCGAAAATTTCTGAAACAAGACCACATCCATTAGTAATCACAAGAATATAATGATCATAAATGGGAAGTTCTATGGTTTCGTCTTTTCAAATTGCTCGAGGTAGATGACCCAAGCAATATGAGGAAGACAAAATGCCATAGAAGGTACAATTGTTCTGATCGCAGGTATGGTAAGCCCAGAATGGGCATCCCAGTGACTGCTAGAAGCAATTGTGAACTTAAATTCGACTTATCGAGAAGCAGAGCTTGCTCGAGGTAAGAAGAATATAAAGTTGGAGTTACAAATGTGCCGGTCGCAATACAGTAGACCCTGAAAGGGCGTACTAGTACCGCTAGACACAAATGTTTTGAGACCGCATCTATGAGATGAGATTCTCTGTTTTGAAAGTTCAAGATTGGATTCATCAAAGAGAGCAGATGGTATTTCAATCTGAACACGGTCTCGGCGATTTCCGCGAGCGCCAGTGCTCAGAAAGAAATGAACCATGATTTCTCGGATCTGAATCTAAAAATGACGAGTTTTTTTTTTTTGAAAAGCCAATATCGGGTTTATCAAAGAGAGCAAAAGGCACTCCAATCTGAACACGGTCTCGGCGATTTCCGCGAGCGCCAGTGCCCAGAAAGGAGAAGACCAAGATTTCTCCAATCTAAACCCAAAATGACGGAAGTTTTTTTTTTTTTTTTGAAGATTTTTTTTTTTTTAAAAAAAAAAATTTTATTTTTTTTATTTTTTTATTTTTATTTTTTTTATTATTTTTTTTTTAAGATTTTTTTTTTGAAAAATTTTTTTTATTTTTTATTTTTTATTTTAAAATTTTTATTTTAAAAATTTTATTTTTAAAAAAAAAATTTATTTAAAAGACGAGAGAGTACACATAGGCCTCCTAACCCGGTCTTATGAAACCTTGATTGATAGAATTGCCCCCAGGTAAGGGTAGGATTACTTAATGAACCCGTTTGGATGACCCTTGCCTAGAACAGTCAAGCTGTCTCCACACTCTGGACAAGGCTTTTCTTTGAATCAACCATGATCAAAGAACACAGTTGGTTTAACCTTAGTGGTCTATGTCCTTTTTTTATATTTTTTATTTTATTTTTATTTTTATGAATTCATCGAAGAGAAACCATGGCCCAAAACCTTAGTCGAACAGGCTCAACATTTCTGCAAGCGCGATGAACGATAGGAACAGATCAAGGTTTCTCAATTTTGAATCCAAATTGAGAAATCTAAAAAAAAATTTTTATATATATATATATATATATTTATTTTTTTTTTATTTTTAATGAACTCATCGAAGAGAAACCATGGCCCAAAACCTTAGTCGAACAGGCTCAACATTTCTGCAAGCGCGATGAACGATAGGAACGGATCAAGGTTTCTCAATTTTGAATCCAAATTGAGAAATCTAAAATTTTATATATATATATATATATATTTTTTTTTATTTTTAATGAACTCATCGAAGAGAAACAATGGCCCAACCCCTAATCCGAACACGGTCTCGGCGATTTCCGCGAGCGCCAGTGCCCAGAAGGGAAAGGATCAAGGTTTCTCAATTTTGAATCCAAAAATGAAAAATCTGATTTTTTTTTACTTTTTTTTTATATATTTTTTTTTAGATTTTTAATGAACTCATCGAAGAGAAACAATGGCCCAACCCCTAATCCGAACACGGTCTCGGCGATTTCCGCGAGCGCCAGTGCCCAGAAGGGAAAGGATCAAAGTTTCTCAATTTTGAATCCAAAAATGAAAAATCTGATTTTTTTTTATATATATATTTTTTTTAGATTTTTAATGAACTCATCGAAGAGAAACAATGGCCCAACCCCTAATCCGAACACGGTCTCGGCGATTTCCGCGAGCGCCAGTGCCCAGAAGGGAAAGGATCAAAGTTTCTCAATTTTGAATCCAAAAATGAAAAATCTGATTTTTTTTATATATATATTTTTTTTAGATTTTTAATGAACTCATCGAAGAGAAACAATGGCCCAACCCCTAATCCGAACACGGTCTCGGCGATTTCCGCGAGCGCCAGTGCCCAGAAGGGAAAGGATCAAAGTTTCTCAATTTTGAATCCAAAAATGAAAAATCTGATTTTTTTTTTTTTTTTGAAAAGAGAAAGAGTGGAAATAAATTCAAAGAATTAGAAATTTCCAAACAAAAAATCTCATCTCATTTTTTTTATTATGCGGAATTCAACATAGGCCACTAATTATAAAGTAGCCAAGGAATCGAGAAAAGAAATATAAGCATAGAGCAAAATATATGATATGCAAATATTTCATTTCTAGCATCGTGTTCTCAAATAAACGAGTCCCACCGGGTGATGCCAGCTTGATGGACCGCGCCCCGGATGCTCGGGTTCCTACCGAGGTCGGCGGACGTGGGAGTCCGTTTGGTTCCGACCCTTTCGTAACCGGGGGGCAGGGGCGTGCATCAACATTTCTTTTTTTGTGGGTGTGCCAGATTTTCTATTTTTACTTGGAATTGCAAGTGGTGATCCGGAGATCAACCTTCGCAAGTAAAAAGGAAATCAACTTCTTTCAAGTTTTCCATTGCACATATATTTAAGAAAAGAGACATTTTCTTGATTTGCCGTAAAAGGCGATTTTTTGGCATTTATAGCCGATTTTGGCGTTTATAGCCGATTTTGGCGTTTATAGCCGATTTACAATTCTTATCAATAATGAAAGACAAGAGTTGTGATTTTTGTCTCTTTTGAAAAAATACAAACTACAATGAAAAGCAAGAAAAGGAGGATCTAACTTCTCAGGAGATTGTGGGGGACTCGTTTAGATTGACGGTCGCAAGCCATATGTGGGCTTCGCCATCATCCATGCAGATGAGAACAGAGGATGCTATTTGATTCGCTTGGCTTGGCTATAACCTCGGGTTTTTAGAAGACAAAGACCAAAGGAAGGTCCTATGTCCAATAAAAAACCGAGTAGACGGGCTGAAAAGCCACATCTAAGCCATTGGAGGCAGGAGGAGAAGGCAAGGACCTTGGGGGGGGTACCCCCCAAGGGACTTTTGTCACCTTGTTGCGGTGGCCGGTGTAGAACTTCCGCAGAGTTTTCTCTCTTTTTCTTTTCTCTGGATTTCTGACTGCTGTCTGATGTTTGTTGTGTGTTTTTCCGATGATCTGGATTCCTTTGGAGTGCTCTCCTATTTATAGGCTCTTGGTAGCCATTTAGGAGAGCTTATGGGCTTTTAATGTCATTAAGCCACATAATGGGAGGAGTTACAAAATTGAATTGTTTATTTTGTAACTCCTTTTTCTTGGCTTCTGATTGGCCGGAGGAGATTGATGGCATTTAATCGCCTTTAATCGCCATGATGGGAGGAGTTTCATGGGTTAAATGCCATGAATCTCTTGACTTGTAACTCCCAAATGCTTGCTTCTGATTGGGCCGTCCAAAGAAATGGATTAATGACTGTAATAAAGCTAGTCAATTAATCGCATTAAGTGGTCGCCGAGCAGCTGAAGAGTTGCGGGCCGTGCCACGTCTTTTGGAATTCTTCTGTCGATGATCATCGATGGATCTTCATGTAGATCGACATCAGATGACCATGTAATTTCAGGTGTTTGTTGCCAACAGCAGGTCGGTGCCATCTGTCCTGTCGATTTCTCGATCGGTCGGGTGGAAAGCACACTTTTTTTGGTTGACCGGGTGGCGATCAATACTGT
Organism: Litsea cubeba; assembly: GCA_012931725.1. Taxonomy (NCBI): domain Eukaryota; kingdom Viridiplantae; phylum Streptophyta; class Magnoliopsida; order Laurales; family Lauraceae; genus Litsea; species Litsea cubeba. Next base: position 28,909,168 of record CM022948.1, on the reverse strand, counting down.
CTTCGATACTCTTGATGATTTACCCGTGTTTTGGACGGATGTCAGAGGACTTGGTGTCTCAAAAGCATGAATTTTGGAAAGTACCAGAGGCTGGGCTCCTCGAATCGCGAAAAAAACGGCGAAAACCGGGGTTTCCGGGGCTTTCCCGGCGACCCCGGGGTCCATGGTCGCCGGCGACCCTGGCCCAGGGTCGCAGGGGTCTGCGACCCTGGGGGGGTTTTCCCCCTTTCTGGTCCCGTTTTGCGTCCGTTTTTGCTTTTTTCTGATTCTTTTTTCTTCTGTACTTTTCCTTGACATTTTGACCATTTATTGGCCTGATTTCTTTGTAGGAAGCCTGATGAGAATCCTTGCATTTTATTTTGCAAAGTTTCCAATTTCCTGAGAAAGCCGAAGACTTTGTCGCGCAGAGCTGCCGATTTTCCGTCAGAAGCTAAAACTGGGTCAAACGATGTCGGAATGACCTGAAATTTGGTGTGAAGTCTCCTGAACAATAAATAAGACCAACCATAGGCTTTTGTTTGAGTTTCGAAGCCGTTTGGGGTCCTATCACCTGCAGACTTGCTTTTTGTCGCGATGAAGATGTCGCGGTTTGATGTGTGGTCAACCGATGTCCGATTGACTTGAAATTTGACAGGGAACCTATTGGAGTCATTTTAAGATGATCCATAGGTTCTGTCTTGGAAACCATGGTCCCGGAGAGCTTTACCACCGAGAGGCTTGATTTGGCTGTTGGAGAAGCGAAGTTAGGCCAAATGATCTTGAAATGGCTTGAAACTTCTTGTGTACTCCTCTTTTGATTCTGACAAGATTTGATTTTTGGAAGCAGCATTGCCTATTTATGGCAGGTTGCGACTTCATGTAGCTCTTTGGATCTTGGAAAGGTAAAGTGACATTTTTTTGTGTCAACAACGTTGCTTTACTCAAAAGTTCTTTTTAAATCTAGCAAACTTGGTTATTTAAATTTATGACTTAAGTCATCTTAAAATTAAATAACCTTTGCTTTAAAACATTTGAGCAAATCCCTTTAAAGAATTAAAGACCTATCTTGGGTTATGAAAACCCATAGGTAGCATCTAATTAGATTTTAGTTTAGCCTTCTTTGGAAACCAAGGGTACCAAGATAAACTAAACCTTATCCAATTTTAAACCTTAGACAAATAGAAGGTGCTGGTCTAAGTTCCGTTTAAAATAATTTGCCAAACCAAAAACAATCTAATACATAAAAGATGCCAATTTTAGAACCTAATGGTAGCCATGTTTCTAGGTGACAATTATAGCAATTATATAAAGTATTCATCCATGCATTCCATATATAAAAGCAAATAAAAGTATGCAATCCTTGATGGCTCCCTGCTCTTCCGACTTCTAATCCTTATCGAACTAGGACATCAAGAATAGGTCTCATCTTTCACCAAGAAGTCTTGTCTCCTCCACCACTAAGGAATCCGGTTACTTGCAACCTTTCTTGAAACTTTCTTCTTCTTGCTTGTTCCAATAAATTAAATTTATACAAGCAAACCCATAAAAAACAAAACCCCAAATTACATTGGAGATACCTATGCTTTTCAAGAAAGCTTACATCAAGACTAGTTGGAATAAAACTAAAGAAAGAATTACAACTTCCTATGATTGCTAAACGCGCAATCGTACACTTTCCAACTAATGAAAAAACATCCAAATCCACATAACAATCATGCGAACCATCAAGGATGCAATACATGGCTGCAAACAAAGAGGTTAGTGCATGCAAACTCACAATGTGCATCATTAAACAAATCTGGAAAATAAATTCCAGCAATGTTAATGAAACTTGCACACAACATGCATCACAACATAACTTTAATAGGGTGCCACCATACCCATAATCAATCTAGGATTAATTATACACAACATGGGATCATGATTTCACATGGAGTGGCTCTGATACCACTGAAAGAAACTGCGATTCAGATCTGAATTAGGGGAAGATATTCATGGCTAATTTGTAACATGACAGATTTTAAAAATCTAATTTGGCCAGCATAAATCAGCCATATAGATCGCATGAGAACTCCATGAATTCATGACCAACAAGTGTATAAATAAAGGAGAATGAAGAAGACTAATACCTCGAAGATTTGTAGACTTCAAATCTCTGAAAAAATAGATCCAAAGGCCCGAACTCAGACTTGCAATTAGCAAACAAGTTGCTGGAATTTTCTGCACTAGTATTGCCTTTGATCTTCTCCTCTATCTCACTTCCAAATCTGATTGGCTAAGATAGTGGGATCTTAATCTAGGAATTAAGAACTATTTCTCCAAGGAAAAATCTCAGACCTTAAGCTCTCATCTATCAAGAAGAGAACCTCTCCAAGGCTGGACGTGTGGGACCTTCTTATGCTCTCTCAAAGTGTTGGACGTCCAAGGGCTTGTTGGTTTCTTTTATAGAAACTTTGAGGAAACCTTTCCTAAAAGTTTATCTCTTCTAATTCTCATAGATGTCCTAAAAGGAAAGATTTATTTCCTTTAAGAAACACTCTAATTAGAAAAGGAAACTAAAAGGAACTTCCCATGCAATTAGTAATCCTAGTTATACAACACTTACTAATTTTAAGTTCCTAATCCAAAAAGGAAACTTTCTCATAGGAATACTAATCCAAAGAGGAGTCCAACCTTCCAAGTAGAGAGACCTACTTAAAATTGGAAACCTTACCCATGGAAATCCTATTATGGACGTCCCACATATTAATGCACACCATGGCCCATATACAATTTATCTAGAGTTAAATTCATGTATGCCATCAAAGGCCTATTTGAATTTAAACTCAAAATTATTTTTCCACTAAAATAATTCATCCTTATGTTATCTAAACATTTTAGGAAACCATACCAATCTTGGAAAGTGACTAGAGAAGGGACCGAAAGACATATTTGCCATTGGCTCTCAAAATGACCAAAAATGTCCATGCTAAACCCATAGCAACATAAAGACCATTTTAACCTTAACTCATTCCACTAAAGAGTTATGGTTGAACTCCAAGGACAAATATATAATATAATAAGCTCGTCATAAAATGACGGTTGTCTTCGACCTACTAAGTGTAATGACCTGAATGCCCCTCTATGTAACATCCATAATCGAGTCAGGTTATCACATGTACTATCAACCTTCCCGATTACATCTAAACCTTAGAACGTCATATCCTTAAACATAGTCATCATTCTAATATCATTCTCTTGATCCAGGGAGCGACCCACAAGTTCAATATCCATATGGAACATCCATATACTAAGATCTTAGATTTTGATGATTAATCGGATAATTCTAAGGAGACGATTATTCCATCATCAGATGGCATAGATTCTATATTGCATCTGCACGTCCCAACTGATCAAGTCCGAGTACCCAAAACACAGAGCTGTTGACCCATGAAAAGAATCTCACCCATAGTGAATTAAAGCACAAGAACTTGACTTCGTCAGTTCATCCACAAATGCTCAAGATTAAGAGCACCGGTCACTCAGTAGCATGAGGTGATTTGATCTCTTTCTGTGATAGTACTATTTTAGAGATCACACCTACCATGGTCCTGTTCAATGCATTGCATATGCACTAATGAGATGAATCCGGGAAAGCCCTCCCTTGACTTAGGTAAGTCACCCTGAATACAGGAGAGTCTCTCATTATAACTTATACCAAGATGAAGTGCCCAGCTCCATCTTTCAGTTATGAACTAATATGATGTTTCCAGTTGTCCATGAATTAGACCTATCTGTGCGTAGACACTACACACCTAATTCATTTACTAGAAACAATGGGCCTTACACAACCATACATATATACATGTTTAAGCATAAAAGAGTCATTCCATTAAATAACCAGTAAATATCCAGTAACAAAGAATGAGAGTGCAGCTAGTGGGCTTTAGGGCATACACCAATCCCAACAGTATCAAATCCCAATGTGACAGCCCGTTCGATCACTGCCCCCTCTGGCATTATGAGCATCACTCTGGCGCCTGCTCCTCGTGAATTGGACGCTCCTTCCACATACAATTGCCACTGCTTGTCAGTCCTTTCCAAATCCTCCTGCCGATCAGACTTGCTTTGCTCTAGCTACTCCCTATGTGTGAACTCGGCTATGAAGTCGGCCACCACCTGGCCCTTTATCGCGCTACTGGGAATTATTTTAATGTCATGCTAGTTGAGCTCTATTGCCCATTTTACCAGTCTCCCGAAAACGTCGGCCTTCTAAAGGATCGTTCGAAGAGGATGTTCGGTCGGGACTTTGACCGTGTGGGCCCGGAAGTAGTGCCTTAGCTTTCGAGCTGCACAAACCAAGGCCAGGGCAAGCTTTTCAAGTGGTAGGTATCTTGTCTCCGCATCTAACACGGTTTTGCGGACAAATTAGATCGGCTAGTGTTGCTTCCCTTACTCCCTCATTAGGGCTACACTGACTGCATGTTGAGACACCGCTAAGTATAACACCAGCTCCTCTCCAGGGCTCGGAATGGAAAGGATGGGGGGGAGCTCAGGTAGTGTTTGATCTATGCAAGTGCCTCATCGCATTTCTCATCCCATATTTTCTATGCCCTTTTCTTTAGGGCAAGAAACATTGGTCGGCACTTGCACGAACTAATTTTATAAAACAATTCTGGGCATCAAGCATACCTGTCAACTTTTGTACTTCCTTCCTTGAGCTAGGTCGCTCCACTCTTTGCACAGCCGTGACTTGGTCGGGATTAGCCTCTATCTCCCTCTGAGTCACGATGTATCCTAGAAATTTCCCCGAGCTAACCCAAAATGAGCATTTCGAGGCGTTCAGCTTCAGTTTGTACCTGCGTAGGATGTTGAACATTGTCTTTAGATCATCCTCATGAGTCACCTTTTCTTTGCTTCTTACTACCATTTCATCAACATAGGCTTCCACTGTTCTTCCAATCAAATCTTGAAATATTTTGGTGACTAACCTTTCGTATGTTGCCCCCGCATTCTTAAGCCCAACGGGTATTCTTTTGTAGCAGAATGTCCCCTTTGGCGTTATGAATGTCGTCTTCTCCAGGTCAACCTCCTCCATCGTGATTTGGTGGTACCCCCGGTACGCATCCAGGAAGCTCATTCGTTCATGCCCCGCTGTGGAGTCTATGAACTGATCAATCTTTGGAAGTGGGAAGCTGTCCTTGGGATAGGCTTTGTTTAGGTTGGTGAAGTCCACGCACACCCGCCACTTCTTATCCTTCTTCGGCACAACAACCGTGTTGGATAGCCACTCGGGGTAGTGCACCTCCCGTATGGCATCCGCTTCCAATAGTTTCTCAACCTCCTCATTTACTGCTGCTCGACGATCGGGGGCTAGTTTCCTTTGCTTCTGCATTACCGGCTTTGCCCTCCGGTCTAAGCCTAATTTGTGGCAAATGACCTTGGGGTCTACTCCTGGCATCTCGTGCGGGTTCCACGCAAAGATATCCGTGTTCTGATTGAGAAACTGAGCTAAGTTGTTCTGCTCTTCCTCAATCATTGATACTCCAATCATCTAATACCAGTCGGGAGATGGGACGACTCCCCCTTGAACTGTAACCTTATTCAATTCCTCTATAGCCACATCAGTCTGGTCGGCACATTGATCTCCGGCTGCCGACCATCCCTGCTGTGATTGATATTTTAGGTCTATCTCCTTGCTTGAGCATATGCCTTCATCCGCCCTTTTTGCCTTTCCCTTGATTGGTGTAATCAAGCATCCTCTGGAAACTACCTGATCTCCCCTGATTTCCATTGTTCCCTTTAGTGTTGGGAAGCGGGTCCTCTGATGATAAGTTGATGAGACTGCCCTCAAGCTATGAATCCATGTTCGTCCCATAATGGCATTATAGAGAGACAGTACATCTACCACTAGAAACTCCACGTCTAGGCGAATAGGGCCCGCACCGGCCTGCATGATCACCAGGCCCAGCGGGTGCACTGCTTGCCCACTGAACCCAAATAAAGGTATTGAGGTCGGCCTCAAATCAGATTGCTTTAAGCCAAGCTTATCAAATAACCCGGCATACATAATTTCTAATGAGCTCCCCGGATCTATCAACATCCTCCGAACATCGTACTCGTGTATCCACAGGGTTAGGACTAGGGCATTGTTATGAGGTTGGACCACATCCCGTAGATCCTCGTCCGTGAATGAGATTTCCCCCTTGATTCGTCCGACCATGTTGACTATGCTCGGCTCAGTGGTCATCTGATATACCTCCTTCAGGTGGGCAGCCATCTTTCTTTGATTCCTGATTGATTAGGGTGTCATCTCGGTTGGATTCGTCGCCCCATGTACCACATCAATCACCCGGACATAAGTCTCCTTCTCGGCGTCACCTCTTTCCACCTTTCTTGCCGAGCTACCCGGAGCCTTTTTTACACGTGGATCCTCCACATATTCTTTCAGGTGTCCGTCCTTCACTAAGTCTTCCAGGTGCTGCTTGAGCATTCGACAGTTCTCCGTCAAATGACCGTTCTCACGGTGGTAAGAGCAACAGAGGTTGGGGTTTCGACGCCCCGGATCACTTACCATCTTCGAAGGCCTTTTGAAGTATGGCCTGTCTTTGATTTGATTCAAGATCTTGTAGATTGGATCCTTGAAGATTGTGAGAACTCCTTCATAGGCTGTTCTCGTGAGGTCAGCCCGCGCCGCTCTTCATTCCGATCCTTCTCCGTATTCCCTTCTTCTTTTCCTCCTGGATCCGTCCTTTACCTGGTGGGTCCACCTAGGCTCTAATGTGCCCATGTCCTCTTCTAACTTTATGAACTCCTCGACGCATTCCATTAGCTCCCCTTGTGTGGTCGGGGACCGCTTTGCTAGTGATTGGCGAAGTTGGCTCTCTTTTGACAACCCAAGTTTGAAGGTCGCGACAGCCACCTACTCATTACTCCCCTCTACCTCATTGTAGAGGCGCTAGTAACGAGCGCTTAATTCTTTTAGGCGTTCCGAGCTTCCTTACTTGAGGGATAGCAGTGCTCCGACGTCCTTTGGCTACTTGGAATTTATCACAAAGCTGTGACAAAAGACCCGACGAGCTCCAGAAAATTGTGGACCGACCTTGGCTTTAGACGAGAGAACCATTTTAGGGCGAGGTCTCCCAGGCTCGAGGGGAATACTTTACACATCAATGGCTCGTTCCTTATCCACAACGCCATAGAATGCTGGAAATGCTGAACGTGGTCAGCGGGGTCCGAGGAGCCATCATAGACCATAAGCTAAGGAATTGTGAACCGCCGAGGTGGGTCCGCCTTCTCTATTTCCTCTGAAAAATGGTGACTCGAGATTTTGAGCATTCCTATGCACCTTGCTTTGGTCGGATTTTCCGAGGGGAGCTTCTGGTCGATCAGTGTTATTTCCTATTAGAGCCTATACGTGCTTCTCGGTTAGTCCCCGTTGGGGCGCTTTCCTCCTAGGGACTTCATCATTTCTTGTGCCTCAAGCTCGAACACTGCAATTCCCCTGCTTTCGAGGTTGGGAACTTGAGGTCCTGCTCCCTTCATTGTCCGTTCTTGCCCTAACTTGGCAATGCCGATCTCTTGACATAGAGTGTTTGCCACTTGGTTCCCGTGTCGTGGTGCACCCTTAGCGCCCTCTTTCTCGTGCCATGATGGCATCTTCTGGGCTGAGGGAACGCCTCTGCTCTTTTTTTGCTACTTCCAGTTCCTGTAATAGAAAATTAATTCTCTCTTGTTGCCGCTTGACTCCCTCAGCCATATCTCGAACGGCGTCTCTGCAAGTCTGCTCGAACCGGTCATATGTACTTCGTGGCGGGTTTCACTTTGGGATTCCACCACTCTATTTTCGGTGTGTTTCTCCTTGATTTTTCTCCACTAAAGGTGAAACTGCTGCTTGGCTTGGGCCTGCACGGTGGACTTCTGACTGGACCCGCTCTTTCGTTTCTGCAGACGAGACAGTCTGATTACTTTCTGTGCAGGGGACGTATTCAAAATCTACCTAATCAGAGTGATTGGTCAGGGGATCCTTGCCCAACCACTCGCGTTGCACTTTGGGCCGTGCTTCCTCCACCTGAGGAGGAGGACGTTTAGCCCGTGTCGGTGATCTTAGGCTCTGTTCTTGGTCTGACATTTTTTTTAATAAAGCAGAGCGTGAGTGGATTATGTTTCCACGCTCCCCATAGACGGCGCCAATTGTAAAGTCAATTTTGTAGAGGTGAAGTGTGATTGGGCGGCCTTACAGTTAGTGCAGAGCTTGCCCTTCTTCCCCAGCCGGGTCACCTTTCTTTGAAAGAATGACATGTTTAAGAGCAAAGAACACAGTGAAACTCGATCAGTTTATCCGATCGAAATCTCTCCGATGCTTAAATTAGGATCAATTTGAGAAAAGTGTGTCCCCTTTCCTCCTTCGTTTTTCCCCTTATGTCCTTTTTACCTGGGTCTTTCGGTCTCCTCCTATCTTGCTCCCCACCATTGGTCATGGTGATTGAGGCGTTCTTAGCCTTCCATCGTGGGATGGTTTGGCCCTTCTGGTTCGGAATTCCCCTCCCTTTTTCCGCCAGTTGTCCCCTATCTCCACACTCATTGTGTTGGGTGGTTTGCGTTAGCATGGGGTAGTTCCGCAGTTCGGGCCAGGGCCAGCCTGTACCTGGATTCGTTCTGCAAGCTGGTTCCAAAAAGGGCCCGAGTCCTAACTGGATCCTTGGATTGGGTTAGCCTCGCAGGTTGGGTCGGTTTTAGCCCAGACTTGACTAAATCAGCTCCTACAGTTGTGATACCATTGCTGTACTTTAGATAGTTTGAAAGAAATTAGATTAAAAAAGATTACAACATCATTTAATGCATTATATTGTCCTTCACTATAATAGCCTAAACTGAGATTTCAATGGGGAAGGAAGCAAATTCAGCTTAGGTTTGGGTTTGCAATGAACCTAGAACTGGACCCAAAACCAAAATGAATTTAGCAGACAGGACCAAACCCATGCCCAAATATAAGTCAAAGACCGAAACCCTGAATCAGACTGGGACTATATATGAAGGGAATAAAGGGCCTGGACCCAACATTAATCAAGCCCAAATACATATATCCGAATATCAAACACTTAATATTACATAAATATAAAATGTGACTAGAACAACGACCCGTGCTAAGCACAGGAATATTTACCAATAGAATCTGCAGCAACATATATAAAAATTAATTAAAATATTCAAATCACATAAAACCATCCTAAAAAAGTTACTGACAAAAAACAATAGAAAAAACAAATATGACAACACCTCTTTTTTCCTTTTTAATCCAAGAGTCTGTGGTTTATAAATGAAGAGAAGTCTGGAAAGGATAGATGAGTATACATAGAGTATTTGTATATGAGATTTGGGATGGTTATGAAGTTGTTGAGTAAAAAAGAGTGACAAGCGAGAAGAAGTATAATGGTTGCATGTGGGAGTGGGTGAGAATATGGGTTAGTGGTAGAAAAGGGATATAGCTCCCGATCAAAATCAGTAGTTACAGTCAAAACTCACTATAAAACCCTTGGCTTTAATTTGGTATAATTGTGGCTAACATTATCAGAATCACCAGATCACAATTTGCAACAGTGGTTCATGGGTAACAGTTAGCTTCATGTGGGTAAGATGAGATAAATCATATAGATAATTTTCACCTGCATACGGTGCATATAACATCGAACAATTGGGGGGGCACCTCTAAAATTGTTGATCGTCGCTCCAGATGCACAGTGCCTATAGGCACTATGGGCAGCAGAGAATTTCCCCACTCCGTACGACGCTTGGTCTTAAATTACAACTAGCATAGTAGCCGGTGTTGAGCACGGTCGGTTTTTTTTATTTTTTATTTTGCATTGTCATTTAAAAACATATATATTAAAATAATGAAGATCAAAAATTATAAATTAAACACTCATTAAATTAAGAAAAAGAAAATATTTTTATTTAATCATTGCTGCAAACTAAGCAATTAAATAATAAAACCTAAAAAAAATACTTAAAGTGTACCTAAATAATAAATAATAAAATGATATAATGTAAAAAGATTAATCAAAGGATTAAATAAATAAAAAACAAACAAACCAATTACCCATACTTAGAGAAGTTGTTCGCACGCAGTAATCAGTCAATAGCTTTGTTTCTCATTCTTTGAATCTTGAGTTACACGAAATCCAGAGTCTCACCCTATCTTCTTTTATGAAATGAGGTAAGTGACTTTTGATTTTTGAATTTGAGATTTGTATGTACAAATGGGGGAGATCATTTCCTTTCTTTGTTGGTCCACATGCGATCTTTCAGAAGAAAAAAAGTTTTCAAAAATGATTTCTTTCAAAAAAAAATTCAAACATTATTTTTTCCCCATGTGAATTCAATTTGGAGGGTCTTAGTTTCATTCCATCTTGAATTTGAGAATCTTCTCTTCAAATGGATAGAATCTAGGGGGTGCACCTGGGCAATTCGGATCGATTTAGAGGGAAAACCATCAACCAAACCGAACTCATCAGTTTTCTATTTTTCCAAACCGAACCGAACCGCCCATGTGATCAAACCGATCCTAACTGAACCGAACCAGCTTTTTTTTTTTTCACAAAAAAAACTACAATTCAAACTTGGTCAATAAAATGTAATGAGGAGAAGCTATAATGACCACTAAAATATATTTCATAATTTGTTTCAACTAAGGAAGCAAGCATCAAACGATAGATGGACTCTTTCCATCCATCATCCGGTCACTTGAATGAATGGACCAGGCCAGATTCAGCCAACTTTTCAGGCCAATGAGCTGAAGCAGTTCAAATCTTCTAGTAAAATATACCAATAAAATGGTTGGGCACATATCTATTTCTCTGTATTAAATCTGAACTAGACTATATTGTTTGATCCGGGCCAATGAATTCAACACAAAAGGAACTAGGTTTTTTTTTTTGGCTAACAAGATGGGTTCGAGTGGAATGTAGCCCCAATTTTGAGCTAATTGAGATGGGCCTCTTCATAGTTCATTTTCTCTTAGGTCAGACCAAACCGCTGGACAACGCTACTAAAAACTCAATAATGCACACTTCTTGTAGAATTTTCATCAAACATGTAACATGCAAGTAGAACATACAAGCGCTTCCCCTAAGGCTAAAATAGTAAAAACTCAATACTAAAGTTAATACATACGGTCGGTTTGGTTTAGGCAGTAAACCGTGGGTTCAAACCGATACCGACCAAGGTAAGGCGGTTTCTATGATTTTCAAACCATTGACCGAACTGATCTACAAAAAACCGATCCGAACCGCCCGGTTCGGTCAGTTTGGTCCGGTTTTGCGATGATACTGGATTTTTTGTGCAGCCCTAATAGGATCATTTCCTCTCCATTGTTGGTCCACGTGTTATTTTTTTTTCAAAAATGAAGCGTTTAAAAAAAACTTTAAAAAAATGATTTATCAAAAAAAGAAGTTTTTCAAAATCTTTTTACATGTGAATTCAATTTTGGTGGTTTTGATTTCATTCCATCTTGAATTTGAGATTCGTCTCTTCAAGTAGGTGGTTTACATGTGCCCTTTTCAAAAAAAAGAAAAAGAAATATGACATGAACTATCAATGGTGCATCTAGTTGTTTTGGATATACAAATTTGATGGATCATGAAATTCTCAAGTAGCCTTTGTGGAACTACTGAAAAAATGGCTTGTTGTATCGGTTTTTAAGTGACACAACAAGTCTGATGTGTCGGGTTTTTTAGATTGGCAAAACAACACAAGTAGTAGTGACACAACAGATTTTAGTAAAACTGACACAACAGATATAGAACTTGTGTCGGTTTGTAAGTATAAACTGACACAACAGGTATACTACTTGTGTCGGTTTTTAGCATTTCATTTCTGGAAATTTGCTTTGGAAAAGCACAAACCGACACAACAGTTCTATCTGTTGTGTCGGTTCTTCTTTAAACTACACAAAATTGGATCCCCTCTTGTGTCACTTTTAGTAGATCACCTTTTTCGAAAAAACAATGTACATATATATATATGAACAACAATTGACCTGTATACAAGCATTGCCATCCACAACAATCTCAAAAACAATTTCATTTCATTACCAAATAATTCCATTATCCAACTATCCAAAATATAACCTCAAACATTTACAAAACCCACAAAATAAAACCTAATTAGCCTGCTAGTCTAACACCATGTGAGAAAATGATTTCACGTCTAGCTTTTATCCATTCATCTACAAAAGCCACAAAATGATTTCATGTCATAGCCGTATTCTACTAAGTTCAATCTACAAAAAAAGAAAAAACAAAACAAAACAAATAGTTAGGTTTCAATCATCCATCCTGTCACGCCCTAGGATCCGGGCGCCTCGTACCCCGAGACGTGAATGAGGAGTATCTTAATAAACATATAAATAAGATAAAGTGGACGATTTAAAATCCACATAACTATTAGAGCATGGGCCAAATAGTACATTTCAGTTTCAAATATGACAATTACAGTGTATTTTTCAGTTGAGTTAATACAAATCTATATTCCAAGGAGGCTAACCCAAGTGTGCCAAAAAGGGTAATCTAAGTAAGATAGATGTGTGGCTCTCGAATGCAGTGGAGTACTACTAAGTCACATCAACTGCACATCTCTCTTTACATCCCTGCAACGCCTACACCGAAGTGTTACCTTCGCGCTAGCGGTCAGTGGCCTAGAACCTACAAGCACCAAGAGCAGGGTTAGACCTAAAAAGGCCAAGCAAGCAAACATGGGTAAATAACATGACATGTATCAATAATAACTATGCACTCATGTGTAATTATATATAAACATATATAGGTATAGAGTCTTACATGTACCTGCAAGGAAAAGGAAACTCATATAATGTTAGTGGATATATATATATGCAATTAAGGTAAAAGACAGAAGGCAGTACAAACATCAAGCAACAAGCAACAAGCAACATTAATCCAAAAATAGACAAGATAACATACACACCAAAGCTACACAACATAGATTAATGACATAAACCTATCGCATCATGCCAAGATCAATGGTAGTGTATAACGCAGTCTATAATAAACAAACGGAGCGGGCACACTCACATCAAATCCACGCACAACAATCTATATAAGTATCATAGTCACCCCACACGCTCACCACAATCATAGTGCGCATCATCACCCAATATACCCCTAATCAATAACATACTCATCATACACATCAAAATGCAAACCATAGATAAACTCAGGTCTGGTCCAACCCAGAGCCCTACTATCCAAATATCCGAATATCCAAACTCGGTGTCCTCCAACACCTACCGCACCCAGTGCCCGCATGCTGGCTGTCTCAGTATCCGAAGATACCTACCGTGCACAAAGCAAAGCAAATATATATATACCCGCGTAATGCGGTGGCACAATCCTATAATATAAAAGGCATAATTCACTATTCATTCAGAGCGGAAAGTGTGCAAGTGCATACACGTGTCAACCATTTTACTTAATAAGGCCCATTGCTACACTACACTTAGGTCCCGTTGTAGACATCCTCTTACAAGGGCAGTACCGGCTAAGGATATGATCCCCATAGAGCACATGGTGCCTAAATGATTCCCTTGGTGCTTCTGAAGGTAGTGGACACCCGGAGCTCCATGACGATATACCCTTAGCTAGCATTACCCCATACTTGCCTCAAGGAGGTCTAGCAGTCATAGCAGACGAGACACAATTATAAGTTATAAGGGTGCTCTACGTCTAAAGTACCAGAGAAGGTTTAAGGTCCAAGGTCCGCCAAGGCCTTAGGTCAAGGGTCATGCAAGGGTACCGGTGTGATTACGGTTTTGTGTCCAAAATCTAGTGAACAGTGAATGGGCCAATACACAACTCCTACCTCCTACCAGGGCCTTCTACACCTCACATACACTAATTGCCTAAGGTCCAAGAGTTGGTAGGTATAAGAGTCCGGGTCCAATGAGGTGTCACAAAGTGTGAGTCATTTCAACCATAATGCTAGTCCTAGGTTACCATTTGCCCACTTTAGAGTGGACATTATACAATTCGACACGATGATCCACGGTGGGCCCCGGGTAATATCTACACCAAACTTAATCTTATAATGACCAAGAGTATCCACGGCCCGCGGTTACCACCCCCCTGTCATGGTTTGTTCTCTCACACATTATTACAAATAGTTGGGAGTCAATGGGTAAGACCGATTTCCAATTATTCATAAGTCCCATAATTGTAGGCCATTAGCTAAATCTAAGGTCCTCTCAAGTGGGGTTTCCAACATACATTGGAACATGGGTTTCCATTGCAATGAGCCTAACATTATTTGGGTAGTTAAAATGAATAAATACGAGGATGATAGTGCATCAACATGTATACTAAATGAAGTACATTATTCATCTTGGATAGAAATCCAATAAATCCCCTAGCATATGACATAAACTAGAGCCAATCACACCTCACCCATATGCACCACAAAATACCCAATTTCATTGGCATAAAAGATCAAAGCTAAAGGTCTAATTCAATATAAGCATCAAACTCCGCAAGAAGCGCTAACCATATAGCCTATACCTTTGAACACTATGATCTACATATAACATGATATTTGAAAAGTGATTTAAATATGATTACTTGCCATCAATAGGAAGTTAGAGAATTTAAGAATAGGAGTAAGCCCTAACACAGCATTTAACATGTTTAACAAATAATATATTCATAAATCACATAATACCAATTTATATAATACATGAAATGGAAGTCACACATATTTACTAGAAATAGAGGTTTACAACTAAGGAGTAACAAGGATTAAACACAAATCCATAATTATTGACAATCTACATGCACACTATAACATCCACACATGATTATTTCCTTGGGTCTAATTTGGGGGTTTTCAACATAACATGCATTTGGGCCCTAAAACACCAAATTAGTCTTATCATTGCATCTTAAAGGAAACAATTAGCCAAGAAATTGACAATAAAACACATGCAAAAGGGGTAAGTAGAATCCACCACAACATCATGCCCATAGACATAATAATCTATATACAAACTACATGCATGAAATGAAATTTACACATGAATACTTGCCTTATGTTAGAAATCACCACAAGAAGCTATTCAAGCCATCTATTGAGATCAACCCACATCCTATGCACAAAAACCCTAAAATCCATAACCTAGGGCACCAATAATTGGGGAAAACAAGAGAAGAGAAGGGGTTAGACCAAGCATAAACATGAATGGCTCTAATGGGGCTAAGAGGAAAGGAAATGAACTATGGGGACTCACCTATCCGGATATGAAGCTTGGGAGTGCTGGAGAGGGCTGCTCTTGTATCATTGGGGTCACCGGTTGTGTGACCATGTGAGAATGAAGGCGAAGGTGGAGGTGGTGGTGGTGGTGAGGTTGATGAGTGGAGGCTCCCTTGGTGGTGAGGTGATCATTGGCAAGGAGGAATGGGGGGGAGTATGAAGTAAGAGAAGAAGAGAAGGAGAGCAAGCTGCTGGGAGCCTGGGAATGAAACTGAGGGGGACCGAATGAGGAGATGGGTTGGATTAATTGTGAGGGATTGGTGCCAAATTACATGTATGCCCTTTACACTCAAATGGACTAGAAACAGTTTATGGGCCATCGGGTGGTTAGTTTGACGTGGAAAGGGTCTACATCCTTAACAAAAGATTCACTAAATAATTCTCTCTATCTAACGAGCCCATATTGCTATACTTTCGAGAATCACAGTAAATCCCTCAATTTTCTAAAAAGACAACTATACCCCTATTTGCCCCAAACTTGGACTAAACATATTCAAAACCTCAAAAGCCCTAAACTAACATGCAAACCTAATTAATTAACATCTAAATAAGGTTCTTGACCTACTGTGAAAATACCCAAAATACCCACCATAATGTCAAATTATTAAACCGATCTTCCAAACCCAACTTAGTCTAATTGCACCCAAATTAAGTAGATAACTATTCTCACTCCTAAACTTAGTTAATTAATCCTAATTACCATTAATTTATTCTAAACATAATTGTCTAGGGCCGGGTCGTTACACATCCTAACAAATTTTAAGAAACTCTGGATGCATACTTGCCAATAAAATGCATTAGCAAAGACAATAAAACAATACGCTATGGATGCAACTCAACATTTGAGACTTACCTGGATAACCAGCAACAGTTATGCCAAAGTAATCACCATATTTAGCTCGAATATGCTCCACCTGGACAATAGATGCCAAGTCATGCTTCTATCAAAGAATACAAAACTAAAACTACCCTAGATATTAATGGATTAAAAAGTAAAAAATACACGACTAAATAAGTAAAACTACCCCCAGGCATGTTTTTTTTTTTTTTTTGTTTCTTTCTGTGTTCTGCCTCTCCTCTTCTTCTTCCTTTTTATTTTTATTTTTTTTCTTTGATTCTGGGGCTGGGACTGCCAACAGTTTTTTCTTTCTTTCTAGTTCTGGGTTTGGGATTGGAAGGTGAAGGATGCTGGCTCGGCAGGGCAGGGAGTGGGGCTCGGGGTGGGGATGGTTCGGCTGGGAGTGGTGAGGAAGGTCAAATACATGAATCTCAAATTTGAATTTTTTCATCTAGTAGTGAAGAGAAAAATAAACACCATTGCATTGTAGGAGAAAACACTTAGAAGGTCAATCCACTCCACCAAAACACTACCCAAATAACACAGACTACCACACGAAATCAAATCCATATCAGCCCCAAGTCAACTAGTCAAATAGGCTTAATACTGGCACCTGCCTGAAGAAGATGGAAATTATATACTTATAATCAGGACATGCAATGCCTGATAATTCATTCCATACAAGTGCCAATGGTGTATGGAACAAACGAGAGGAGAGGGATTCGTACTGTTTCAAAGTTCAATCTCATGAAACAATTAAAGGATCATAGAAAGATAAATTTCTGAGTCAAAATGTTTCAAAGTTCTGAAACCCATCCTTTGGCAATAAAAATCCAGATTTCATATGAGATAACCTGTAGCAACATGAACATAGGCCAGTTCTAAACACTTATAAATCAGATCATTCATAAATTAAGAATCAAAACGTGATTGAGGATACATTTTAAAATCTCTGAGATACACTTTAAACATTTGAGACAATCCTTTAACAAAAAGTTCATATAGCTGTAGGGAAAATTTATAGAAATCATAGATATGAGCAAGTCCCCCAAACATTTCACAAAGGAAATAACCATTCAAATGTAGAGAGAAACATCTTAATGTAAGAAAGGAATAATAACCTAGAAATTTGAGAAAAACAAATCATAGCAGTTGCATACATCATTATCTAAATTATTCACTTGCCTTGGCACCAATGGGTTCCAAATCACTCTCCCAAACACCTCCCAGCAGCTGGAAACACTCAGCTAGAAAAACCCCAAAAAAAGCCTACACAAAAACCCCCAAAATCACAAGTCAAGAAAGGCTTAGAATCATGGTTTGCATGTCCGAATTTGTGGACCAAATGGGCTGCTAATCCACATATAAGAAGCTGGAATCCATGGCTTACCTGAAGGAGTTTGAATAGGATGGATTAATGGTGGTAGATGGTGATGAGTCAAACCCAATCCGGATCGCGGTAATGAGTCAGGTCCAAGTGACCCAGTCCGTCTAGGATCATGGGTCAGGCCAGAGTAGCCCCGTTGAGATCCGGGTTTCGTTAAACGAAGCCTCGTCACCTCAGGTTCCAAGCCATCGCGACGAAGTCTCCCCTAACCTGCATTTACCAAGTCTCGCGGAGAGGATCTCACCTGCCTTCCACCTGGCTCGATCCTCAGGGACACGTCCGACGCTCCAAAGAGACGTTGAACCAATTACCTCCCCACCTGGTGGGAAAGAGTTATAAATAGAGCCCTCTCATCACTTGAGAGGGGACGGATTTTCTCTACTTTCACATATTTGTAACCCTCGACATTAATCGAAGATCACCTTTTGAAGTGGACGTAGGTCACGCTTGACCGAACCACTATAAATCCCTCATCTCTCTTCATTTATTGCTTTGCATTAATCATCTTGACCGGTGGTGTCCGAATCCCTGTTTTTGGCATCATCAGTTTGGCGCCGTCTGTGGGGAACGAAAAAATTCAAACCCCTTTGTTAGAATCATGGTGATCAGCACGAGGTCAGGAAGACGTGAGGATAACCCTGGCCTAGCTACGGGTCCGGGCCCTAACGCTCAGCCTAACTCTCCCAGACAGGGAGAGAACGCTCCTCCACCGGGTAATCCTGTCTCGATTACCCCCGCTCCTACTCCCTCTCCACAGCAGATGATGGAGACCATGCAGCAGCTGGTGACTCAAAACCAGCAAATCCTCCAACTTATGCTCGCAGGGCAAGGAGGAGCACCATTCGGTGGGATCCAGCAGCAGGAGGCGACGCGCTCGCGGGGCCCAACCGCTCCGCGAAACGGAGCACCTCATCCGGGCGCCCATCCCCTGGGCGCCCAGGCAAGGGGTCTTCCTATGGGCGCCCAGCCCAATCTACCTCATCCGGGCGCCCATCCCCTGGGCGCCCAGGCAAGGAGTCTTCCCGTGGGCGCCCAGCCCAATCTCCATCACCTGGGCGCCCATCCCCATGGCGCCCAGGGTCGAGGAGTTCCCCTGATGACTCAGTTCCATCGCGCCCAGGATGCCTCTGCCGAAGCTCCTTTGAACCCCCCACCTGGCCCGAGCCTGGCTGGTCCACAAGGTCATGCTTATTATGCGGCGCCTCCTCCTCAGGGTGGAGCCCACTTTGCAGAACCTCCGGCTGATGACCCCCACTTCCAAGAAGGGGAAAGTGAAAATAATACCGTGGAGGAGGAAAGCAATCTCCCTGGCCCTTCCATAGAGCCCTATAATCAATGGGAGGAGAAATTTAAGGAGATGCAGAATCAAATCGGAGATGTCTTCGATGCAGTGAGGGCGCAGGCCCCAGAGACGGTGGATTATCTCGTCAGACGAACGAACACCCCGTTCAAGTCTGATGTAGTAAACTACCCCCTTCCTCCTAGGTTCAAAATGCCGTCTATAGAGACCTTCGATGGAAGGAAGGATCCACTCGATCACCTGGAAACCTACAAGACTGTGATGCAGCTGCACAATATCGCTGATGAGATCATGTGCAGAGCATTCCCGACTACGCTGAAGGGCTCCGCCCGACAGTGGTTTTCCAATCTCGCCCCAGCTTCCATCGCCACCTTCGAAGAACTAAGCAGGTCCTTCGTGTCACACTTCATTGGAGGACGCCGCCATCAAAAGCCACCCACACACCTGCTGACGGTAAAGCAGGACAATAATGAGAGCCTCAGGGCATACCTCACTCGTTTTAACGAGGAGGTACTTCAGGTGGAAGAACCCGATGACAAGGTAACCATGACTGCTTTCTTGGGTGGCCTCCGCTCATCGGGTTTCTACTTTTCAGTAATGAAGCGCCCACCAAAGAACATGACGGAGCTGTTGGCGAAAGCCCAGAAGTATATGAATGCGGAAGACGCTACTAGGGCCAGGCGGGGCGAGTCCTCCAGAGCTGCAGATAAAGGAAAACATGATAGAGACGACAAGAAGGAGCCCAGCAACAAGCGGAGCAGAACCGAGAGGGTACCAGCCAGGGACCGACTCGGTCCTGCCCCCCCGAGAGATCGACCCTTCCCTGCTCCGCAGAGAAATCAACAAGCTTTCACAGCTCTCAATGCTGCAGTAGGGCACATTCTACTGGAAATTCAAGATGATCCCGCTGTAAAATGGCCGGGAAAAATGAAAGCTCCAGCAAATCGCAGGAATATGACCAAATACTGTCGCTTCCATCGCGATCACGGTCATGACACTGACGATTGCTTCGACCTCAAGAGGCAGATTGAAGATCTTATTCAGCGAGGACACCTGCGCCAGTATGTTGCTGGTAGGGGGCAGGCGCCGCCACAGCCTCACAATGGCGAAAATCAACACCCTATTGGAGAAATTCGTACTATCTCTGGAGGGTCAGCGGAATCATTCTCCGCCATGAAAGCCTACGCCAGAAAGGCGAGGCATCCAGATGAGCCACGACCGTCAAAGGCGTCGAGGCACAGCACTGATGAGATCATATCCTTCTCGGATAAAGATCTAGAGAACATCCAGCACCCTCATGACGACCCTCTGGTACTCTCTATGACCGTCGCCAATTTCCAGGTGCATAGGATCTTGGTTGACAGTGGAAGTTCCGCAGATATTTTATTTGTGGAAGCCTATGATAAACTGAAGTTGGGTCGAGAGAGATTGCAACCAGTCAAGTTTCCCCTCATCGGTTTCTCAGGGGAAAAGGTGTATCCTTTGGGGGCCATTATGTTACCAGTCACGGCCGGAACAGCCCCCCGAACCTCCACCACAATGGTCAATTTCTTGGTAATAAATTGTCCATCAGCGTACAACATCATTCTGGGGCGGCCCACGCTTAACTCCTTGAGAGCCGTCCCTTCCACATATCATCTCATCCTCCGCTTCCCAACCCCGAATGGAGTAGGGGAGGTAAGAGGAGATCAAGTAGCAGCAAGAGAATGCTACGTCACCTCGATGAAGGCCAAGATGACGCAGGAGGCGCTGCAGGTGGAAGTCTTGGACCCAAGAGATGAGGCTACCACGGAAAGAGGGGAGCCAGTTGAAAAACTCACCCCTATCATCTTGCATGAGGAGCATCCGGAAAAGAAGGTGTATATTGGCTCTTCACTCCCGAAAGCTCTCGTTGGCCGATTGACAGATTTTTTGAGGGAGAATATGAGCATATTCGCGTGGTCACATGCTGATCTGGAAGGGATAGACCCAACCGTCACCACCCATCGCCTCAACGTCAGCCCTCTCCACAAACCTGTTCGGCAAAGGTTAAGGGGCGCCTCCACTGAAAGGGCCCAAGCAATAGAAAAGGAAGTGGGAAAGCTGATTGATACCGGGGCAGTCCGTGAAGTCGCGTACCCTGAGTGGCTCTCCAATGTGGTGATGGTGGCCAAAGCGAATGGGAAATGGCGCCTCTGCGTAGACTTCAGTGAACTTAACAAGGCGTGCCCGAAGGATAGCTACCCGTTGCCCAGGATCGACCTCCTCATCGACGCCACGGCGGGACATGAGATGCTTTCCTTCCTGGACGCTTATTCGGGATACAACCAGATTAACATGCACCCTCCAGACCAGGAAAAAACATCCTTCATCACTCCGAAGGGCACCTACTGCTACAGGGTTATGCCCTTCGGACTAAAAAATGCTGGGGCCACTTACCAGCGCCTGGTGAACATGATGTTCCATTCCCAGATCGGGCGAACGATGGAAGTATATGTCGACGACATGCTAGTAAAGAGCTTGGCTGCAGCAGATCACATTGGTCATCTTCAAGAGACCTTCAGTGTTCTCAGGACCTACAACATGAAGCTGAATCCCGAGAAATGCGCTTTTGGCGTTGGATCGGGGAAGTTCTTGGGATTCATGGTCAATCAGAGGGGGATTGAGGCGAACCCTGACAAAATCAAGGCCATACTGGATATGAAGTCGCCATCATCGACTAAGGAGCTGCAGCGCCTCAATGGGAGAATTGCCGCGCTCAACAGGTTCGTCTCCAAATCTGCAGATAAGTGTTTGCCCTTCTTCAAAATTCTTAGGAAAACTTTTGAATGGGGATCTGAGGCTGAGGAGGCCTTCCAGAAGCTTAAGGAATACCTTGCCACACCTCCTCTACTCTCACATGCTTCACCTGGGGAAGTGTTGTATTTGTACCTCTCTGCTTCTCCCTCAGCAGTAAGCACTGTCCTCATTACAGACCATGGTGGGGTACAAAAACCAGTCTACTATGTGAGCAGAGCATACAGAGGGGCAGAGATCAGATACTCAGAGTTGGAAAAATTGGCGCTCGCCCTCGTTTCGACTGCGAGGCGTCTACGTCATTACTTCCAGGGCCACACAATCACTGTCATCACGGATCAACCTCTGAAAAGAGTTTTAGCAAAACCTGATGTTGCTGGAAGATTGGCTAAGTGGTCGGTGGAGCTTGGTGAGTTTGACATTCACTATCAACCAAGGCCTGCCATCAAAGCACAGGCTTTGGCAGACTTTGTATCGGAGCTTACGTATACTGAGGATCATCCTCTACTTACAACAGGCGCCCAGCTCCCCTCAACGGGCGCCCAGCTCACCTCTCCACCAACCGGCGCCCAGCTCTCCACCTCATCAACGGGCGCCCAGCTCACCTCTCCACCAACCGGCGCCCAGCTCTCCACCTCATCAACGGGCGCCCAGCTCACCTCTCCACCAACGGGCGCCCAGCTCCCCTCAACGGACGCCCAGCTCTCCACCTCATCAACGGGCGCCCGTCTCACCTCTCCATCTCCGGGCGCCCAAGCTTCTCCCCCACAGGACTCGCAGGCCTCTCCATCTATGAACGGAGAGCCTCTCCAAGTACCTCCTGAGAAGTCCAATGTATCGCCACTGCCAGCCTGGAAACTCTACGTTGATGGTTCAGCAACCACAGAAGGAAGCGGAGCTGGCTTAATCTTAATGAGTCCTGATGGTACACCCATCAAATATGCAGTGAAGCTCCACTTCATTGCCTCAAACAATGAAGCCGAGTACGAGGCCCTCCTCTCTGGTCTTAAATTGGCGATTGAGATGGATGCTAAATCCGTTCTCGCTTACAGCGATTCACAACTGGTGGTGAATCAGGTAAACGGCGAATTCGAAGCAAAGGAGGAAAGAATGCAAGATTACCTCATCATGGTAAAGGAAATAATCAAAAGTTTCCAATATTTTCAGCTCTCTCATATTCCTAGGGGAGAAAATGTTGCCGCCGACGCACTCGCCAGGCTCGCCTCATCATTGGAGGCCTCATCTGCGGAACCGACGCTCATCGGGCACCAATTGGAGAAAAGTAAGTTGGATGTGGTAGTCGGAAACATCCACTGTGCATCAGATGGCGATGAGCCAAATTGGATGACCCCCATAAAAGCCTTCCTCCAAGAGGGCACCGAGCCAGGTGACCACTTGGAAGCCAGGAGACTGAGGATGAGAGCTTCTAAGTTCACAATCCTACAGGATGTTCTCTACAAGAGGGGTTACAACCTACCGTTGCTGCGCTGCCTTTCCCCAGAAGAGGCTGACTACGCCCTCAGAGAAATTCATGAGGGGATTTGTGGAAATCACTCGGGAGGACGCTGCCTCGCACATAAAGCGCTTAGGCAAGGGTACTTTTGGCCAAGCATGTTGAAAGATGCCAAGGACCTCGCCAAGAAGTGCGACAAATGCCAGCGCTTCGCCACTGTGACGCGGCAGCCACCAGAAGAGCTGACCACCATCCTCAGCCCGTGGCCTTTCTCCAAATGGGGCATCGACATTTTGGGCCCCCTGCCTTTGAGTAGAGGCCAGTGCAAATTCATAGTAGTCGCCATCGACTACTTTACAAAATGGGCTGAGGCGGAACCCCTAGCGAAGATAACAGACCAAAAGGTGAAAGATTTCGTCTGGAAAAACCTGGTCTGTCGCTTCGGGATACCTGAAGCCATCGTCAGCGACAATGGCAAACAATTCGACAACAGGCTCTTCAACTCTTTCTGCGCAGACCTTCACATAAAACAACCTCACTCCAGCCCGGCACACCCCCAAGCAAATGGACAAGCAGAAGTGATGGTGAGGACAGTCCTGCGCAACCTTAAGACAAGGCTCGAAAGAGCAAAAGGTCTGTGGGTTGATGAGCTTCCAGGAGTATTATGGGCCTACAGGACAACTCCGCGGACTCCTACACGAGAAACCCCTTTCTCTCTTGCTTTTGGGACTGAGGCGGTAATCCCTGTCGAGATAGGGGTACATTCCCTAAGGGTCCACCAATACGACCCTGCCACCAACGAAGAAGGACTTCGCCTCAACCTCGATTTGATAGAGGAGGCAAGAGAAATGGCTGTGGTCCGTAATGCGGAGTACAAACGACGCATGGCCAAGTACTACCATTCGAGGGTGAGGCCTCGTTCCTTCCAACCAGGAGACCTAGTCCTCAAGAAGGTGATTCTCGCTACGAAGGACTCTCGGGAAGGAAAACTCGGACCAAATTGGGAAGGTCCGTATCTCATAACAGAAGTGGTGAGACCAGGCACCTACAGAATCCAGAACTCTGAAGGAAAGGTCTTACCCCATCCCTGGAATGCAGAACACTTGAAGAAGTACTACCAGTGAGGAGGTCCAGGGGGCAAATTAGGGTTTTTGTTAAAGGACTTAGGTTTGCACTTTTTATTTGATTTAATGTTGCAAAACAAAAGATGGATAAATAAAATTACTTTTATTACCAAAAGTTGCATAAATCAGGCTGATGTTGCCTGTACAAAAGTCAAGCTACCTACCCATGAAATCCCTATACACTAATCACTCTCATCCCCTTCCTCATAATCCTCCTCCTCATCGTCCTCATAATCACCAGAGCTGCTACCACCATCATCAGGCGCCTCCATCGGCACAAAGCCTGATATGTCAATGTCTGGAAAGGCGGCAGAAATCTTCTCTCGAAGCTCCTCGTAGCCATCAATGAAAGCATCCGCGATGCCAATCTGCAGGTCCCTCTCAGCTTGAGAAGCTCTCTCGGACGCTGTCCTCATCTCAGCCTCTACAACAACTTCCCTGAGCCTCACCTTCTCAAGGGTTCGAGCAAGCTCTGCCTCACTGAGCGAAGCCCTCTCACGGGCCTTCATCAGCTCAGCCTCACTGAGCGAAGCCCTCTCACGGGCCTTCATCAGCTCAGCCTCACTGAGCGAAGCCCTCTCACGGGACTTCGTAAGCTCAGCCTCGGTGAGCGAAGCCTTCTCGCAGGTCTTCGAAAGCTCATCTTCTACCTCGGCTGCCCTCTTATTGGCTGCTGAAAGCCCGGTCTCAAGCTTGCTTACCCTCTCTTGGGATGCAGCAAGATTGGTTGCGGAAATCCTACCAGCGGCTTCCAGGGCAATAATCTTCTCTTGAGCAGTTGAGAGCTCCAGCCGCATAGCCTCCTTCTCCCGACTCATCTGACCACAAGACTGGGCACGCTGCAGCAAGCAGATGGATACTGTGGAAAGCTGAAAAGATAAGAAACAAGAAGTGAGATAGTTATAAAGAAATGAAGGGGTAACAATCAGGAGAAAAATAAATAATGAATTTCACCTGAGTCAGGCCCTCTACAAATGAGTCAATGACTCCTTCGGTGCACAAGGCAGTTAACCCGAGAGACCTCATGCGCCAGCACATATCTCCCTAGCCTATCCCGCATTTCCCACGAACGACCCCGCCGGGGACCGGTCCCGGTGGGTGCCCCTGTAGAAGTACCCGGCTGTGGAGGACATAGCCGGGGGACAGGAAGTGTGGCTGAAGAGGAAGGCTCCAAGACAACAGTCTTAGCGGAGGAGATCCCTGCCTGAAGAGATATCTCAGGTAAAACCACCCGAGTGGGAGACACTCGGGGCTCGGTGCGAGAAGCCAATAGAGAGGTTCTTGGTGAGACATCGCCTGTTCTCGCCACCTTTGAAGGAGGGGTTCCCCTATCCGAGAAGCGGGCCGAGAACCGGTCTCCAATCATCTCTCTGCTCACCTCCGTGCCTATTAAGAGAAGTATTGACAAGTGAAACAAGGGAATAACACCTCAGGTAATGTTAAGATTATGGTCAGAGCAGATTTAACTTACTCTTTCTCTTGGATGACGGTCCTGAAGAAGAGCCCGGAGAAGGTCCACTGGCCTTACGACTTTCTTTGGGAATAAGAGCTCCCAAGTCTTTCTCTGGATGATCCCTCACCGCTTGCAGTTTCGCCTCTTGGTCCTTGGAGAGTATGGGAGGATCTGCAGAGTAACGGTGTGCATAAAGGAACAATGTGTATATACATTTACATAAGTATGGGGAAGTGAACAGAAAAACGTACCCAGTCTTTTGGCGCTAATCCATCGTGTGGGCACCAGATCCTGATCTGCTTGCGAAGCCCACTCGCCACCTATGAAGAAGAAGCGAGATTTCCAGCGGTGACAGTTCGAACGCATCCCTGTAAGAAGCTTACATCCCCTGGAGGTGAGGTAATACCATCCCCTATTAGGGGCAGGAGACTCCATCAAGTTGTAAGCGGCGTGAAACTCAGCTGGGGAGGCATCCTCGCCATTCACCTTCTTCCACAACGCAAGAAAACCCAGCAAGGCCCTCCAGCCGTTAGGCACAAGACGCCCTGGGGTTAGGGAAAAATAGTGAAGAATCCGGCAGATGGAAGAAGACATTGGGAATCTCAGCCCAGCCTCGAGCATATCCTCATAAATGAGGATCTCACCTGAGGAGCTGTCGCAAGCTGGTTCATCTTTTTCAGCAAGACGACACATCACCATGGGCGGAATATGATGCGAAGTAATGATTCGGGAGATGTCACTATCTGTCCGAAAGGTGCTGAAGATTGTACCTACTTTGTACCCGTCGTCCTCAACGATGACCTTCCCTTGGTATTTCTTGGGACGAGGACGTAATTTTTCTCTCGCCGCGGAGACCGATGCAAGGTCTCGTGACCCCTCGCCGGATGCGGCACCTGAGCGAGAGGTGCTGTGAGC
This sequence comes from Litsea cubeba, assembly GCA_012931725.1. Lineage (NCBI taxonomy): Eukaryota > Viridiplantae > Streptophyta > Magnoliopsida > Laurales > Lauraceae > Litsea > Litsea cubeba. The sequence goes on along the minus strand of CM022948.1, from coordinate 28,882,650 downwards.
ATGCGCGCCCATCTCAGGCTCGCCCACCAGGTTGGGGTCGCCCATCCGTCCTCCACCTAGCAAGTCACCCCCCTGCCTGAGCTCATCGCTGGGCCTGCTCGCCCAAGGGGGGATCGCCGAGCCTCCTGTGTCCTGCCTGCTCGCCCAGGGGGCCCCCACGGCATCGCCACCATCACCTCCCTCGCGTCCGCTCGCCCAGGGGTGCACCGCGACGTCGCCCATCGCAGGGGCACGTGCGGCCAGGCAGACGCCCACCTTGCCAGCGCCCTCGCCCACCAGGGCAGCCACCTTGCTCCTCGCCCAAGAAGCCACCACGCCCGAGCTGCCCTCGCCCATGGGGCCCGCGCCTGAGAAGCCCTCGCCCACGCCCGAGGTGCCCTCGCCCATGGGGCTCGCGCCTGAGGAGCCCTCGCCCACGCCCGAGGTGCCCTCGCCCATGGGGCCCGCACCCGAGGTGCCCTCGCCCACAGCGACGCGCGGAGCAAAGCCCTCGCCCACGCCTGCCCTGACCTCGCCCGCGACTGCCCTTGACCTCGCCCGCGTCTGCCATGGCCTCGCCCGCGCCTGCCATGGCCTCGCCAGCGCCTGTGACGCCCACCTCGCCAGCGCCTGTGGCGCCCATGGCGCCCTCGCCCATGGGGCCCTCGCCTGTGGCGACCAAGCCTAGCGCCTGTGGCGCCCATGGCGCCCTCACCCGTGGCGACCTCGCCAGCGCATGTGGCGCCCATGGCGCCCTCGCCCATGGGGACCTCGGCCATGGAGACCTCGGCCATGGCGCCCTCGCCCATCTCCTCCTCTCCTCGCCCATTGCCGAACATCGAGGAAACGACCCCATCTTCCTCACCTATGGAGGGATCGCCGGAAACGCCAACGCCAGTGCCTACCCTTCTGCTTGCCACCATCTTCTTCTCTCCCGAGGGTTTTTTCTGCAGAACCAAGTTTCTTTCTTTTGAAGAAATCAGACTCTAGGGCTTATTTTATAGCCAGAGTTTTCAAAGAAGAGTAACCCAAGCCGGGAGGACTGTCCGAAATACACATTGTTAGACCCTAAGTATTTGCAATTTGATGTCTTGCATTTGCATAACAGTCATATCATTAGGTTCATTTCCATTCCGCGTATTTATTCTTGAAAATCATCTTTTAACTCAACCTACTCATGTTTTGATTTGAAACTTCTTTTTGGTTGATTTGAACCTTGATTTTAATCATGTTTTTTTCTTGATGAAAACAATGCAAAAGGACACCTTTCAAAACTGAGTTGTTAATCATGTCAAAAAGTTCATCTCTCAAAACTTCAGATATTCAGAAAATTGGCCTGACCAGTCTGTCGGTCAAGCCATCGGTCCCTATCGGTCGACCCACAAGGAGATCAAGGTGAACCGAAAAATCCATCGGTTCTCATCGGTCAGCCTATCGGTTCACATCGGTCCACCGATAGTGCATAAAATCTCAGACCGAGACCCATCGGTTCCAAAAACAGACAGCACCTTTTTTGATGATAAGTGTGCTATCGGCTCGGCTGTCGGTTCCTCATCGGTCAACCGATGAAGGACGGTCAACCGACGAATGCAAAAGGGTCAGGAGAACTTTAAAAAATATGACCGTTGCATATGACCGTTGAGCCATCGGTCAACCGACGGCTAGTTATCGGTTGACCGACAGCCATCCGTTGAACCACTTTTTCTATAAAAGGCAAGTTCATTCCAAGAGAAAAGATGATGAGAATAGAGGCCATTGTTGGTGTTTTTAAGGCCTAAGCAAAAGGAATGAACTAAGAAAGCTTGTGTGGTCAAAAGGAAAGGGCTTAAGCTTGATCTCAAGAATTTAAACTCTAGTAAGCTTTAATTTCCTTACTCATATGTTTTATGCTTTGTCTAAACTATTGGTAAATGTTTTTAAGCATATAAACTATGATGTGTTGAATCCTCTACTTCCTTAATCTTTAATTTAAGTCATAGGATTCTTCACCTTGATTTCAAAACAAGGTTGTTTTATAAACTTAGTTAATCATGCATTGCCAACATCCTTGATTTCTGTTATGTCATGATTCATTTAACTTGTTTTGAATCTTTCCTTGTTGTTTTCATTTGTTTAAACCTTTGTCGAATTAATTTGGTTTTGAAAACAACATTGCACATGCATCACATGTTTTAGACTACATAATTTCATACAACTTGTGTCATCTTGATTTTCATAAATCATGTACAAGTTAGCAGTTGTGTACATGTGATTTGCATAACTCTTCAATCAAATCTTTTTATGAGTATTAAACTTTTGAATTGCTTTAAGCATAAAATAGATTGAACTTAATTTTAATCTTGATTGAAGTTTTCACACACACACTTCATAAGCATTCATCTTTGTAATTCTTAGTGTGTCTATGTGAGTTAGTTTTTCAATTTCATATCCGCCTAGTTAGAGGCAATTTCATTTGAGCTTAATTGTAATCTCTTAGAGTGTTTTGTAAAAACACTTTCTTTGAGAGAAATCAATTGATTGTAAGGTTATTGCTTAGCCATATAAAAGCATAGTGTAAGGGTTGTTGTTTAGCCTAGAAAAACATCATTGTAAAGGTTATTGCTAAGCCTTGGAAAGCATCTTGTAGAGGTTATTGCTAAGCCTTGGAAAGCATCTTGTAGAGGTTATTGCTTAGCCTATTGGAAAAGCACAATAGTGGAAATCCGGTGGGGTGTTGGATACACAAGCCGGTAGTGGATGTAGGCATTGAGGCCGAACCACTATAAATCCTTGTGTTATGGTGATTGGGTTGTGGTGATTGATTTGTTTCTTTACCGCATCTATTGTCATAATCATCACATGTGACTGGTTTAGTTTAAAGAAATTAAAATTGGTCATAATTAGTTATAAAGTGTAGATCACCCTATTCACCCCCCCCCCCCCCTCTAGGGTTAAGATCCCGGACTTTCAATTGGTATCAGAGCCTCGTGCTCTAATATTAGGATCAAGCGTTTTGGAACTCTTGATTAGGTGTAAAAACCTAGAGTCAAAACCCTAGTGTTGTGCTTCTATGAAAATCATTAGAATGGATTCCACTACTTTAGATTGTGTAGATTCTTCTAGACCACCATCTCTTCCATCTATTGGAGATACAAACCTTGGAATTAATGACTCCCAAGAAGAAAATGAATATGAAAATGACCTTCAACATGCTTATAATGAACTATATACATTGTTCCTAAAACTTGATAAGAACAACAAAAGTTTAAAAGAAGAATCTAAAAGATTAAACAAGGAAATTAACACTTCAAAAGATGAACTTAGAGAGAAAGAAGAAGTAATTCAATGCCTAGACTCTAAATTCATGATCACTTTGCATAATCTATCAAATGCTCAAGATGAACTAAATGAAATAAAATTAAGTCATAATGAGCTACATAAAGACAATGTAAATCTAAGAGATACATTAAAAAGACAAGATGAGAACATTATCCATTTAGAATCCAAATTGAAAATTTCTAAAGATAATTTGTTAAATCTTCAAGATGAATTAAATGTATCTAAGATAAATTGTGAAGGACTTACCAAAGAAAATTCAACTCTAAGTGATCATATAAAAAATCAAGTTGAAGATATTGTCAACCTTGAATCCAAGTTAATAATCACCAAAGAAAATTTATTCAATGCTCATGGTAATATAAAAACTTTACAACTTGGATCTAATGTAAATGAACTCAAACTTGAATTAAAACTTGCTTATGAAAAAGTAAACAAGTTTAATGGAATTGAAATTGAACTTACAAAAGTTAAACTTGAAAATTCAATTCTTAAAAATCAAGTCGCTCAACTTGAAACTCACAAACAAAAGTATGAGTGCAAATTTACCCAAGGAGAAGAGAAATTTGAAAAATTATTTAAATTGGGTAAATCACAAAGAGATAGGACGGGTCTTGGATTCAATAAGAATATTACACATGACCCAAATTTCACCAACTCATTTGTAAGAGGTGAACCCTCATTCTCATGCACTCAATTCCCATTGCCCAAAACAAAATGTCATTATTGTGGTAATGAAGGGCATTTCAAATTTGAGTGTCAATTAAGAAAAAGTCATTTGTCAAATTCCATCTATGAACCTAAAAATGGAAAATCTAATTCAATGAGGGTTAAGGCATCTAAATCAAAGGAAGACTCTAGAAAGTTCAAACAAGTCAAACCATTTCAACAAGAGTCTTCAAAGATAGATTTTAAAAGGACTAAACAAGAAAAGGTTGGTCAAAATAAATCTATCAATAAGAAACCTCACACCCTCCCTCCATTAACCTTGGAAATGAAAGAACTTTTGAAAAAGGTTGAAAGATTAAAACTAAAATTCAAAAGACAAAAGGAAGGAGGAAAAGTTAAAAGAAATAAGAAGATTAAAAAGGAAGTTGAACACCAACTATCAAAGACTAATCATCAATCTAATCTTAAAGTTGTCACACCTCAAAGATATGATGTCAAGTCTAAAAGAAACCTATATTTATCTCCTATAGTTGGTGAGATCTCAACCATAGTCTCAAAGGCTCAAAACCTTAGATGGATGCCTAAGGTTAGGCTATTAGATAAATACTAAGGCCTACTAATTAGATTAGACCAACTCACTCTCTTAAGTTACATACCTAGTTGGTCCTAAGTCTATATGGTTCAATTTTTCTAGGTACTCTCTATATGTTTGGAATTTCAAATTGGTTGTAAATTAATTTTTGAAAACGCATGTTTGAACCCAAAAGGTACTTGAAATGAAAATGCATGTGTTTGATTAATTTAAATCAAAAATTTGATGATCTAAAAATTGTTCTTCATAAGTTAAATCAACCATAAAACATACTAAGCAATGATCATTAGCTAAGAAGGCTAATTCAGAGGATTAGCCCACTTTTCTACATCTATCGGTCGACCGATACTTAAGTCATCGGTGGACCGATGAAGCAGGGCTTCGATTAAAAACCCTGCGCGCAGAAAAATCCCTTTCTGTTCTGTTTCTTCCTGCTTCGTCTCCAAAGCCCTAGGTTGCTGTGTCTGCTGGTTCTCCTTCTCTTAGAGTGAGATCCTCATTCATTTTCAAACATTGATCATTAGCAAGCATCGATTGGGCATCTTCCGAATCAGATTTCAATGTCAGAAGGCTGCACTGTTCATCTTCTTGGCTACTGTGCGTGACTGATTCCCTCTCCAAAACGTGTGGACGCTCTGTGGAAACTTCTCCAAGATCCTAAGAGATCTACTGAGCTTCAGCCAAGTCTCCCAAGCCCTCAAAAAATCGTGGTCAGTCTCTCCAAGTTGTTGTGCTCCATTTTGAGAAACCCAACCACATGTGTCTCATTCAGATTTGATCATCTGTCCTTGTTCCCCTTCCAAGGTTGATTCAGGTAACAGTGAATTCAAATCTTCCTAAAACCTTAGTCCACATTCATTCTCAAAAATTTCAAATCCTTCTATCATATCCACACTGTGCACACCAAGTATTTGTGATAATGCCTCCTAGAACCAAGAAGGCTACCCCTAGGCGCCCTGTAAAAATGGGGAAGGCCACAGCCTCTTCTAGCAGACCTATAGAAGACAGTGGGAATGAAAGCTCGTCTCCATCACCCCCTCCTCCTTCAACCAATTTGAGACTTGACTCAAATATCTTACAAAGTCTTCAAAGGAGGAATGTTGTAGTGGAGAGAAGGACTATAGTGGAAAAGATTTCTTCCATGGGTTTCAACTTGAACGATGTGCTTGGTCAAGTGGGGTGGGAGAGGATACTTCTTTGGGGTGATATTGCATACCCTTCAATAGTTAAATTCTTGTATGCATCTATCACAAGCACAAATGACTCTATCAATGCTTGTTCCTTCACCATTTCCTTTATGGATAGAGATGAAGTATTCACACCTCAAAGGATAGGACTGATAATGGGGATTCCTTGTACTCCTACGGGAGTAACATATGTGAGTGACACACCTTCGGAGGATGAGAGGATCAAAGCCACCATTGACATATGTGGCTTCAACTGTCAATGGGATCAAAAGAAACACCATCTAACCATTAGTTCCCTAACTCCAATCAATAGGATTATTCACAATCTTTTCACTTACAATGTGTATCCTAGAGGTGGAAATAGGACTGAGCTTACAGCTTTCATGGTTAGTATCCTGTCTAAGGTAGTAACTGGCACTCCCATTTGTCTACCCTCTCTCATTTGCCATACAATTATCAAATTTCGAAACTCATTGGCACAAAAGAATGCCATTCCGTATGGGTATCTGATGACTCAGATTGCTCTTCAGTTTCGTATTCCTGTACCAACTGGAGAAAGCTCCATTTTCAAAGCTCCATTTTCCGTAACCAATCTGAATCAAATGAATCTCATCCCAAATCCTCACATCCCCATAGCAGAAGATCCTCCCCTGGCACAAGAGCCTCCTTTAAGACAAGAGATACCAAGATCTCCAGCTCCTCCTGCTCATGCTTCATCTTCAAGACAGACTGCTGGTCCATCTACCCCTGGCACATCTTCTGATTGGCAAGCAGCCGTGGAAAGAGATATAGCTTACTTGAAGAAGAAACAGAAGAAGCAATCAAAGACAATGAGCAAAATGTTCAAGTACCTCTCCAAGATCTCAAAGAGCTGTAGAAGAGATGACGTCGCTAGATCACCATCTCCATCTCCTCCATCTCCAGAGTCGGACTAGGATTTTACTTTCCCCTTTACCACATTTTGTGTTTCAATTGGTGTATTAATGGTGGTGTGCTTTTGTATTGGGAAAAAGGCTGGATAATCAGTTTAGACTTTGTCATTTAAACTTCTATTTTCAGTTAATGCATGGTTAAGTTTTATGTCTATGTCATTTGCTAAAATGTAAGACTGTTGAATCTTTATATATTGAATGACATCTTTTGATCCATGTGTCATCTGCATAAAATATCTTTGTTATTGTTATTTCTTTCCTTCACATTGAAGATATCAAAATTATGCTATGAGAAAGGTATATGTTTGCATGAGTGTTTGCAGACTATTTAGCAATTTGATGTCAATGGGGGAGAAGAAGAAGAAACATAAAGACTAAGTGGAAAATGAAGATAAAGAGGAGTTGAAGCAAGGACACCATTGCAAGAACAATGGGGGAGAGCAAGGACAATGGGGGAGAAAAGAAGGAGCAGATAATGAACAATGGGGGAGAGCAAGAACATTGGGGGAGCTGAAGTAAGAAGAAGTAGGAGTGGACAAATGTGATGAATTGATAGTTTTAATGAGTGGTTGACTGTTAGTTGCCATCAAATTGCAAAGGGGGAGATTGTTAGACCCTAAGTATTTGCAATTTGATGTCTTGCATTTGCATAACAGTCATATCATTAGGTTCATTTCCATTCCGCGTATTTATTCTTGAAAATCATCTTTTAACTCAACCTACTCATGTTTTGATTTGAAACTTCTTTTTGGTTGATTTGAACCTTGATTTTAATCATGTTTTTTTCTTGATGAAAACAATGCAAAAGGACACCTTTCAAAACTGAGTTGTTAATCATGTCAAAAAGTTCATCTCTCAAAACTTCAGATATTCAGAAAATTGACCTGACCAGTCTGTCGGTCAAGCCATCGGTCCCTATCGGTCGACCCACAAGGAGATCAAGGTGAACCGAAAAATCCATCGGCTCTCATCGGTCAGCCTATCGGTTCACATCGGTCCACCGATAGTGCATAAAATCTCAGACCGAGACCCATCGGTTCCAAAAACAGACAGCACCTTTTTTGATGATAAATGTGCTATCGGCTCGGCTGTCGGTTCCTCATCGGTCAACCGATGAAGGACGGTCAACCGACGAATGCAAAAGGGTCAGGAGAACTTTAAAAAATATGACCGTTGCATATGACCGTTGAGCCATCGGTCAACCGACGGCTAGTTATCGGTTGACCGACAGCCATCCGTTGAACCACTTTTTCTATAAAAGGCAAGTTCATTCCAAGAGAAAAGATGATGAGAATAGAGGCCATTGTTGGTGTTTTTAAGGCCTAAGCAAAAGGAATGAACTAAGAAAGCTTGTGTGGTCAAAAGGAAAGGGCTTAAGCTTGATCTCAAGAATTTAAACTCTAGTAAGCTTTAATTTCCTTACTCATATGTTTTATGCTTTGTCTAAACTATTGGTAAATGTTTTTAAGCATATAAACTATGATGTGTTGAATCCTCTACTTCCTTAATCTTTAATTTAAGTCATAGGATTCTTCACCTTGATTTCAAAACAAGGTTGTTTTATAAACTTAGTTAATCATGCATTGCCAACATCCTTGATTTCTGTTATGTCATGATTCATTTAACTTGTTTTGAATCTTTCCTTGTTGTTTTCATTTGTTTAAACCTTTGTCGAATTAATTTGGTTTTGAAAACAACATTGCACATGCATCACATGTTTTAGACTACATAATTTCATACAACTTGTGTCATCTTGATTTTCATAAATCATGTACAAGTTAGCAGTTGTGTACATGTGATTTGCATAACTCTTCAATCAAATCTTTTTATGAGTATTAAACTTTTGAATTGCTTTAAGCATAAAATAGATTGAACTTAATTTTAATCTTGATTGAAGTTTTCACACACACACTTCATAAGCATTCATCTTTGTAATTCTTAGTGTGTCTATGTGAGTTAGTTTTTCAATTTCATATCCGCCTAGTTAGAGGCAATTTCATTTGAGCTTAATTGTAATCTCTTAGAGTGTTTTGTAAAAACACTTTCTTTGAGAGAAATCAATTGATTGTAAGGTTATTGCTTAGCCATATAAAAGCATAGTGTAAGGGTTGTTGTTTAGCCTAGAAAAACATCATTGTAAAGGTTATTGCTAAGCCTTGGAAAGCATCTTGTAGAGGTTATTGCTAAGCCTTGGAAAGCATCTTGTAGAGGTTATTGCTTAGCCTATTGGAAAAGCACAATAGTGGAAATCCGGTGGGGTGTTGGATACACAAGCCGGTAGTGGATGTAGGCATTGAGGCCGAACCACTATAAATCCTTGTGTTATGGTGATTGGGTTGTGGTGATTGATTTGTTTCTTTACCGCATCTATTGTCATAATCATCACATGTGACTGGTTTAGTTTAAAGAAATTAAAATTGGTCATAATTAGTTATAAAGTGTAGATCACCCTATTCACCCCCCCCCCCCCCTCTAGGGTTAAGATCCCGGACTTTCACACATCTGCAGGGACAAGCGGTTAAGGTCGGGAAGAAGAAAATTTGTCAAGAGACGAGATTGGAATTTATCAATGCCCCCTTTCAAAAATAAAAAATATATATATATATTATTATTTGAGAACGGGGCATTAGGGGGCAAATGATGAGTCAAACCCAATCCGGATCGCGGTAATGAGTCAGGTCCAAGTGACCCAGTCCGTCTAGGATCATGGGTCAGGCCAGAGTAGCCCCGTTGAGATCCGGGTTTCGTTAAACGAAGCCTCGTCACCTCAGGTTCCAAGCCATCGCGACGAAGTCTCCCCTAACCTGCATTTACCAAGTCTCGCGGAGAGGATCTCACCTGCCTTCCACCTGGCTCGATCCTCAGGGACACGTCCGACGCTCCAAAGAGACGTTGAACCAATTACCTCCCCACCTGGTGGGAAAGAGTTATAAATAGAGCCCTCTCATCACTTGAGAGGGGACTGATTTTCTCTACTTTCACATATTTGTAACCCTCGACATTAATCGAAGATCACCTTTTGAAGTGGACGTAGGTCACGCTTGACCGAACCACTATAAATCCCTCATCTCTCTTCATTTATTGCTTTGCATTAATCATCTTGACCGGTGGTGTCCGAATCCCTATTTTTGGCATCATCAGATGGGGTGGCCAGCAGTGGAAGGACCTAAAAGTGGGATGCTCAGAGAGTGGACGATGAGAGCAACGCGTTGGCGACGATTGGTTTCGAAGTTACTTTAAGTTTGGTGAGCTTTAGTGAACAAATGGAGGAGAAAGAAGGGAAGAAAAGCTTCACCTGAAACAACCCAGTTGCAGGATTGAAATGAAGGAAGAAACAGAGACGTGAGGGAGATGGGGTACATATAAGAGAGGTGGGTGCGGGCCCCACAACTTACTAGAACTAGATGGGTTTGGAAATGGACTTTCTGGGCCTCAGACGGACTCGACGAAGAAAACTAAAATGATCCTCATAAAATCTAGTTTTCAAAAAGTATATTTTCCTCAATTTCTGAAATTTTCGAAATTCAAGTACAGATTTAGTGTGAAAAGTCATCTTTGCCCTTTTTCTCGAAAAACATATTTTCTAAGTATAAAATCAAAATGGTCAAAACATGAAAGTTGTTAAAAACAATAAAATTAGTCAAAAGGAATAAAATTTGAAAATTTTCAAAATCGAGAATAAACTCTCACAAAAACATAAATCACACGGGTCGGGTCAAACCAAAGTCAACGATCCTTAAAATTCCCCAAAGCTATGAAAAATCTATTCAGACTTTCAAACGAAGCCAAACCACTACTAAACCCACTTAAAAAGCTAATCCACGATTAATAAAATACTAAACAAGAGAATTAAGGGTCGGGGTCTTACAGAAGCCGAGAAGAGAGAGGGAGTGGCAGGAAGAAACGAGAGGAGAGGGAGATGAAAGCTTGAGTTTTTTTTTTCTTTTTGTGAAATGCTAAGTCGGTGGGAGATGAAAGCTTAAGGTTTTTTTTCTTTCTGTGAAACGCGAGGAGAGGGAGAGAGTCTGTTCTTTTTGGGTTTATTTAATTTGGCGCAAAATTAATTTGGCACACTTGAAAATTTTCACTTAAGCACGAAATTATACTGAATTTTTATGTGTCGGTCTGATGAAGTATATAAAACATTACACTCAAATTTTAGCCCAACCGACACAACAGCTTGTGTTGTAGTGTCGGGTTCAGTAGAACTGACACAATTCAAAACTCTGTTGTGTCTCTTTCCAATGAAGTGACACAACAAACCCGATCCTAATACAAATAGAACTCAAACCGACACAAAAAGTTTGTTGTGTCGGTTTTTCACATACCCGACACACCAAAAACCGACACAACAAGCCATTTTTTTAGTAGAGATTTCATGAGGCCTTTTGCTTTGGTAAGTCCATGGATTTGCCAAATAAAAAAAACTTCAAAAAAACATGTGGCTTTTATTACATTCATCCAAACATGGATTTATCAATCTTAGCTTCTCATGCATGAGATTCTCTCTTTTCTCAAAGTTTTTTATTTCAAAATCTTCATAGAATCTTTGGTAAGCTCGCAATGAGTCCTCAAAATCACCTTTTCGGATTTAGTGAATTCATCCCAAAATTAATTTACTAAAGTTTTTCCAAAAGGGAGTTAAAACTTCTAAAACCCTTTCTCATCTTAGAACTATTTTGTGGATGCGATTTTTAGCCTTTAGATCATTCTCTTTGCCTTGAACTGGGATCCGTCTCTTTGATAAGTTGGATTTACAGGTCATTCGTCGTTTACTCGTGTCGTGACCCCGGACCGGGTTAGAGAGTCTGATCCAGGATTCTCATGCGACTAAAGATACCACGCCACGTGCATCTCTTTGGTTGGCTAATCCGTACACGGGTTTAACAAGAACATTTCATCCGAGCACGTGATTTTCTACAGGGTTCTGCGGTGAGGATTTCCATACCAGTCATCTCACATACAATCAAGTACATATTCGGGATTGCGGAAGTGTGTAGCAAATCATATTCATACCATTCCATTTCATAAACAAGACTGATTTCATAAATATAGACAACATAGTGTCAGAGTGAGCAATGATCATTGGCATTCCCAAAATATAATATTAAAGTTTATACAAAAGATCAGTTGGTTAAATTGCCCCAAAAATAATGGCCAACAAAGGCCAATACATCCAAAAGAATAACCCCCAAAAGATATTAATAAAAAACCCCATAATGTATCGCATCTCGAAGCATAACTGGATGTCTACATGACATCGTCAGCTTGCCATTCAATCACACGCTGCGGTTCACCAACCGCCTCCTCTGGCTCCTCCTCAAGGGCAATGGGTTCGGGACCTGAGTACCAAAATTAATGGGTCAGACATGATGGTCGAGAAAGATATAACAATAAATTTAAAACAATGATACCTTGGAAAAACATTAAAACCTGTATAAACAATGAGTTTCATCAAGAAAATACATCATTTATTATAAAAGACATCAACAGTATAAAACATGTAAAGGTACTAAGAAATAGGAACTAACAAGATGGCAACCACACAAAGCTAAATCCTCTCTCACTAAAGTGATGAGAGCTATCAGGGTGTTGACCTCAGTCACACGAGGTGAGTAGAGTCAACGATCATATATATAATATAAATATAATATGACAAGACCACGGTAGCGAACCGGGTATTGGGACAGGGCAGGATCCAAGCTGCAGCTGGCAGGACAAGAGGGGGATCTTCAAGCCGATAGATCAAACCGACAAGGTACATCCAAGCTTAGTGGTGCCGACTCATAGGTCAGGTGCAAGAAAACAAAACAAGTACATGTATAAATGGGATGGGATGCTCATAAGCATAACAGTACAATTGTATCGGGTCAGGCATATACAGACTAGCAAAATGCCAAAAACATGGTTTCAATGTATCCGGGGATGACTAGTCATAAAACATGAAGTTTGAAGTATATAAGAGAAATTCAGGTAAAATCAAGTACAAATGGATTTTCTACAAATTTCCGGGTCAAGCTTTAAAGGTCCAAGGTTTAAATCAGTGTGAATAGGGTCCTGTATGTTGGACTTGATATACATTTGGTACTTTTTGAGAATTGAAAACATTCCGGGTCCCTACGTACATTGACAAGCCTAAAAGACTTTAACGAGTCTTGGTGATGGGGTTTCTTTCACAACCGAACATCATACAACGATTTTCAAGTCCTCCCATAGCAATGGGACTCCAAACAAGACCTCTTTAAGCCTTAAGTAATGTTTCAAGTTCCCAAGAATTGACCCAGGCCTGACATACTGTTCGCTCGGGCGGACAGCTCTCTGGGAGGGGTTCGTTCGAGCGAACTTGGGTTCGATCAACCGAACTGCTCTCTGTCTGGGTTCGCTTGAGCGAAGTGTCAAGTTCGCTCGAGCGACCTGTCCAGAAACCTGTTTCTAAGTGCAGTTCAAGCTCTTCTTCTTCTCCTCTTTACATACACTTCTGAGCACCCATTTAACATACATTTGAAGGTCTCAAAACCTCCTTTAAAACCCCATCTAATCCTCCATTCCATCTCATTTCATCATAAAAAGCCCATGGAAATCCATACATTTAGCAAATCAAAATTGTATACAATCAATATACATTTCCAAAAGAGTAATGAGCTAGAAAGATACTTTAACAAGTGCATTTCAAAGCCAATAGAAGATATAGTATGAAGCAAGGTGTAAGCAAACCAAAAGTCATTAATGAAAACCAAATATGTGTATAAAACATGAAATACATCAATAGATCATTTCATCCACTTGTCTCAGGTCCAAGGCTAAGAATCAAAGCTCTAAATCACCTCTCCAAGCCACAAGAACCAATCTATTCAAAAACCTCCAATCCACCAAATATAAACCCTAGAATATCAAAATCAAGAAATAGAAAGAGGAAGTTTGCAAGAATCAAGATGAAGCACCTTAAGGGCTAGGAGAACATAAATCTAAGAGATTAGGAGAATCACTTACTTGTAGAATCCTCAAATGATAAAGGCTAGCTCAATGGAGATCCTAGGAAGCTTGGTTTTCTTCAAAAATGGTATCTGTGAGATGTTCTTGAGACGATGAAGGAGATTATGAAGTCCATATCTCAAATGGGTGCCAGGTTGGAGTGATTGAGATGGAGAAAGTAAGAATAACAAGGAGGAACCTAGGGCAGCTGTAGCTTCTTCTCCTTCAATGGATTTGAGCAAGAAAGGGAAATGAGGGAGAAAATCTCTCCTTATATAGAAGTTGAAGGTGGGGCCCATAACTTAAAGAAGAAGATGGCTGAAAACTTGTCTTTCGGGACCTCAGATGAGTTCGACAAAGAAGGCAAAGTTGATCGGCGAAATTTTTAGTTTCAAAAAAGTATATGTTTCGCGGGTTTTGGTGACATTGAAAATAGTGTCCAGATTTTAGATAAAAAGACCATTTTGCCCTCAAATTGAGAAAAGTCGGGTTTAGGGATCTCGAATGACGACGGGGTTAACATGAGAGTTGTAGGGATTAACGAGATGAGTCAAACGGGGCTAAAATATGAATTTTTCGAATCACAAGTAAACCCCATCCTTACGCGAAACTAAAAAAGAACCCCCAAAGGGTCCCACTAAATTAAGAAAGCTCTCAAAATTCCCCAAAGCTAATAAAAAGCTATTATAATCCCAAACTTAACCAAAATCCACTAAACACACTTAAAGCTAAAACACAACTTAATTAATACTTATCAAGGTATCTTGGGTCGGGGTCTTACAACTCGTTTTACCTTAAATCGAGCCTTGTTTCTTCGGTAAATTGGGTTTGTTGGGCTATATTTGTTCCTAGCAATACGGGTACGCTTTTTTGACCCTACAGTATCCACGACCAAAACATTTGTTTCCTTCTGTCTTTTACTCATTTTACTTTGAGTGAGCCTTGCTCCTCAGTAATTTGGGTTTAGGCATACAGATGTTTCTAGCCGTGCTAGTATGCTCATTTTAAGTTTATTGTACTTGCGATCCAGAATGCACGTGTTAACAGGATTCCTACTTGCAACCAAGGCATCATATCTTTTAGCAACTCCGCCAATACTGGGTCAAGTTTTGCTCCCTGGATAATTATCTTCGGCGCTTTGGGTCATGTCATTCCCAAGACATCTAAATCAACCTTTCCTGATGTCAAGAAAACTGAAGTTTGTGGTGCTCCCACAAAACTTCACTCTTCCAAGAATCAGGTCTGCCCCAAAACCTGGCCTCAGAACCCTTCCCCAAAACAAAGAAGGCTCCAAAGATCTTTGAGGCCTACATATCTGGGCGCCCCACTCAAAAACTACAAGTTTCATACTCTTTCTTTCATGAAAGAGGAGAAATCCATTTTTCACCCAACATTAAATTCAATCTTTCGTGAGCATGCCAAGGTCTACAAAAGGGCTAAGGTCGGTTCACACTCTTCTAGGCTTTCTCGTAAACAAAAGAAAAAGTCCCCTTGGACGTACTCTGGGGCTCGGTCTTTGGACCGATCCCATGGTACCCAGGGGTGATATCATCGATATCACCCCTGGGTACCATGGGGTCGGTCCAAAGACCGAGCCCCAAGTACGTCCAGGTAGCAGGGCTGTAAACAAAAAGATAGGAAAGTCCACATCTCCATAGTTAAACCCTTCGTTTCCACCGGGGCTAAACTCAAAAATTTTAAGGCATCTCTCAAACGATCAAGATCAGACTAGGTCTAGATCCTGTCAATGCTAAACTTCAAGATAGATAAGCTCGGTTGCTGCATTCGAATGAGTACTTTTTCCATCTCCAAAGCCAGACCAAAGCCAATGTGACTCAAATTGCTCGCCATATATTTCCGTGCACTATTTTGACAAAAGAAGATTGAAAAACAGAGAAGTCAGTTTGCTCCACTTCAAGTCTCGCAGAGGTGGGTCAAGAAAGAGAAACAAAGTCAAGTCGTCGATGTCCACATGGTTGGAAAGGAAAAAGGACACCATAGCCTGGCGACAAAAGTCCACATCAGACGACCAATGACTCGCAATGTCACCCGGTTGGGAAGACGGTTAGAAGAATCACCTACTCCCTTGAACCAAGAAAAGCAAAGCAACCTTTCTTCCAATACTTTGTCCAGAGTAGTAAGCTCGGGTTCGGCTACCAAAATAGTGTCTTCTTTCACATATGGAGAGATGAGCATCTTTGCCACAACCTTTGAGCCACCTCACATGACCATACGTATCCATCAATTGGAAAAAGGTCAACAAAGGACTGAAGCCATGATAGAAACCCTCCTCACTGTTCAGCGTCAAAGCGCGGTGAATGAAGACGCTCCTCCAAATCATCCAGATGAAAGGAGTATCTGAAGTTGAGGATGAATCGCATGCCCTCACCAAGAAGGATATTGACATCCTCACAAAAGCCAAGGTGGAAGAAAACCTTAAAAGAGAATGGTACCAAATATCCCTATCCATTATGGATGGATTTAGTTTCGTTTCCTCCGAAATTTAAGTAACCTACTATCCAAACATAAACATATACAGGGAAAGGTTCAGCTCGGAAGCATGTCATCTATTTCAAGATATTGATTAGAGCCATCACGGATCAAGATTCTCCCAAGATCTATCTCTTTATAAGTACCCAAAAAGGTAACACCTTCAATTGGTACTGCACATTCCCAGAAGACTCCATCATGAATTGGTCTATGCTTGAAGCATGCTTCTCGTCACACTTCAAAGATGAAGACCATCCAATTACGTACCAAGGCTCAATCTTGCAACCTAAAACAAAGAGGAAATGAGTCTACATATGACTTCATCTGCAAATGGAAAGTAATATCGTATAAATGCTCAGATGTGCTCCCACAAACTTCTCTGGTTGACATATGTCGCAACAACATGATTATGGGCCTAAAGTAAAAGAACCTAGGTGAGCTCCTAGAAACTGTTATATATGGAGGTTGAGACGGTGATAAAAAAGTATTAATAGCCAGAACCCATCAAAGAAATAGCCTTCTCCAACTGCAACTTCAAGGCCTAAGAAAACGGAGTTTCTCAACATCCAAAAAGCTCAACAACTCAACCACAAAAAAAAGGTTGAAGACAAAGGTAAAGGTAAACGTTCCAAACTCTCTAATGCCTTCAAAGAAAGGGTAAAACAGAAATACACATTCAATAAAGATAATGAAGAAATCATCAAAGGTCTTTTGGCAAACGGCGAACTCACTTTGCTTGGACCTAAAAGACCAGGAGGCGTGGGCAAAACCAATGAACCTCGGTATTGCCCATACCATCAGATAGTCTCACATCCTCTCAATCAATATTTCGTTTTGAGAGAAAAGATTAATGAAATGTGGAAAACTGGTGCCATCACCTTCAAAAAAGATTATGGGGATGCCTCTGTCAGTATGGTGTCCTGTGAATAAATGTCTTAGCCACCCAAGAAGAAAATCACTACTTCATTCAAGAAGATAAAAAGGATTCAAGTCTCTTCGGAGTTGGTCCCTTGTGCATCTTGATCTCTTAAAAGATGAAGACTAGGAGATCGTGAAAAATAAGCCTACGTCTTGACGGCGCATGCAAGCTAGTAAGAAGCTTCACACTTTGAAAAGAAAGACGAAGCCAAAAAAAAAAAGACTCAATAAGTGGCAGAAACATCATATACCGTTTCATTGGGGGCAACGGATGTTCTAAGCATTCGAAGACGATGGGAACTACCGGAATCGGCAAACACGAAGATTCGTGGGTCTGACACTTTTGTAACCCAAAGCGAACGAAACAGTTGGGTTTTCTTTTGTTTAATGTACAGGTATGCCAAATCTTCTATTCTACTTAGAAAATAAAGAAAATGATTCGTAGATCATTTTTTCGCATATATAGAAAGGAGAAATAGAATAATTTCTAACATTTCTTTCCACATGTGTTGAAAAAGAGAGTGATCATGGACTGAACAAGCTTTAATATTCACGGGTTGTGCCGTGTCATGCCCAGGCTGAAAAGGGGTCAACCCAGCACGGCCCATGGAATAGACATTTCCATGCCATGTTAGGCCATGCCTCATCTTGGATGGGTCGTGTCGCCCAAAGACCGGCCCTTTTTTTAAGTTTTAAACTTTTTAAAAAAGATCATAAAGGGTTTCAACTACAGAAAGATGAACTGAAATAAGTGTACAGACATTCATTGAAAA
The DNA here is from genome assembly GCA_012931725.1 of Litsea cubeba. Lineage (NCBI taxonomy): Eukaryota > Viridiplantae > Streptophyta > Magnoliopsida > Laurales > Lauraceae > Litsea > Litsea cubeba. The sequence continues at coordinate 28,864,823 of CM022948.1, read as the reverse complement.
AAGACATCAAATAATTTGTATTCCTTTAAAATGAAGTTACAAAGGCTTAAAAAAATTCCAAATTTGATGACATTCTAACTTTATGAAAGCTTTATTGAAAAAGAATAAGAATTACAACTTTACTAGTATAAAAACATTCTAAGAAAAACAGTTGCAACACAACTATGATGATAGTTTCTAACTTGAATTAAATTTCACAAGAATTACAAATATGATAATATTTTTAACACTATGGTATGTCTAATGCCGAAAACTCGTCTTCTATTTCATCTACCTCCATCAAGTGTTGTTTTCTACTCTCAGCTTGGAACCAGTCTTGTAGTTGGATGAATTGCCAGAGTCGCAGGTCATGCTCTCCTTCAAGCAATAAATGCCCCCACGCCAGATAGATATCTAAAATGAGTTACCGATGAATTTTCCTCCAAGTTAAAATAGGCTCATATCCTCTGTATATTCCCATCGAGTCCAACCTACTCCATTAGTAGTCCGACTTAGTCCAATAAAATATTGAGTCAACTCGGCCCAAAAGAAACTCAAGTCACTCTAGGGTGGATATGTTAGATATCGCGATCACTGAGAGGGGGGGGGGTGAATCAGTGATTCCTTAAAAACAGGTCCAATTTAACAACAAAAGCAAATCAAATCACACAAGGACACCAGATTTAACGTGGTTCACCGAAAGGCTACGTCCACGGTTCAAAGACTGTCCGAACACCGATCCGGAATAGGTCTGTATCTTATTTAGTCGCACCAACGACAAAGAGCACCAACCCTTAAGTTTCAGATAGCACCAACTATCTAGGAAGCACCTACTCCCTTTACAATTGATCGGCACCAACAGATAGGATCACCAAACCCCTAACACCAAGCACCAACTTGATGTTCTACAGAATAAAAGTAGAGAACTTTTCTACAGCCCTTCCCCTCTACAATCTCTCTCTCTCAATCCCTTACAAATTGATATTTAAAGCATAAACAGAGAGACACTTATCTTATGGACGAATCACCATCTTCATGAGCACATTCTCGTCCACACTTGCTGTAGAAACGTGCAACACAACAGCACACAGCAACAACTCCTTCTCCAATCACTCTTCTCTCCAAAACTCTTTCTTTTTGTTCTCTCTTCTCTTCTGTGTGTTTGAAAAAGAACCAATCAAGCCTTTATATAGGTTATGGTAACCCTTAAGAGTGTTCAAATTAGGCCGGAATTCGTTTAGAAAGAGTCCCAAACGAAATACATAAAAATCCTGAATTTTCGCGCACAACTTCTAATTTCTGCGTAATTCTGGTTCCCGTGCTCGGTCGACATCATGGTGTCTTCGGTCGACCGGCGACACACTGTGTCACAAAATAACTGGGAGCTAACCTGGACTGTTTTCTGGAGGTTTCTCTTGCCCGGTCGACCGCATGAGGTGCCCGGTCGACCGACCACTCTGCTTCAGGAATTCTGAATTCCTGAACTGTTTTAGCTCTGATTATTCTTTGAAGCTCTATCAATACCACACTATCAACACCATACTTGTAACATTGTGTTGACAATAACATCAAATGATTACTTGAGATACTAAACACTTCAATGCTTCATAAGACTTCTCAAGTCATCTCAAATTCCAACAATCTCCCCCTTTGGAATTGTTGGCAACACTTGGAACACTTCCCTGTCTTCAAAAAACAAACATAATCAAGATCTTCACATTCACAATCTTGATACCACTCTCCCCCAAGCTATCATAGCATAACTTTTTCTTGCATAACTTCTTCTAGCATAACTTCTTATAGCATAAGACTTTCTCCTAGCATAACATTCTCCCCCTTTGACAACAAGTCCAAAGGGACCAACCAAGGAGCGAATAAGATATTCAAGAAATACATTGCTCCCCCTTTCAAGCACAACTCCTAAGGATTAGGAGAGTGAGTAACTCCTAATTTTTTCCGGAGATACTTGAAGACTTCCTTTGGCAGAGGTTTTGTGAAGATATCAGCAACTTGCTCAGTAATTGGAACATATTCCAACTTTACCTCACCGTCTGCAACCTTTTCCTTGAGAAAGTGATAGCGGATTGCAACATGCTTCGTTCTAGATTGCTGAACAGGATTCTTAGAGATGAGAATTGCACTTGTGTTGTCACAGAGGATCGGCGTAGGATCCGTTGTCGGAACTCCTAGATCAGAGAGCATTTGCCGCATCTATAACACTTGCGTATAACAAGTTGTCGCTGCAATATATTCCGCTTCCGCTGTAGAAAGGGATACTGAATCTTGTTTCTTACTGTGCCATGCCACCAACCTTTCACCGAGATAGAATGCACCACTGCTTGTACTCTTGCGATCATCTATACATCCAGCCCAATCGGCGTCAGAGTATGCAACAAGAGTGAAGGATTTGCCTTTAGGATACCAAATGCCAAGCTCCATGGTACCTTTCAGATATCGAAATATCCTTTTTACTGCTGTAAGGTGCGTCTCAGTTGGTGATGCTTGAAATCGAGCCACCATACATGTTATCAAAGTTTAGATGCCCAAGGCGTTTGTGCCACAACCAACTTTCCTCTGTCCGACTCATCAAGCAAGTCTTTTCAGCTCCATCTGACAATGTATAGAGATTTCCAGCAGTCCTAGATCCAGTAGCCACTGTTTTGCCGTTGCTACTCTTCTTGATAGCAAACCCATTCTTAGTGAAGACAACTTCGTGGCCTTTGTCACAGATCTGGCTCACACTAAGCAAGTTGTGTCTCAGTCCAGACACATATAAGACCTCGTTGATCTGATCTTGTTTGCCTTTAGCTGAACAACACCTTTTCCGCAGATTTTGGCACCATCATTGTTACCAAACTTCACTGATCCGCCTTCATAGTGCTGTAATTTGACGAATTTTTCCTTATCACCTGTCATATGGCTTGAACAGCCACTATCAAGGACCCATGGTGCTGCCTTCTTTTGTGCATTGAATGCCGTTTGCACAATGAGAGATTCCTTGGAATAATCTTCCCTTTTCTTTGCCCTCCATGCCTTAACTAACTTGGGTTTCTTTTCAACCTGAAATTGGTTAGCAATAGGCAACCTACAATCCCTAGCCAAGTGTCCATAATTATAACACTTATGGCACTCAATTTTGTGGCTGTTTAGGATTGAGAAAGGGTTCCTAGTCACAAACGGGCTGTTTCTAATATAGAATTTGCAATCAGCTCTTTTATGTCCATATCTATTACAATGATAGCAATAACCATAGAATCTGAACATTCTTCCTTTCTTAGGTGGCTGGTTAAACTCCACAAACCTTTTCTTACTGACCATCTCAATACTAGGCTGAATTTGAAGCTTTGTAGCCTTGAGAGGTATGGCACTTTGTTTCATAAACAAAGAAGGTGCAGCTTTAGAGGACTCTCCGGTCTCAAATCCAATACCAAATTTATTGTGGAAGGGTTTTTGAAATTTCAGAATTTCATTGAGTTTCATTGTCCCTTCAATTACTTGGAGCACTTTGAGTTTTTGGCGACTTTCCAAGTTTTCAGCCTTTGCTCTAGCGATTTCAGTTTCAAGTTTTATAGCCTCTTCCTTTTTGATACTTATTTGATTTTCAAGGACTTCCACCATTCTTTTATATTCTTCAACTTGAGTTTTCAAAGCAATAACTGAACTTTCAGATTCATTAAGAAGTTTTAGATTTTTCTTACTTGTTTTTCGTTCCATGCTAAGCTCTTCAAGTGCGGCGATGAGTTCTTCTTCAAGATTGACCTCAGCCTCCTCTTCCTCTTCCGGCTCTTGCTCCTCTTCTTCTTCAACAGTGACCATGAAGAGAGCTTCAGTTGCCTCGGCTGATTCATCATCGTCTGAAGTTTCAGACGAGCTGTCATTATATTGACTGATGAAGCTTTTTGCTTTGCCCCTTTTTCTGAAATTTTTCTTCCATTTACTCTTATCAACATAAGAGTCATCATCATTGTTTTCTTTCAGCGGACACTTCGCAGCAAAGTGACCAATACCGCCACAATTGAAGCATTTAAAGGGTAGCTTCCCTTTGTACTTTCCATTGCTTCCTTTCTTCAGCTTTCTAACTAATTGAGCCTCAAGCTCATCATCATCAGTATCAGCATCATGACCAGCAATCTCTTTTCCCTTTTTCTGAACTTTGAAGGCCGCTTCTCTATCAAATGAAGACGTCTTACCTATGCGCATCTCATAGGCAGTGAGTGAACCATGCAACTCATCCATGGTAAATTCATTGAGATCCTTGGCTTCTTCTATGGCTGAGACTTTTGAATCAAACCGGGGAAGAAGAGATCTTAGAACCTTTTTGACGATGACTGGTTCTTTAATCTCCTCCCCTAGTCCACGAATGTCATTCGCGACTTCATTCACTCGTTGCATATACGAGTCAACATTCTCGCTTTCCTCCATGCGAAGAGACTCGAATTGAGAGCGATGAGTTTGCAATTTTGCTTCTTTGATCTTCTCATCTCCTTCATGAATGCTTTTCAACTTGTCCCATATTTCCTTGGCTGTTTTGCATGCAATTACTTTGACCAGCTCACTGTCCACAAGGCCACTAAAGAGTGCATTCTGCGCCTTGGAGTCGTTGTCTGCTAACTTCTTCGTTGTAGCATCAGTGGGTACTATGGCAATATTGTAACCGACTCTAACGGTCTCCTAGACATCATAGCCAAGTGATTTGATGAAAGCCTGCATTCTGATCTTCCAGAAGGAGTAATTAGAACCATCAAACAAAGGTGCTTTCTTATTCCCTGTATTGGATGCCATGTGATTTGACAAGAGATCACCCTTAGCGTGTTAAGCTTATCAAGGGAGCCTTATGCTCTGATACCAATTGTTAGATATCGCGATCACTGAGAGCGGGGGGTGAATCAGTGATTCCTTAAAAACAGGTCCAATTTAACAACAAAAGCAAATCAAATCACACAAGGACACCAGATTTAACGTGGTTCACCGAAAGGCTACGTCCACGGTTCAAAGATTGTCCGAACACCGATCCGGAACAGGTCTGTATCTTATTTAGTCGCACCAACGACAAAGAGCACCAACCCTTAAGTTTCAGATAGCACCAACTATCTAGGAAGCACCTACTCCCTTTACAATTTATCTGCACCAACAGATAGGATCACCAAACCCCTAACACCAAGCACCAACTTGATGTTCTACAGAATAAAAGTAGAGAACTTTTCTACAGCCCTTCCCCTCTACAATCTCTCTCTCTCAATCCCTTACAAATTGATATTTAAAGCATAAACAGAGAGACACTTATCTTATGGACGAATCACCATCTTCATGAGCACATTCTCGTCCACACTTGCTGTAGAAACGTGCAACACAACAGCACACAGCAACAACTCCTTCTCCAATCACTCTTCTCTCCAAAACTCTTTCTTTTTGTTCTCTCTTCTCTTCTGTGTGTTTGAAAACGAACCAATCAAGCCTTTATATAGGTTATGGTAACCCTTAAGAGTGTTCAAATTAGGCTAGAATTCGTTTAGAAAGAGTCCCAAATGAAATACATAAAAATCCTAAATTTTCGTGCACAACTTCTAATTTCTGCGCAATTCTGGTTCCCGTGCTCGGTCGACATCATGGTGTCTTCGGTCGACCGGCGACACACTGTGTCACAAAATAACTGGGAGCTAACCTGGACTGTTTTCTGCAGGTTTCTCTTGCCCGGTCGACCGCATGAGGTGCCCGGTCGACCGACCACTCTGCTTCAGGAATTCTGAATTCCTGAACTGTTTTAGCTCTGATTATTCTTTGAAGCTCTATCAATACCACACTATCAACACCATACTTGTAACATTGTGTTGACAATAATTCCAACATCAAATGATTACTTGAGATACTAAACACTTCAATGCTTCATAAGACTTCTCAAGTCATCTCAAATTCCAACAGGATATGGATCAGCCCAAGTCAGGACTAATAAATTCTAAAATAAGGACCCCTTTTAAAGCTCCAAGCCTAAGCATAAACCCAAGCAAAAGTCCAAACCCTCCATACTATGACAATATGGTTATCCAAAGAAGCATATATAAATGGCATACTCTTTTCAATCATATCCTATGTGGGATGGGAGATATCACGCTCATAGGCTTAATTAATATTATTTTGAAAATTTCCAACAGGTCTCCATCGTTTCTTCCGATAGTATCATCTGTCTGTTGTCAATAAGTCACCCATTTGCACTACAAACTTGCTTTAATGCAACTGTAGACATTGAAACTATTAATGAGTCATGGGAGATATCACGCTCATAGGCTTAATATTATTTTGAAAATTTCCAACAGGTCTCCATCGTTTCTTCTAATAGTATCGTCCGCCTGTTGTCAATAAGTCACCCATTTGCACTAAAAGCTTGCTTCAATGCAACTATAGACACCAAAACTATTAGTGAGTCACGGCCCATGGCGGAAAGCACAGAAAATTTACTTTCACATGCTTTCCACGATGCCAAAAGGTCAAAACCAGCATCATCATCTAGGACTTTAGGTTGTTTAAAAAAAATTATACAACCCCCTCGTCAGGCTTTAGGAGATCAAATACAAGGAAATCATAGAAGGAAATGAGAAGAAAAGGAACTGTTGTCTTCAGAAGGCTGTCAGATATGAATGGCGTCATTATGGCCGGTCAGATTCCTGTAATAAGTAAAATGACATTTTCTATGGAAATGAGTATTTTGCCTTAGGAAGTGTAATGCATTGACTAACAAATTTTTTGTGTGTGAACAACTATGACAATAGGGTTATCCAAAGAATCATATATAAATGGCATACTCCTTTCAACCATATTCGATGTGGGACGGGAAATATCACGCTCATAAGTTTAATATTATTTTAAAAATTTCCAACAGGTCTCCATCATTTCTTCCGATAGTATCGTCCGCTTGTTGTCAATAAGTTACCCGTTTACACTAAAAGCTTGCTTTAACGCAATTGTAGACACTAAAAACAATAAGTGAATCATGGGCCATTGCGGAAAGTACAGAAAAATTGCTTTCACATGCTTTCCACCAAGCCAAAAGGTCAAAGCCAGCATCATCATCTGGGACTTCAATCAGACCCATGTATATAATTAACGATGTAATTGGATCCAGAGGAAGAGGAGTCACATCCTAGAGTGCTCCTAATAAGACCCCAAATAGCCTTGTTTTTCCCTTTCTATGGTTGGGGAAGGCTCATAGGGGAATAGAATGTTTCGAATCTACCCATTTGGGTAGATCATTCCAAATAAAGTTGTTCTATATAGTTTTAATCATAAAAATATCATTTACATTAGTTTGATTTATATTGTTATATATTTATTGCATTAAGTAAAGTCTCTAAACCTACTAATTCCAACCTAGGTCTAATGCAGAGCTAAATAAAATGTTAGTAGCGCATTTTCCCAATATTGTGAAAACTTCACCTCTATTACTTCACACATGCTCTTGAAAATCGGTACATCTCTATATTTTTCAAAATAAAAACTAATTTAATAAAAATGGTTCAAAGCTTGAGTTGATGTGGGATATTATACCATAGGAGAAAAAATAAGATTGCATTATGAAAACTTCTAAAAACTCTTTTATGATTTCAAGAATTTATCAATTTTCTTCCGGTATAGAAATATGTGCATGTGATAATATAAACCAACCCCCCCCCCCCCCCCCCAATGTATTATTGAGGGAGATGAAAAAGATGTAAATTACAATGTATTTAATTACTTATAAAGTAGGTTTAATAAATTTTAAGTCTCCTTGTACTATAAGATTTAAGATGTGGCATGTACATCTACTGTGAAAAAGAGCTCCATTTAAATTAAGTTTAAGTGCAGATTTTAGTTTCTCTACTGCGCTATTGTTAAAGCTTGCATTATCTAAAGTTATAGAGATTATTTTATTCTTAATATTATAGTCTCTAATTTTTTTCAAGGATAGTGGACAATATTCTAGCACCAGTGTGTGGGAACTCAAGCAAAGAGAACGAGATCATTCTCTTCTGCATAATCCAGTCATCATTAATATAATGTGCATAGTTACTAAAATGTACCCAACATTTTGTTTGGAAGTCCATATATCTGAAGTTAATAATATTGTTCCAGGTATGTTTTGAAAAGTTATATTTAAGTTCTCCCTTTTTTTTGAACATTTTTACTGCATCATTCCTGGCAGTATTCCTAGAAATCCATTCAAAAGCAGGGCCAAACGATTGCCTGACAAAATCTTCAACCGATTGATTTTTAGTAAGAACAAATGGTAATTGATTAATTACAATCCATTTTACAAGTTGGTATCTAGCATTAGCAGGATGATAATTAAAATATCCTAAACTACCAATTGAAGAACTTTGAGAAAGCTGGATTTGGACGCCACCGCCCCCCTGCCCCAGATTGACATCTCCTTTGGTATGTTTGGGTATACAGGATTTCATGTGTCTATTAAGGTGGTCAATGTCACCTGCTGACTTTCAACTGTAAAGTTCTTTGCATATTTTTTCAACTGTAAAGTTCTTTGCAAAATATGCATTATGCTTTATCCACTATTCTTCTAGTGGGATCATTAATCTTAATTATCTCAAGATATCGCCAAACTCTAGAAGTAATTATTCTTTTCTTTATGCCTGAAGAAAGTTGGTGACCAGATTCAGGATGGTTATCTACTTCTACCTCCTGACCTTGACCCAAATTTGGAGGATCTTCCTCATTTAGCGAGAAGTCAATATTAAACGGTTGTGATGGTCCGGCTATTTTAAAAAAAAATAAAGTTTGCAAAAAAAAAACTAAATAAATATAATGTATTTTTTGTGATAACTTATATAAGAAAGGGGAGAAGATGAGACTTATTATGTAATATTACTTTGTATATTACTAAATAAAACTCAAAGTTTAAGTTAATAAATTTTTTTGAAGAGAGAGAGGGTTAATAGCCTCTAGAGAAATCATGAGGGAGTGAGAGAGAGCTCCTTCAGTATTCTTTATCATGCACTAATGTCTTAGTCTTTAAAACAGTTGAAAAGAGTTCTTTGCGCCTTAGAAAACTTAGGGAGAGTGAAGGAACTTAGAGAGTGTAGATGAGTGTTGTGAATGAGAGGAGATGAGGTATTTATAAACTTTCAAAGTGTTGAAATGACACAAAATACCCCTCATTTGACCTTTTTTGACAGTTTGGGGGGAGGCTTAAAATTGTCGAAAGTGTTGAGACTGTTTACTTGTATGGCTCAATAGAAGCTGGTAATATTGAGTGATTAAGTTAATGATCTCGGTTGATCGGGCCCCGGTACCATGCTTGTTCTACTGTGATTAGAAGCAGGTCTGTTATAGGTATACTGTGATTAGAAGTAGTCTGTTATGGGTATACCAGAGTTTTGGGGCTGATATTATAAATAGAGGTTAAGAGCCTTTATGATGTACACCTCTTTTGATTGCATAGTAAATTCTCCCGTCTTCCCCTGTTGACACCAAAAATGTCACTTTGTTTCTTCTAGATCCAAAAAGCTACATGAAGTCGCAACCTGCCATAAATAGGCAATGCTACTTCCAAAAAATCAAATCTTGTCAGAATCAAACAAAAAATGCAAAATCCTTCAAGACAGCCAAAAGAGGAGTACACAAGAAGTTTCGGGCCATTTCAAAATCATTTGGCCTAACTTCGCTTCTCCGGCAGCTGAAAAGGAGCTCCCGGCGGCGAAAGCATCGGAGACACCAAATCTTCGATCAGAGCCTGTGGATGATATCAAAATACATCCAAAAGGCTCCACGTCAAGTTCCAAGTCAAACCGACAACGTTTGACCCTCCATCAACCCTCAAACAGATAAATCAAGCCTCTCGGCGGCGAGAACCACCGAGGCCATCACTCATCAAAAAGAGCACATGGACGGCTTCAAAATGCTTACAAAGGGTAACAAGTCAAGTTTCAGGACATTTCGACAACATTTGACCATACTTTGACGCTCGGAAGCCAAATGAGGCCTCTCGGCGGCGAAGCTCCCCGAGACCATGGTTTCCAAGACAAAGCCTATGGATCATCTTAAAATGACTCCAATAGGTTCCTTGTCAAATTTCAAGTCAATCGGACATTGGTTGACCGCACATCATGTCTACTGGCAATAGGTCCCCAAACGGCTTCAAAACTCAAGCAAAAGTCTATGGTTGGTCTTATTTATTGCTCAGGAGGCTTCACCCCAAATTTCAGGTCATTCCGAGATCGTTTGACCCAGTTTCAGCTTCTGACGGAAAATCGGCAGCTCTACGCGACAAAGTCTTCGGCTTTCCCGAAAAATTGGAAACTTTGCACTCCAAAATGCAAGGATTCTTGTCAAGTTTTCTACATGGAAATCGGGCCAATAAATGATAAAAAATGTCAAGAAAAAATACAGAAGAAAAAACAGAATTGAAAAACATAAAAAATAGCCGCAAAACGGGATAAAAAGGGGGAAATCCACCCCAGGGTCGCAGACCCCTGCGACCCTGGCCCATGGAGCCCGAAATCACCGGGTTGGCCCCGGAAAGCCCGTTTTTTATCATTTTTCCGCGATTCGAAGCTTCTGACTCCTGGGATTTTCCAAAACTCATACTTTTAAGGTACCAAATCCTTTGATATCCGTCAAAATCACGGGTCAATCATCAAGAGTATCAAAATCAACATTGATCGCAACCGGTCAACCAAAAAAGTGTGCTTTCTACCCGACCGATCCAGAAATCGACAGGACAGATGGCACCGACCCACTGTTGGCAACCAATATCTGAAGTTACATGGTCATCCGATGTCGATCTACATGAAGATCCATCGATGATCATCGCCAGAAGAATCCCAAAAGACGCGGCACGACCCGCGACTCTTCAACTGCTCGGCGACCACTTAATGCGATTAATTGATTAGCTTTATTGCAGTTATTAATTCAATTCTTTGGACGGCCCAATCAGAAGCAAGCAAATGAGAGTTACAAGTCAATTGATTCATGGCATTTTTTAACCCATGAAACTCCTCCCATCATGGCGATTAAAGACTATTAAATGCCCTCAATCTCCACCGGCCAATCAGAAGCCAAGAAAAAAGAGTTACAAAATAAAGAGATTAAACCCTATAACTCCTCCCATTATGCGGCTTAATGACAATAAAAGCCCATAAACTCTCCTAAATGGCTTCCAAGAGCCTATAAATAGGAGAGCAATCCAAAGGAATCCAGATCGGAAAAAGATCGGAAAAATCACAAAGATCGGAAAAATCACAGAGACTTAGGAAAATCCGGAAATCCAGACAGGAATCTAAGAGAAAGAAAGAGAGAAAACTCTGCGAAAGTTCTGCACCGGCCACCGCTACAAGGTGACAAAAGTCCCTTGGGGGGTACCCCCCCAAGGTCCTTGCCTTCTCCTTCTGCCTCCAATGGCTTAGACGTGGCTTTTCAGCCCGTCTACTTAGTTATTTATTGGACATATGACCTCCTCTTGGCCTTTGTCCTCTAAAAATCTGAGGTTATAGCTAAGCCAAGCGAATCAAGAGCATCCTCTGTTCTCATCTGCATGGATGATGGCGAAGTCCACATATGGGTTGCGACCGTCAATCTGAACGACAATCTCCTGAGAAGTTAGATCCTCCTTTTCTTGCTTTTCATTAAAGTTTGTATTTTTTCAAAAGAGACAAAAATCACAACTCTTGTCTTTCATTATTGATAAGAATTGTAAATCGGCTATAAACGCCAAAATCGGCTATAAACGCCAAAATCGGCTATAAGTGCCAAAATCGACTATAAACGCCTAAAATCGGCTATAAATACCAAAAAAATCGCCTTTTACGGCAAATAAAGAAAATTTCTCTTTTCTTAAATATATGTGCAATGGAAAACTTGAAAGAAGTTGATTTCCTTTTTACTTGCGAAGGTCGATCTCCGGATCACCACTTGCAATTCCAAGTAAAATAGAAAATCTGGCACACCCACAAAAAAAAATGTTGATACTCGCTTCTGCCCCCCGGGCGCGAAAGGGTCGTACCCAACGGACTCCCATGTCCGCCGACCTCGGCAGCACCGAGCATGAACGCGCGGTCCATCAAGCTGGCTCCACTTGGTGGGACTCGTTCATTTGAGAACACGACGCTAGAAATGAAATATTTGCATATCATATCTATTGCTATATGTTTATACTTCTTTTCTGGATTCCTTGGCTACTTTCTAATTGGTGGCCTATGTTGGATTCCGCATCTAAAAAAAAATGAGATTAGATTTTTTGGAAATTTCTAATTCTTTGAATTTATTTCCACTCTTTCTCTTTTCTAAAAAAAATCAAAAAATCAGATTTTTCATTTTGGATTCAAAATTGAGAAACCTTGATCCTCGCCTATCGTTTATCGTGCTTGCAGAAATGTTGAGCCTGTTCGACTAAGGTTTTGGGCCATCGTTTCTCTTCGATGAGTTCATTAGAGATCTAAAAAAAAACAAAAAAACAAAAAATCAGATTTCTTAGTTTGGATTCAAAATTGAGAAACCTTGATCCTCTCCTATCGTCTATCGTGCTTGCAGAAATGTTGAGCCTGTTCTACTAAGGATTTGGGCCATCGTTTCTCTTCGATGAGTTCATTAGAGATCTAAAACAAAAAAAAAAACAAAAAAACAGAAAATTAGATTTCTTAGTTTGGATTCAAAATTGAGAAACCTTGATCCTCTCCTATCGTTCATCGTGCTTGCAGAAATGTTGAGCCTGTTCGACTAAGGTTTTGGGTCATCGTTTCTCTTCGATGAGTTCATTAGAGATCTAAAAAAAATAAAACAAAAAAACAAAAAATCAGATTTTTCAGTTTGGATTCAAAATTGAGAAACCTTGATCCTCTCCTATCGCTCATCGTGCTTGCAGAAATATTGAGCCTGTTCGACTAAGGATTTTGGCCATCGTTTCTCTTCGATGAGTTCATTAGAGATCTAAAAAAAGAAAAAGACATAGACCACTAAGGTTAAACCAATTACGTTCTTTGATCACGGTTGATTCAAGAAAAGCCTTGTCTAGAGTGTGGAGATAATTTGACTGTTCTAGGCAAGGGTCCTCCAAACGGGTTCATTAAGTAATCCTACCCTTACCTGGGGGCAATTCTATCAATCGAGCTTTCATAAGACCGGGTTAGGAGGCCTATGTGTAATCTCTCGTCTTTTAAATAAAGAAAATTTCAAAATAAAAAATAAAAAATAAAAAAAAAATATTTTTCAAAAGAAAATCTTAAAAAAATAATAAATAAAAAAATTAAAAAAATTTAAAAATCTTAAAAAAAGAATTTTTTTTTAAAAAAAATCTTCACAAAAAAAGGATTTTTTTAAAAAAAAATCTTAAAAAAAAAGATTTTAAAAACAAAAATCTTCAAAAAAAAAAATAACTTCCGTCATTTTTGGGTTCAGATCGGAGAAATCTTAGTCTCCTCCTTTCTGAACACTGACGCTCGCGGAAATCGTTGAGCCCGTGTTCAGATTGGAATGCCTTTTGCTCTCTTTGATGAACCCGATCTTAGCCTTTCAAAAAAAAAAAAAACGCGTCATTTTTTGGATTCAGATCCGAGAAATTATGGTTCATTTCCTTCTGAGTACTGGCGCTCGCGGAAATCGCTGAGACCGTATTTGGATCGGAATATCATTTGCTCTCTTTGATGAATCCAATCTTGACCTTTCAAAATAGAGAATCTCATCTCATGGATGCGGTCTCAAAACATTTGTGTCTAGTGGTATTAGTACGCCCTTTCAGGGTCTATTGTATTCGCGACCGGCATATTTGTAACTCGAAACTTATATTCTTCTTACATCGAGCAAGCTCTGCTTCTCGATAAGTCGAATTTAGGTTCAAAATTGCTTCTTGCAGTCATTGGAACGCTCATTCTGGGCTCACCATACCTGCAATCAGAACAATTGTACCCTCTATGACTTTTTGCCTTCTTCATATTGCTTAGGTCATATCCCTCGAGCGATTTGAAAAGACAAAGCCATAGAACTTCCCATTTATGATCATTATATTCTTGTGATTACTAATGGATGTGGTCTTGTTTCAGAAATTTTTTGAAAAACTAACATTGGCAGCTTCGCTAACCATTACCTTCGATGAGAACAAGCACCATCTCATGCTTCAACAGAAGCAAACCACGGGCACCTACAAGCGCCCCATCAGCTGCTGAAGCGTTAACTCCCTCGGCAACTCTCTGAACTCCGGGTCAACCTCAACTCCTCAGACTATCGTCTTTGGGACGCTGGGACCATTCCCACTTCCCGAGGAACAAACTGCTCCTTCCAAGAAGCAGAAACTCGTCTCTCAACGTGTCACTACCGTGACACCAAAGGCGAGCACCAAAAGGCCCGAAGCCCGTGGTACCCCCACGAAGCCTTGACCCGCAAATGACCAGGTCTATCCCAAGACTTGGTCCCCAAGACCTTCACCAAAACAAAAAAGGTCCCAAACATCCACCAAGCCAGCATACCCGGCCCCACTCAAGGAGAACCAGTTCTACCCTCTTGCCTACATGAAAGAGGAGAGACCCATCTCCAACCTGACTCCCAAGTCAACCCAGCATGAGCCGGCTTGTTCTTACAAGCCCAAAATCGGATCATGCATCACAAGGCCTCTGCAAGCACCTGCTAAGGCCTACAATCCTTCGGTTCGACCCTTCATATCTACAGGGGCCGAACTTAAAAAATTCAAAGCTTTGCTGCAATAGGCGAGGGATCGGGTTCGCATCCTGTCCTTGCCCAGCTACAAAGAAGACAGGCTCGGCTGCTGTGCTCGAGGGAGCACATCCTTCATTGTCAAAGCCCAGCCAGAGCTGACCGAAGCTCAAATTGCTTATCGTATACGCCGCCGCGCGTCATATCGACAAAAGAGACTAGAGAAGCAAAAGACCCAGCCTCCTACGCTTCAAGTCTCTTACAAATGGGTCGAAAAAGAAAGATCCAACCAAGTTGCTGCTGTCCATATGGTTGGAAGAAACAGAAGACGCCAAAAGTCAGCAACAAAAATCCATGTCCGACGTCCGGTGACCCGCAGCGTCTCCAAGACAAGAAGACATTCAAAAGAATCCCCTGCTCCTTCAAGCAAAGGACGGTGAGAGATCCTTCCTCAAGCTCTTCGTCAAAAAGAATGAGCCCCAGCTCAGTCACCAGGATAGTTTCTTCGTTCGAATCTCGAGGGATGAACGTCATGGCTACAAAATCTGAGCCACCACCCCACAATCCACCTCAAGATGATGCGATCACACGCATCCAAGAGTTGGAACAAGGCCAGCAGAGGATTGAAACTCTGATGGAAAACATTCTTCTCGCCTTCCAAAATCAGGCGAACAATGAACCTCCTCCAAATCATCAGGACGATGAGGTAAATAGAGAAGAAAATGAGTCACGTGCCCTTACCGAAAAGGACGTAGATAGTATCCTCGCCAAAGCAAAAGAAGAGGATATACTCTAGGAGCATGGGATCAAGCCACCATATCCCTAATGGATGGACTTGGTCTCGTTCCCCATAAAATTCAAGCATCCTACTCTCCAAACATATACGGGGAAAGGATCAGCCAGACAGCACGTCATCCACTTCAAGATCCTGACGGGAGCTATCGCGGATCAAGATGCACTCAAGATCCGCCTCTTTGCAAGTACCCTAAAAGGTACGGCTTTCGACTGGTACTCCACTCTGCCGGAGGACTCCATCCAAAATTGGGCCATGCTAGAGACATGCTTCCTGACTCACTTCAAAGGTGAGGATCATCCCACTACTATGGCTCAGCTGTGCAGCCTAAAATAGGGGGAGAATGAGTCAACATATGACTTCATTCATAAGTGGAAAGCAATGGCAAACAAATGCTATGATGTACTGCCACAAGCGTCGCTATTCGACATCTGCCGAAACAACATGAGAGCTAGAATCCGCTCCATGATCATCGGCAACAAATCAAAGAACCTGGGAGAACTCCTAGAAGCTTCCATGGAAGCTGAAACGGTGATTAAAGACCTTAACAGTCAGAAATCATCAAGAAAAGAGCCAACCGCCATTGCAACCTCTAAAACAAAGAAAAAGGAGGTCCTCAATGTGCAAACCAAGTCAACTCCTCAGCCACCAAAGAAAGCTGAAAACAAAGCTGCTGGTAAGAGACCTGAACTCTCAGATGCCTTCAAAGAGCGAGTAGAAAAGAAATACTCATTCGATGAAGATGTTGATGAAATCTTCGGGGCTCTCATGGCAAACGGCAAGCTTAGTTTGCCTGAACCCAAAAGACCAAGTGATGTTGGCAAAACCAACGATCCTTGGTATTGTCCATACCACCAGATGATCTCGCATCCTCTCAATCAATGCTTCGTTGTGAGAGAGAAAATAAATGAGATGTGGAAAAACGAAGTCATCACCTTTGACAAAAACTATGGGTCTGCCTCTGTCAACATGGTGTCATGTGGACAAACATCAAAATCACCGAAGAAGATGATCACTACTTCCTTCAAGGTGATAAACTCAATCCAAGCGTCCGAGGAACTGGTTCCTTACCCGACACTAGACGGACAACCCATATAGGTACATCCCGATCTCCTAGAAGATGAAAATTGGGAGGTCGTGAAAACAAAGCCTACAGCTCAACAGCGAAGGCAAGCTAGGAAACATCTCCTCAAGCTCAAACGACAAGAGAAGACCCAGCTAAAATAAAAAGTCCAAGAAAAGGCAGAGGCTTCCTCTATCGCTTCACTGGAGGCAACAAAAACGTCCATTCCAGAGACTTCAAAGGGGATAAGAAAATTTACTCTCAGTGATTTCATGCCACCTCAATTCAAAGAAGCCACGCAGGGGGCATCATACTCTTGCAATTCGGTAGTTGGATTCTCCATTGATGGATACGAGTCCAACGACACCGATGATGGATTCGAATCCAACTACACCGACGAGTGAGAGGAGTCCCTTGAAACAGGAGAATATCTCTCCGATGAAGAATGGGATCCTGAAACTCATCTTATGCTAGTAATCTGGTATAACCCCCTACAGCCACAAGGATCCTGGTCTGATGATGAAGAAGAACAAGAGGCTGTACAAGAAAATGCTGCTGACCCAGCACCCGTCATTGCTCCAGTGGAAATCAACTATGTTGAGCCACAAATAGTTGATGAAGAAGAAGATTTGGCTCCCATGCTTGATCTTGAAGAATATGCAAGGATCTTGCAGCGTCTCGCTCTAGAACAAGAGCAAGACCGCGTCAACGAGCTTCCTCGCAATCCAGAGCCTGAAGTCCATGAAGACCATTAGGTACATCCTCCCTTAACTCCTGAAAATGGAGAAAATTGCTGGATAGACTATCCTCTTGCATCCGAGGATGAGTCTGACTCTGATCAGGCAACGTCTCATGTTAGAGCTTCCTGTAATGTGATAATTCGGGATTATAGCTCTTCCGAAGCATCGTCTGACGAGATCACTTACACTCCGACGATGCCTAGAAATCTATCCTCTGGAGCCACCCATCTCACGTGACTTTCACTGAGATGGCACCCTCTCAGGTTTCTTCTCCTGAGACTGTGACTTCAAAGCTCACACCCTTCCTGACTGAAGAATCCCCAGCTATTGATGCTTGGGACGATGAATTGGTCAACGAAGAAGAAAGGTTGCTGGATGCTATTCAGGACTTGTTCCCGGAAAATGCTCCGTGCAACACAATCACTGAGGATGGCAACTCTGCTGCAGATACATCCTCAGCAAATGAAAAACGACAGCCTCTTGATCCTAAAGACAATCTTCCAAATGAAGACCCTTCTCAAGAAGCTCTCGAAGTTGGTAGAGGCACCCGCTCTGGCCGGGACTACCACAAGAATTACAACCAATCTTCATTTACATGTGTAAACCCTTCGGGAAAAGATGTTGTAAACGCCCCTAGTGGCAACAATGATGAACATGTAGGCCCTAAGGAGGCTTTCAAGTATGACTTGATTGAACACTTTAAGCACATACCTTCCCGTCTGCACATCCTAGATTTATTGTGAATGTCTCCGCACACTCGTGATAATCTCATTTCAGAATTACAAAAATCTGAATGAGGATATCGACAAACATGCCCTGCAAGTCCTCCAAATTGAAATGAACTACCGGGTCAAAAACTCAGAAGCTTCCTCAAAGGGAGAAAAGAAGAAAACTGAAGGATCATGCATTGAATGCCTCTCAGTTCAAAAAGCAGCCAGTGCAACCATCGCCTTCACTAAGGACGACCTCCTACTTGGCGAAATAAGGCACAACCGACCCCTGTACTTCACAGGGTACATCAAGGAAATGCCTATGCACAGAGTTCAGATCGACCCTGGTTCTGCACTCATCCTAATCTCCACTTCGGCTCTCGAAGAGTTGGGCATCCCACCCAGCAAGCTGAGGCTCACATCTGTATCTATCTTTGGATACGAAGGGAGTACTCAAAGGCCTATCGGCAAAATCAGGTTCAAGTTGCAAATCGGTGATCTTATCTCTGAGGTCACTGTGTATGCAATAAAAACCCCTTCATGCTACAACATCCTTCTCGGACGCCCCTGGATCCACGAGAATGGTGTTGTCCCTTCAACTCTACATCAATGCACCAAGTTTGTTGGCGACGACGACATGATACATCGAGTCTTTGCAGACAGAAAACCCTTCAAAGGTAAAGAAGTCCACTTTGCAGACTCACAAATGTATGAAGGTGAAAAAGAAGAAGAGGAGAAGCACACAGCACCCTTTGCCGAAAATCTTCAGAAAGATAAAGGCAAGGCTCCTCAACACTCACCAGAAGAAAACAAACCATCCGGTAAATCCGAATAGAGCATTCAAACTCCCTTCATCATCTCCCTATTGACACCAAAAATGTCACTCTGCCTCTTCAAGATCCAAAAAGCTACATGAAGTCGCAACCTGCCATAAATAGGCAATGCCACTTCCAAAAAATCAAATCTTGTCAGAATCAAACAAAAACTGCAAGATCCTTTAAGACAGCCAAAAGAGGAGTACACAAGAAGTTTCGGGCCATTTCAAAATCATTTGGCCTAACTTCGCTTCTCCGGCAGCTGAAAAGGAGCTCTCGGCGGCGAAAGCATTGGAGACACCAAATCTTCGATTAGTGCCGATGGATGGTCTCAAAATACATCCAAAAGGCTCAGCGTCAAGTTCCGAGTCAAACTGACAACGTTTGACCCTACATCAACCCTCGAACAGCTAAATCAAGCCTCTCGTCGGTGAGAACCACCGAGGCCATCACTAATCAGATAGAGCACATGGACGGCTTCAAAATGCTTACAAAGGGCTACACATCAAATTTCAAGTCATTTCGACAACATTTGACCAGACTTCGACGCTCGGAAGCCAAATCAGGCCTCTCTGCGGCGAAGCTCCCCAGGACCATGGTTTCCAAGACAGAGCCTATGGATCATCTTAAAATGACTCCAATAGGTTCCCTGTCAAATTTCAAGTCAATCGGACATCGGTTGACCGCACATCAAGCCGCGACATCTTCATCGCGATAAAAACAAGTCTACTGGTGATAGGACCCCAAATGGCTTCAAAACTCAAACAAAAGCCTATGGTTGTCTTATTTATTTCTCAGGAGGCTTCACCCCAAATTTCAGGTCATTCCGACATCATTTGTCCCAGTTTCAGCTCCTGACGGAAAATCGGCAGCTCTACGCGACAAAGTCTTCGGCTTTCCCGAAAAATTGGACACTTTGCACTAAAAAATGCAAGGATTCTCATCAAGTTTTCTATAGGGAAATCAGGCCAATAAATGATAAAAAATGTAAAGAAAAAATACAGAAGAAAAAAGAATCGAAAAATATAAAAAACGGATGCAAAACGGGAAAATAAGGGGGAAAACCCCCCCAGGGGTCTGCGACCCTGGCCCAGGGTCACTGGTGACCATAGAGCCCGTAATCGCCGGGTGGGCCCCGGAAAGCCCGTTTTTCATCGTTTTTCGCGATTCGAAGCGTCCCACTCCTGGGATTTTCCAAAATTCATATTTTTGAGACACCAAATCCTTTGACATCCGTCAAAATCACGGGTCAATCATCAAGAGTATCAAAATCAACATTGATCGCCAACCGGTCAACCAAAAAAGTGTGCTTTCTACCCGACCGATCGAGAAATCGACAGGACAGATGGCGCCGACCCACTGTTGGCAACCAATACCTGAAGTTACATGGTCATCCAATGTCGATCTACATAAAGACCCATGGATGATCATCGCCAGAAGAATCCCAAAAGACGCGGCACGGCCCGCAACTCTTCAACTGTTCGGCGACCATTTAATGTGAATAATTGACTAGCTTTATTGCAGTCATTAATTCATTTCTTTGGAAGGCCCAATCAGATGCAAGCATCCGGGAGTTACAAGTCAATTGATTCATGGCATTTAACCCATGAAACTCCTCCCATCATGGCGATTAAAGGCGACTAAATGCCCTCAATCTCCTCCGACCAATCAGAAGTCAAGAAAAAGGAGTTACAAAATAAAGAATTCAATCTTGTAACTCCTCCCTTTATGTAGCTTTATAACAATTAAGGCTCATAAATCCTCCTAAACGGCTACCTAAAAGCCTATAAATAGGAGAGCATTCCAAAGAATTCCAGATCGGAAAAAACCAAACAGAGATCCCTGATAAGAAAAAAGCACAGAAAATCCTGAGAAAGAAAGAGAGAAAACTCTACTGAAGTTCTGCACCGGCCACCACTACAAGGTGACAAAAGTCCCTTGGGGGTATTCCCCCCAAGGTCCTTGCCTTCTCCTTCTACCTCCAATGGCTTAGACGTGGCTTTTCAGCCCGTCTACTTGATTTTTTATTAGACATAGGACCTCCTTTTGGTCTTTGTCCTCTAAGAACCTGAGGTTACAGCCAAGCCAAGCGAATCAAGAGCATCCTCTGTTCTCATCTGCATGGATGATGGCAAAGTCCACATATGGCTTGCAACCGTCAATCTGAATGAGTCCCCCCACAATCTCCTGAGAATCTAGATCCTCCTTTTCTTGCTTTTCATTGTAGTTTGTATTTTTCCAAAGGAGACAAAAATCATAACTCTTGTCTTTCATTATTGATAAGAATTGTAAATCGGATATAAACGCCAAAATCGGCTATAAACGTAAAAAATCGGCTATAAACGCCAAAATCGGCTATAAATGCCAAAAAAATCGCCTTTCACGGCAAACCAAGAAAAATATCTCTTTTCTTAAATATATATGCAATGGAAAACTTGAAAGAAGTTGATTTCCTTTTTACTTGCGAAGGTCGATCTCCGGATCACCACTTGTAATTCCAAGTAAAATAGAAAATCTGGCACACCCACACACAAAAAAATGTTGATGCACACCTCTGCCCCCCGGTTACGAAAGGGTCGGATCAAACGGACTCCCACGTCCGCCGACCTTGGTAGAATCGAGCAATGAAGCGCTATGCATCAAGCTGGCACACCCGGTGGGACCCGTTCATTTAAGAACACGATGCTAGAAATGAAATATTTGCATATCATATCTTTTGCTCTATGCTTATACTTCTTTTCTCGATTCCTTTTCTACTTTCTAATTGGTGGCCTATGTTGGATTCCGCATCTAAAAAAAATGAGATGAGATTTTTTGGAAATTCCTAATTCTTTGAATTTATTTCCACTCTTTCTCTTTTAAAAAAAATCAGATTTTTCATTTTGGATTCAAAATTGAGAAACCTTGATCCTTTCCTATCGTTCATCGTGCTTGCAGAAATATTGAGCCTGTTCGACTAAGGTTTTGGGCCATCGTTTCTCTCCGATGAGTTCATTAAAGATCTAAAAAGAAAAACAAAAAACAAAAAAATCAGATTTTTCATTTTGGATTCAAAATTGAGAAACCTTGATCCTTTCCTATCGTTCATCGTGCTTGCAGAAATGTTGAGCCTGTTCGACTAAGGTTTTGGGCCATCGTTTCTCTCCGATGAGTTCATTAAAGATCTAAAATAAAAAAATTAAAAACAAAAAAAATCAGAATTTTCATTTTGGATTCAAAATTGAGAAACCTTGATCATTTCCTATCATTCATCGTGCTTGCTGAAATGTTGAGCCTGTTCGACTAAGGTTTTGGGCCATCGTTTCTCTCCGATGAGTTCATTAAAGATCTAAAAAAAAAAACAACAAAAATCAGATTTTTCATTTTGGATTCAAAATTGAGAAACCTTGATCCTTTCCTATCGTTCATCGCGCTTGCAGAAATGTTGAGCCTGTTCGACTAAGGTTTTGGGCCATCGTTTCTCTTCGATGAGTTTACTAAAAATCTAAAAAAAAAAGTAAAACAAAAAAAAATAAAAAAATAAAAAATCGGATTTTTCAGTTTGGATTCAAAATTGAGAAACCTTGATCCTCTCCTATCGTTCATCGTGCTTTTAGAAATGTTGAGCCTGTTCAACTAAGGATTTAGGCCATCGTTTCTCTTCGATGAGTCTATTTGAGATCTAGAAACAAAAAAAAAAGACATAGACCATTAAGGTTAAACCAGCTGCGTTCTTTGATCACGGTTGATTCAAGAAAAGCTTTGTCCAGAGTGTGGAGACAGCTTGACTGTTCTAGGCAAGGGTCCTCCAAATGGGTTCATTAAGTAATCATTCCCTTACCTGGGGGCAATTCTATCAATCGAGATTTCATAAGACCGAGTTAGGAGGCCTATGTGTACTCTCTCGTCTTTTAAATAAATTTTTTTTTCAAAATAAAAAATTTTAAAATAAAAAATAAAAAATAAATAAAAATTTCAAAATAAAATCTTAACAAAAAATAAAAAATAATAAAAATAAAAAAATAAAAAATAAAAAATCTTCAAAAAAAAAAACTTCCGTCATTTTTGGGTTCAGATTGGAGAAATTTTGGTCTCCTCCTTTCTGAGCACTGGCGCTCGCGGAAATCGCTGAGTCCGTGTTCAGATTGGAATGCCTTTTGCTCTCTTTGATGAACCCGATCTTGGCCTTTAAAAAAAAAATAACTCGTCATTTTTTGGATTCAGATCCAAGAAATTATGGTTCATTTCCTTCTAAGTACTGGCGCTCGCGGAAATCGCTGAGACCGTATTTGGATCGGAATATCATCTGCTCTCTTTGATGAATCCAATCTTGACCTTTCAAAACAGAGAATCTCATCTCATGGATGCGGTCTCAAAACATTTGTGTCTAGCGGTACTAGTACGCCCTTTCAGGGTCTACTATATTCGCGACCGGCATATTTGTAACTCCAAACTTATATTCTTCTTACATCGAGCAAGCTCTGCTTCTCGATAACTCGAATTTAGGTTCACAATTGCTTCTAGCAGTCATTGGGACGCTCATTCTGGGCTTACCATACCTGCGATCAGAACAATTGTACCCTCTATGGCTTTTTGCCTTCTTCATATTGCTTGGGTCATCTCACTCGAGCGATTTGAAAAGACAAAACCATAGAAATCCCCATTTATGATCATTATATTCTTGTGATTACTAATGGATGTGGTCTTGTTTCAGAATTTTTTTCGAAAACTAACAATGGCAGCATCGCTTACCATTACTTTCGATGAGAGTAAGCACCGGCTCATTCTTCAACAGAAGCAAATCACGCGCACCTACAAGCGCCCCATCAGCTGCCGAAGCGTCAACTCCCTCGGCAACTCTCTAAACTCCGGGTCGACCTCGACTCCCCGGACTATCGTCTTTGGGACGCTGGGACCATTCCCACTTCCCGAGGAACAAACTGCTCCTTCCTAAAAGCAGAAGCTCGCCTCTCAACGTGTCACTACCGTGACACCAAAGGCGGGCACCAGAAAGCCCGAAGCCCGTGGCACCCCCACGAAGCCTCGACCCGCAAACGACCAGGTCTATTCTAAGACTTGGTCCCCAAGACCTTCACCAAAACAAAGAAGGTCCCAAACATCCACCAAGCCAGCATACCTGACCCCACTCAAGGAGAACCAGTTTTACCCTCTTGCTTACATGAAAGAGGAGAGGCCCATCTTTAACCTGACTCCCAAGTCAACCCAGCATGAGCCGGCTTGTTCCTACAAGCCCAAAATTAGATCATGCATCACAAGGCCTCTGCAAGCACTTGCTAAGGCCTACAATCCTGCAGTTTGACCATTCATCTCTACAGGGGCTGAACTCAAAAAATTCAAAGCTTCGCTGCAACAGGCGAAGGACCGGGTTCGCATCCTGTCCTTGCCCAGCTACAAAGAAGACAGGCTCGGCTGCTCGCTGAGGGAGCACATCCTTCATCGTTAAAGCCCAGCCAGAGCTGACTGAAGCTCAAATTGCTTGTCGTATACGCTGCCAGGCGTCGTATCGACAAAAGAGACTAGAGAAGCAAAGGTGCCAGCCTCCTACGCTTCAAGTCTCTCACAAATGGGTCGAAAAAGAAAGACCCAACCAAGTTGCTTCTGTCCATATGGTTGGAAAAACCAGAAGATGCCAAAAGTCAACATCCAAAATCCATGTCCGACGTCCGATGACCCGCAGCAGTCTTTAGGACAAGAAGACATTCAGAAGAATCCCTTGCTCCTTCAAGTAAGGGACGGCAGAGTGATCCTTCCTCAAGCTCTTCATAAAAAAGAATGAGCCCCAGCTAAGTCACCAGGATGGTTTCGTCGTTCGAATCTCGAGGGATGAACGTGATGGCTACAAAATCTGAGCCACCACCCCGCAATCCACCTCAAGATGATGCGATCACACGCATCCAGCAGTTGGAACTGATGGACCGCGCTTTTGCCTGGTTCTACCGAGGTCGGCGGACGTGGGAGTCCGTTGGGTCCGACCCTTTCGTAACCAGGGGGCAAAGGCGTGCAGCAACATTTCTTTTGTGTGGGTGTGCCAGATTTTCTATTTTTTTCTTGGAATTGCAAGTGGTGATCCGGAGATCAACCTTCGCAAGTAAAAAGGAAATCAACTTCTTTCAAGTTTTCCATTGCACATATATTTAAGAAAAGAGACATTTTCTTGATTTGCCGTGAAAGGCGATTTTTTTGGCATTTATAGCCGATTTTGGCGTTTATAGCCGATTTACAATCCTTATCAATAATGAAAGATAAGAGTTGTGATTTTTGTCTCTTTTAAAAAAATACAAACTATAATGAAAAGCAAGAAAAGGAGGATCTAACTTCTCAGGAGATTGTGGGGGACCCGTTCAGATTGACGGTCGCAAGCCATATGTGGACTTCGCCATCATCCATGCAGATGAGAACAGAGGATGCTATTGATTCACTTGGCTTGGCTATAACCTCAGGCTTTTAGAGGACAAAGACCAAAAGGAGGTCCTATGTCCAATAAAAAACTAAGTAGACAGGTTGAAAAGCCAAGTCTAAGCCATTTGGAGGTAGAAGGAGAAGGCAAGGACCTTGGGGGGGAGTACCCCCCAAGGGACTTTTGTCACCTTGTAGTGGTGGTCGGTGTAGGATTTCCGCAGAGTTTTCTCTCTTTGATGCCTTTTTCTGTCTGAGTTTCCAGATTTTCTACAGTCTGTTGTTTGTTTTGTCTGCTGTCTGTCTTTTTTTTCTTCTTGGAGAGCTCTCCTATTTATAGGCTTTTAGGTAGCCATTTAGGAGGGTTTATGAGCCTTAATTGTCATAAAGCTACACAAAGGGAGGAGTTACAAGATTGAATTCTTTATTTTGTAACTCCTTTTTCTTGGCTTCTGATTGGCCGGAGGAGATTAAGGGCATTTAAGCGCCTTTAATCGCCATGATGGGAGGAGTTTCATGGGTTAAATGCCATGAATCTCTTAACTTGTAACTCCCGGATGCTTACTTCTGATTGGGCCGTCCAAAGAAATGGATTAATGACTGTAATAAAGCTAGTCAATTAATTGCATTAAGTGGTCACCGAGCAGTTGAAGAGTCGTGGGCCGTGCCACGTCTTTTGGGATTCTTCTGGCGATGATCATCGATGGATCTTTATGTAGATCGACATCGGATGACCATGTAACTTCAGGTGTTGGTTGCCAAGAGCGGGTCGGTGCCATCTGTCTAGTCGATTTCTCGATCGGTCAGGTAGAAAGCACACTTTTTTTTGGTTGACTAGTTGGCGATCAATGTTGATTTCGATACTCTTGGTGATTAACCCGTGTTTTTGATGGATGTTAGAGGATTTGGTATCTCAAAAGTATGAATTTTGGAAAGTACCAGAGGCCGGACGCTTCGAATCGCAAAAAATGAGGTTTCCGGGGCCCACCAGGCGATCCCCCCGTTTTGTTCCGTTTTGTGTCCGTTTTTGCTGTTTTTTTATTCTTTTTTCTTCTTTATTTTTCCTTGACATTTTTTTATCATTTATTGGCCTGATTTCCCTATAGAAAATCTGATGAGAATCCTTGCATTTTATTTTGCAAAGTTTCCAATTTCTGAGAAAGCCGAAGACTTTGTTGCGTAGAGCTGCTGATTTTCCGTCAGAAGCTGAAACTGGGTCAAACGATGTCGGAATGACCTGAAATTTGGGGTGAAGCCTGCTGAGCAATAAATAAGACTAATCATAGGCTTTTATTTGAGTTTTGAAGCCGTTTGGGGTCCTATCACCAGTAGACTTGCTTCTATCGCGATGAAGATGTCGCGGTTTGATGTGCGGTCAACCGATGTCCGATTGACTTGAAATTTTACAGGGAACCTATTGGAGTCATTTTAATATAATCCAGAGGCTCTGTCTTGGAAACCATGGTCCCAGGGAGCTTCGCCACCGAGAGGCCTGATTTGGCTTCCGAGCGTCAAACTATAGTCAAATGTTGTCGAAATGACCTGAAATTTGACGTGTAGCCCTTTGGATCTTGAAGAGGCAAAGTGACATTTTTGGTGTCAACAAATGCCCCCTTGAGGTACAGCGACGAGTTGCTTAACTTTTGTAGTCGATGTGCCTTGAAGAGATTTTTGAAGGAGAGCCTGTGACTGGACCAAGAATCTTTGAGCAGTCAATCTGTTTGGTATTTGTAGCCTTTTGAGCTTCCAGGGGAATTTTATGGTAGTGAAAGGGATCACGTAGCATCTCGAGGCAAAGTTTTGAAGATGACATTAGGGATGTGGAATTGGGTTTTGACCTTGTGACCTAACCGGCTGTATGTGGCAGGTTAGGGGGTCGGGTTTGGTTTTGACCGTGTGACCCAACAAGCTGTATATGGAATGTTGGGAGATTAATTTTGGTTTTGATCTTGTGACCTAACAGGCTGTATGTGGCAAGTTAGGGGATCAGGTTTTCATTTTTGGTTTTGGTCTTGTGACCTAACAAGCTGTATGTGGCTAGTTAGGGGACCAGGATTTGGTTTGGATTTTTGTGGAATGTCAATTTCAAGATTTTGGCTCAATTTGGTAGATGAGGCTGGATGGTTTGATTTTTGGAAGCTCATGGGGCTTGGAATTCTCTTTGTACGGTCCAATCAACTCAAAAGAGGCATGGAACCATTTTTGTATACCCTAGGCAAGAGGGATTTCTCTTTGACTAAAAGCCCAATTTTTGTTTTTATTTTTATTATTAATTTTTTTTTGCCTAGGTGGTGAAACCTGGCTCATATGGGCTAACCCATTGGACCTTAAGCTTTTGAAATGACTTAGATCTCATATGGTGTCATTTTTGTAAAGGATATCCAAAAATATCTCCTTTGGATAAAGAATATCTAAGAATATCTTTATTTGGAGAGAATCTCTCATGTTCCCTTTATTTTGGGAGAGAATATCTCAAGATATCTTTCTTTTGGGAAAGAATCCTTCATTGATCCTATCTTTTGGGAGAAAATCTCTCATTGATTTCTTTATGGGAGAGAATCCCTTAAGATATCTTTCTTTTAGGAAAGAATCTTTCTAATTTCTTTCTTTTGGTAAGGTTACTAATTAGTAACACTTACCTCTTTCTTCTTTCCTTCTTTGGTTTGCTCTTCTCTATAAAAGCAAGGAGGAGGTTGGATCTCTTGCTCTTATTACTTTCTTTTGCAACAATTCCAAGAGGGCTTCAAGACCAAGAGTTCTTCTTCTTCAAGATCTTCAAGACTTTTCTTTTTCTTCTCCATCAATGGCTTCAAGTAAGTTCCCTTTTTCAAGAAAACCCCATTGTAGAAGAAAAAAAAGGTTCTTTTTTTTTCTTTCTTTCTTTTCTTTTCTTCTTTTCCACGTGTTTGCTTCTTTTTTTTCACACGTTTTTTTTTTTGCTTTCTTTTTCATCTTTTTTTTTGTACGTTTTTTTTTTGTGGGCCATACGGACAGATCCGTACGGATCTGGCCGTACGGCCACGTGGCCTGTGGGTCACGGCCTGTGGGCCAGTCCCTTTTTTCTTTTCTTTTGTTTTTTGTTTTCTTTCTCTCTCCTTTTTTTTTTTTTGAGAAAGTCTTATATTTTTGTTCTTTTCTTTCTCCCCCTTTTTTTTGAGAAAGTTTCTTTCTTTTTTTTTTCCTCATCATGATAATGCATTTTTTTGGCAAACCAAGATGTTCATGCATGCATTTTTTTTTTTTGTTTTTGTAAATTGAATTGTAGCATGATGTGATAGCATACCTGAAAGTTTTCGCAAATTTGGGAATTTGGAGCTCGCAGCGATGTTGAGCCCTTCCTGATTTTGCGGAGACTTTGAGGTTTCGAAAGTTTGGAGTTTCAGAGCTCGCAGCAATGTTGAGCCCATCTTCAAGCTTTCTATTTCTTTCGGGATAGTTCATTTTCTTCGAAATTGCCCCGTCATCGTGTCAAAATTTCGCCAGATTTTTTTTTTGCGAGATTCTGTCATTTTGATGTTTGATCGTTTTCTTTTCCATCCTTTTCAGGTGGTTCCTCTAGAACAAACAAGGGTAAAGAGCCTGTTACAAGGAGTTTCGATCAGCTAGATCTTCTAATTCGGCCGTTCAGCAGGCCTTTGAGAAGGTCCGGTATGTTGAGAGAAATCTGGAAGAATGCGACTCCCTCAACAGAGATGAGATGAGGCAGCGACTGATCGCTCTCAAGGGAGAGGAATTCTATAAGATCATGGTAAGCAGTCGTCCATGGGTGATGGAAGATCAGAGTGTTTTACCCAAGCCTACCTTCTTCTTTGGTGATGCCGTCCCTGATGACATGACATACCAGAGGAGATGTTTTCAGTTCTCTTTCACAGCAGATGGTGAGAAGAAGACTGTTGCTATCGGATCGACGTTTGATCGCACCATCTCGATTATGAGCCTTGCCCCCACGTGCTCTAAGCGGGAAGATCCTCCTGTGGGAAATAGGGTGGGCCTCTAGGATAGGTTTCAAAAACTTTTGATCCACTTGATACAGAAATCAACTATCCAGAAGGCTACCAATGTGTCCAAGATGCAAACCCTCTATCTCATCTGTCATGATCAGTAATTCAATCTATCTAGGAGATAGAAAATCAGTAACACACATGCAACAAATAAATCTACAACATACAAGGAAGTAGATTATACCTTTGGAGCTCGGTTGGGCTCTAATGGAGAAGTTGCTACTTTCTTTGAAGATGAAACGCTTTCACTTAATCAAAGTAAGATCTCCAACACCTTGCGATCTTCCACGCTATATCCCGTTATCAAATTCTCTTCTCAAGGAGATGGGTGGGATCTCCTAAAGAAAACTACTAGAAAACTCTAAGCAACTAGAAGGAGAACTAGAACTAGAAGAGGTTGTTGTGCAACACTTGCACAAGGAGAGATGGGCGTGAATACCAATGAGGGAGATGAGTATGGACGTCCAGCCCATAAGCCTTCCCTTTTATAACCCATAACACCCTCTCCTACTAATTATTAATTAGAAGTTATACTTCTATTATAATTAGTAACTATCTTCTTTTACTAGTACCACTATTAGAAGTCTCACTTCAAATAGAAATAGTATCTTTCTAATTCCTTCCTTTTAGAGTTTAAGTAGAATTAGTAACTTGGGCTAGCGTGGGGACCATTAGGGATTCCTTAGAAAGCTGGCTCCAACTGGGATACGTGACCCCACATCTCATGTGCAATCCGGGCCCACAGTTAATTGCAAATAACTCCACTATATAAATGCAATTGCACTCCAGTCTTAGGAATAAATTACATAGAAGACCCTAAACTTCCCTATTACCACAAGTAGGCCCCTCCATCAATATCCATGGATCAATTGGACCTGTCTTCCAAACTAGATCCATATCTTATTATCCTTGAGTCCCAATTAATTATAATGATCAATGGTACCTTTCCAATTAACTCTTAATCGGAATGGGTGTACACTTACCAATGATAAATCCATTAATTGGCACGAGGGGACATTAGAGATAGATTACATCTTGACCATTAAATGTTCCCACAGATCTACTACCATATACCCAAATCACCGAGGTGTTGACCTATAGTTGGCCTCACTCATTGGTGACTCAAAGCAAATGAATAGATAGAAACTTGAGTTCATTAATGTCTCAGGATTGAGAGCTTACTGATAGGGAATTATGAGAGCAGACCTTAATATAAAGACAGTGTTTATAAGGTGCTTCTCATGGTCCTTCAATACAGTGTTTTGAATCAAATCGGGGAAGAAGAGATCTTAGAACCTTTTTGACGATGACTGGTTCTTTAATCTCCTCCCCTAGTCCACGAATGTCATTCGTGACTTCATTCACTTGTTGCAAATATGAGTCAACATTCTCTCTTTCCTCCATGCGAAGAGATTCAAATTGTGAGCGATGGGTTTGCAATTTTGCTTCTTTGATCTTCTCATCTCCTTCATGAATGCTTTTCAACTTGTCCCATATTTCCTTGGCTGTTTTGCATGCAATTACTTTGACCAGCTCGCTGTCCACAAGGCCACTAAAGAGTGCATTCTGCGCCTTAGAGTCGTTGTCTGCTAACTTCTTCGTTGCAGCATCATTGGGTACAATGGCAATATTGTAACCGACTCTGACAGTCTCCCAGACATCATAGCCAAGTGACTTAATGAAAGCCTGCATTCTGATCTTCCAGAAGGAGTAATTAGAACCATCAAACAAAGGTGCTTTCTTATTCCCTGTATTGGTTGCCATGTGATTTGACTAGAGATCACCCTTAGCGTGTTAAGCTTTTCAAGGGAACCTTACGCTTTGATACCAATTGTTAGATATCGCGATCACTGAGAGGGGGGGTGAATCAGTGATTCTTTAAAAACAGGTCCAATTTAACAACTAAAGCAAATCAAATCACACAATGACACCAGATTTAACGTGGTTCACCGAAAGGCTACGTCCACGGTTCAAAGACTGTCCGAACACCAATCCGGGACAGATCTGAATCTATTTAGTCGCACCAACGACAAAGAGCACCAACCCTTAGTTTCAGATAGCACCAACTATCTAGGAAGCACCTACTCCCTTGAGTTTCAGATAGCACCAACTATCTAGGAAGCACCGACTCCCTTTACAATTTTATCTGCACCAACAGATAGGATCACCAAACCCCAGACACCAAGCACCAACTTGATGTAAAAACAGAATAGAAGATAAACTCTGTCTACAGCCCTTCCCCTCTACAATTCTCTCTCTCTCAATCCATTACAAATTGAAATCTAAAGCATAAATAGAGAGACACTTATCTTATGGACGAAACATCATCTTCAAGAGCACATCCTCGTCCACAATTGCTGTAGAAAACGTCTGATAATGCAGCAACACAGCAACACAGCACTCTCTTCTCTCTTCTCTTCTCTCTTTTCTCTTCTCTTCTGGTGTCTTTATGAACGACCCATACATGCCTTTTTATAGGTTATGTTAACCCTTAATTGTATTCAAAATAGGCTACCATTCGTTTAGAAAGAGTCCCAAACGAAATAGAAAAGAATGCTGAATTTTCGTGCACAACTTCTAATTCTGCGCAACTCTGGTTCCCGTGCTCGGTCGACATCCTTGCTTGCTCGGTCGACATCATACACAGTCTGGAGTCAGACAACTTTCGCGCTCGGTCGACATCCTGGGGTCCCGGTCGACCGAAGACACACTGTGTCATGAAAATAACTGAGAGCTACCTGAATCTGTTTCTGCAGGTTTCTCTTTGCTCGGTCGACCGCATGGGGTGCCCGGTCGACCGAATGCTCTGCTTCAGGAATTCTGAATTCCTGACTGTTTCAACTCTTATTCTTCTTTTAAGCTCTATCAACACCAGCTTATTAACATCATGTTTGTGACAATGTGTTGACAAGAATTCCAACTCAGAACAATACTTGAGATATTTATTTCTTCAATTCTTCAAAAGACTTCCAAGTCATCTCAAATTTCAACAATCTCCCCCTTTGGAATTGTTGTCAACTTTAACAACTTTGTCAACATGCTAACAACTCTTCAACTCTTTCAACTCCAGCTTGCAGCTCTTCCAAGTTCTTTTCAACACAAACTTGGAACCAATTCTGAAATTCTGAAATAACAACCATGCACTGTCAACAATCTCCCCCTAGCTTTCATAGCATAACATCTCTCCTTGCTATCATAGCATAACATCTCTCCCCCTTTGACAACAAGTCCAAAGGGACCAAACCGAGGAGCGAATAGGATATTCAATGAATGCATTGCTCCCCCTTTCAAGCACAACTCCTACGGTTTAGGAGAGTGAGTAACTCCTAACTTTTTCCGGAGATACTCGAAGACTTCCTTTGGCAGAGGTTTCGTGAAAATATCAGCCACTTGCTCAGTTGTTGGAACATATTCCAACTTGACCTCTCCATCAGCAACTTTATTCTCAATTTGCTCCAACTCCTCATGCATAGATTTCAACCAACTTTCATCGAGACTGGCTTCAGCCACAGTCTTGGGTTCAATGGTGGACATAAGTGAGTAATTGCTAACTACACTTTGTCTAGTTTGAACGCCTGCCTTAGGATCTCTAATGATTTGATCCTTAGGGTGTTGCTCTACCCAAGTGCTGTGCTTCTTAGGTGTAGTATCTTCTGAGTCATCCTTTGATTTCTCAGAATCATTAGATTCAGCCATCTCATCATCAATTTCACTCGAGTCCTCATAAACTGGACTGTCATTTTGAGTTGCATTCTTTGGTTCAATATTCTCATCTATTCTCACATCAGCACTTTCTATGATTTTTCTGGTTCTTTTGTTAAGACACCTAAATGCTTTGCTAGTAGAGGAGTAACCCAGAAATATACCTTCGTCAGCTCTTCCTTCAAATTTGCCCGGATTTTGTTCGAGCCGCTTGATGTAACACTTGCTGCCGAAGACTCTGAAGTGCTTGACTGTTGCTTTTCTTCCAAACCATAGCTCATAGGGAGTTTTGTCTTCATGTGGCCTGATCAAGCATCGATTTTGAATGTATACAGCCGTATGAATTGCCTCTTTCCAATACTTGTCAGCCATCTTGCTTTCACTTAGCATCGTACGAGCCATCTCTTGTACGGTGCGATTCTTCCGTTCCACAACTCCATTTTGCTGTGGAGTTCTAGGGGCTGAGTACTGTCTTTGAATGCCATGATGTTCACAATATTTAGTGAACTCTTCAGATGTGAACTCGCCTCCACGATCAGACCTTAAAATCTTGATACGTTTTTCCAATTGATTTTCAACCTGTGCTTTAAACACTTTAAAACGATCAAGTGCTTGATGCTTATGCTTAAGAAACAATACCCATGTCATACGAGTATAATCATCAATGCATAATATGAAATACTTATCTCCATTGGTGCTTTGAGTTCGCATCGGTCCACA
Organism: Litsea cubeba; assembly: GCA_012931725.1. NCBI lineage: Eukaryota > Viridiplantae > Streptophyta > Magnoliopsida > Laurales > Lauraceae > Litsea > Litsea cubeba. The sequence goes on along the minus strand of CM022948.1, from coordinate 28,831,276 downwards.
GAGATCAGTGTGCACTAGCTCAAGAGGTTTCTTGGAATGATGCTCCTTTGACTTGAACATAACCCTCGTTTGCTTTCCCTTTTGGCAAGAGTCGCAAATGGGATTGGAAGGCTTTTCAACTGTAGACATGCCTCTTACAGCCTTTGAATTGCAAATCTTTGACATGTTATCAAAGCTTAGATGCCCAAGGCGTTTGTGCCACAACCAACTTTCCTCTGTCCGACTCATCAAGCAGGTCTTTTCAGCTCCATCTGACAATGTATAGAGATTTCCAGCAGTTCTTGATCCAGTTGCCACTGTTTTGCCGTTGCTACTCTTCTTGATGGCAAACCCATTCTTTGTGAAGATAACTTCGTGACCCTTGTCACAGATCTGGCTCACACTAAGCAGGTCGTGTCTCAATCCAGACACATATAAGACTTCTTCCGATCTGATCTTGTTTGCCATAAGCTGAATAACACCTTTTCCGCAGATTTTGGCACCATCATTGTTGCCAAACTTCACTGAACCGCCTTCATAGTGCTGTAATTTGATGAATTTCTCTTTATCACCAGTCATATGGCTTGAACAACCACTATCAAGGACCCATGGTGCTGCCTTCTTTTGTGCATTGAATGCCATTTGCACAATGAGAGATTCTTTGGGACTTTCTGCACTTTGCTTTGCTCTCCAAGCCTTGACTAACTTGGGTTTCTTTTCAACCTGAAATTTGTTAGCAAAATGCAACCTACAATCCCTAGCCAAGTGTCCATAATTATAGCACTTATGGCACTCAATTTTGTGGCTACTTAAGATTGAAAAAGGGTTCCTAGTCACAAGTGAGCTGTATTTCACATAGAATTTGCAATCGTCTCTTTTATGTCCAAACATATTACAATGAAAGCAATAACCATAGAATTTGTATCTTCTTTGTGGCTGGTTAGTCTTCATTACCTTTCTAACAGGAATGGACTCCTTTCTAGGTTGAGTGGGCTTCATAGAGTTAGAAGGTGCAGTGACTTGCTTCACAAACTCTTTCTTTTCAGGAGGTGCAATCTTAGAGGATTCACCTTTCTCAAATCCTAGACCAAATCTGAAGTGGGCAGGTCTTTGAACTTTCAGTAGTTCATCGAGTTTCATAGTCCCTTCAATCGCTTGGAGCGCTTTGAGTTTTTTGCTATTTTCCAAATTTTCAGCCTTTGCTCTAGCGATCTCAGTTTCAAGTTTCATAGCCTCTTCCTTTTTGATACTTATTTGGTTTTCAAGGACTTCTACCATTCTTTTATATTCTTCTACTTGAGTTTTCAAAGCAATAATAGAACTTTCAGATTCATGGAGAAGTTTCAGATTTTTCTTACTTGTTTTGCATTCCATGCTAAGCTCCTCAAGTGCGGCTATGAGTTCCTCTTCAAGATTGACTTCAGCCTCCTCTTCCTCTTCCGGATCTAGCTCTTCTTCTTCTTCAACAGTGACCATGAAGAGAGCTTCGGTTGATTCATCATCGTCTGAAGTTTCAGACGTGCTGTCATCTTGTTGACATAGAAAGTTTTTAGCTTTGCCTCTTTTTCTGAAATTTCTCTTTCCTTTACTCTTTTCAGCATAAGAGTCATTATCATTGTCTTCTTTTAGCGGACACTTCGCAGCAAAGTGACCAACACCTCCACAATTGAAGCATTTAAAGGGTAGCTTCCCTTTGTACTTGCCATTGCTTCCTTTCTTCAACTTTCTAACAAATTGAGCCTCAAGCTCATCATCATCAGAATCAACATCATGACCAGCAGTCTCTTTTGCCTTTTTCTGAACTTTGAAGGCCGCTTCTTTATCAGATGAAGACGTCTTTCCTATGCGCATCTCATAGGCAGTTAGAGAACCATGTAATTCATCCAGGGAAAATGCATTCAGATCTTTGGCTTCTTCGATGGCTGAGACTTTTGAATCAAATCGGGGAAGAAGAGATCTTAGAACCTTTTTGACGATGACTGGTTCTTTAATCTCCTCCCCTAGTCCACGAATGTCATTCGTGACTTCATTCACTTGTTGCAAATATGAGTCAACATTCTCGCTTTCCTCCATGCGAAGAGATTCAAATTGAGAGCGATGGGTTTGCAATTTTGCTTCTTTGATCTTCTCATCTCCTTCATGAATGCTTTTCAACTTGTCCCATATTTCCTTGGCTGTTTTGCATGCAATTACTTTGACCAGCTCACTGTCCACAAGGCCACTAAAGAGTGCATTCTGCGCCTTAGAGTCGTTGTCTGCTAACTTCTTCGTTGCAGCATTATTGGGTACAATGGCAATATTGTAACCGACTCTGGAAGTCTCCCAGACATCATAGCCAAGTGACTTAATGAAAGCCTGCATTCTGATCTTCCAAAAGGAGTAATTAGAACCATCAAACAAAGGTGCTTTCTTATTCCCTGTATTGGTTGCCATGTGATTTGACTAGAGATCACCCTTAGCGTGTTAAGCTTTTCAAGGGAACCTTACGCTTTGATACCAATTGTTAGATATCGCGATCACTGAGAGGGGGGGTGAATCAGTGATTCTTTAAAAACAGGTCCAATTTAACAACTAAAGCAAATCAAATCACACAATGACACCAGATTTAACGTGGTTCACCGAAAGGCTACGTCCACGGTTCAAAGACTGTCTGAACACCAATCCGGGACAGATCTGAATCTATTTAGTCGCACCAACGACAAAGAGCACCAACCCTTAGTTTCAGATAGCACCAACTATCTAGGAAGCACCTACTCCCTTGAGTTTCAGATAGCACCAACTATCTAGGAAGCACCGACTCCCTTTACAATTTTATCTGCACCAACAGATAGGATCACCAAACCCCAGACACCAAGCACCAACTTGATGTAAAAACAGAATAGAAGATAAACTCTGTCTACAGCCCTTCCCCTCTACAATTCTCTCTCTCTCAATCCCTTACAAATTGAAATCTAAAGCATAAATAGAGAGACACTTATCTTATGGACGAAACATCATCTTCAAGAGCACATCCTCGTCCACAATTGCTGTAGAAAACGTCTGATAATGCAGCAACACAGCAACACAGCAACACAGCACTCTCTTCTCTCTTCTCTTCTCTCTTTTCTCTTCTCTTCTGGTGTCTTTATGAACGACCCATACATGCCTTTTTATAGGTTATGTTAACCCTTAATTGTATTCAAAACAGGCTACCATTCATTTAGAAAGAGTCCCAAACGAAATAGAAAAGAATGCTGAATTTTCGTGCACAACTTCTAATTCTGCGCAACTCTGGTTCCCGTGCTCGGTCGACATCCTTGCTTGCTCGGTCGACATCATACACAGTCTGGAGTCAGACAACTTTCGCGCTCGGTCGACATCCTGGGGTCCCGGTCGACCAAAGACACACTGTGTCACGAAAATAACTGAGAGCTACCTGAATCTGTTTCTGCAGGTTTCTCTTTGCTCGGTCGACCGCATGGGGTGCCCGGTCGACCGAATGCTCTGCTTCAGGAATTCTGAATTCCTGACTGTTTCAACTCTTATTCTTCTTTTAAGCTCTATCAACACCAGCTTATTAACATCATGTTTGTGACAATGTGTTGACAAGAATTCCAACTCAGAACAATACTTGAGATATTTATTTCTTCAATTCTTCAAAAGACTTCCAAGTCATCTCAAATTTCAACAGACCTGTTGATGCCATCCAGCGGCTACCAGGGCTCTGATTATCCGTCGGTCGATTTGAGACCGGTGGGCCTTGGTATTTTCAGCGGTGACGGCAGCAATTGGATAAAGCCTTTTCGACTTCGTGGCCGTTTCAATGCTGACTCCGAGTGGAAGTCGTGGACTGATCGCGTCCTGCTGATTGGTGGCGCCGTATTGAAGGAAGCCGGGATTTTTTATGCGGTCCGCGCCTTTAGGGAGACCGTGATCTTTTCCGACGAGGCTTTCATGGCTATGCTGGAGTCATTCCTCCCACAAACCAATACCTTCGTTGTGACGAATGGTGAGATTGGTTTCTCTTTGAAGGAGCTGAGCGCCATTACTGGATTGCCCATCCTTGGCAAACTCTATGAGGAGTTTATGCCGATTGACAGCGTCCTTGAGGGGCAGTCTGAGGAGTTCAGGCTTCTGTACTTTCAGCTCGTCGCCTTCTATGATTTTTTGAAGGAGAAGGAGGGTTTGAAAGTTAGATCCAGCAGTTGGAAAAGTTCTAGCTCTTCGTTCCCCAACTTTTTTTATAGCAGGGAGTCTTCTGATAGTGTGACCCAGGAAGCCAGGGCTTAGGATCCAAGTTCGAAGAAGATCTTGGCCATGCAAGAAGAGTTGAGAGATTTCTGTGCAAGTACAAACGCCATATGTCCTGACATTGCACTGCGGAGAGATCTCGCTGTTTACCTCACTTGTTGGCTTGGTGAGGCTATTTTTGCTGGAAGAGATGGAACGCACATCAGGCCGCATTGTATTTTTTCGGCTTGTCAGATGGCGTTTGGAGAGCAGGTTGCTTTGGTGCCAGCTCTTTATTCCTACCTGTGTACCGAACTGCGGGCTGCTGATTTTTTGGTTCGGCTTGGGCTTCCTATGAATAGGGTATTTTCAGCCCATATCTTTTATTCGTGGTACGTGTACCACTATCCTGGCTTCCACCGGCTGGGTGCTGCACAGGATGATGATCCTCTGATGATTCAGCTGGCTAAGGGCAAAGCTGTGTCCGAATCACTTTTGTTTGCCTGCATGAGGATCCGACGGTTCAGGGACGTCGAGATGGGGCAGTCTTCAGTGAAGCTTTCTCCGGAGTTGCGGAAGAAGGCTTTTGATTTTGGTGCCTCCCGAGACTCTACCAGAGTGGGGTCGGGAAGGCATTACTCCATGACAAATGCAGAGAAGGAGTGGCTTTTCAGCATACGTGTCAGCACAATGGTGTACCGCATACATCTTTTCGTCGACATCTAGCCGTATGTACCCTCTCGCTTTGCTTTGCAGTTGGGTTTTTCTCAAGGCGTTGTTGGAGCGCCTTCAAGCATGGTGAAGCGCTTTGGAGGTTTACAGGACGGGAAAAATGCATGGGCTTTCTATAGTGCTGAAGACACTACAGCCATGATCTCTTATCCTGTGTTGTTGACTTCCCGGACTGCCGGCTTTGCGAAGTGGTTTGCGGAGAGCTTTTCGGCATATCGGGGGCTTTCCAAGAAGGAGCTTGATGTGAAGCTGGCATCTGGAAAGGGCCTTGGAAAGTTGGATGGTGTCCGGCGAGAGGAAGTTTGGGCCTTCCTTTCTGGAGAGAAGCACAAGATAGGCTTTCACGGTGACCAGGGCGTCATTGGTTCTGAAGCTGTTGGAGAAATACCTGATGAGGCTTTAGAACAGCTAGAACAGGAGGAAGCCGAACTTGATGCTTGGATGCAAGCGGCGCAATGGCAAGCTTCCGTGGAGTCTACTGGCAAGAGTAGACCATCCAGTGAGGAGTCAAGTGGAAGACCTGACTCTGACAGTGGGGCAGGTTCCTCTAAGAAGCGAGCCCGTAGGAGTAAGAGGAGGAGGAGTCATCATCGCAGCAAGGGGCAGCATGAGGACTCTCCTGACTTGGAAGTTCCTCTTACTATCAATGAGGATGTGCCAGTGGATGCTGACGAGCCTCCAGAGAAGAGAAGCCTTTCTCTTTCCATTTCTTTTCATGGGATTTTTCCATGTTCTGATTTGCTTCTTGTTTCTGCTTTTCTCTTTTTTTTAGCAGAGGAAGACTTGGTGATGCCTGAGGTTCCAACCGATGAGGTGGTGACGGATCCGAGGGATTCTGGAGTGAATCCAGAATCTCCAATTGGTATGACTTCTTTTGCTTTCTTTTTTTTGTCTGTGACTTGGTTTGCTAACATTTTTTTTGCCAGCTGACTTGCCAGAGGATTCCAATGACTTTGAACCATCGATGGACGCAAATGTTGATGATGATTCTGATGAGTTCATGGGGGAAGAAAGTGTTCCACCAGTCGTCGAAGAAGGTATTTTGTAGTAATAACCCTGATAATGATTTTCAAATAGGATGATGTTCTTACCTTTTTGTGTTTCTTTGGCAGGTTTTGAGGTGACAGAGGAGAGTCCGTCGCTTCCTTCAGAACTAGAGCAAGGGATGCCAGAGGTCGATCCAGAGGTAGAGGCTCCTGGGACCAGTTCTGACACTGTTAAGGAGATACCTCGTGCTGAGATTCCTTCCCGAGCAGGAGCAGCTTCAACTGGAAAGAGTTCTTTTGTTACTCTTCCAACGAGTGATGACATGAGTAGCCGACCAACGGAGTTGGGCGAATCTTCAGCGGGGCCATCTCTTCTTTTTGCGAAGAAGGTGGTGGTGCAGGTTCTGAGCTCTTGGATTGAGACTTTGCTTTCTGGGCACTTAGATGCCGGATTTGGGATGATCCAGCATGTGCGTGAGATTCTCGGTGATGCTGAAGAGGCTGGTCTGGATGTCACAAGTGCCAGGGCGATCGTTGATAAGTGATAAGATCATTGAGCTGGGTGACCCGTGGTTTGAGATCATGGGTTTTCCTGACGTCCAGTTCTTCAAGGAGATGTTCCTGGACCCTGCAGATAAGGCTCAGTCTAACCTGGATGAGGCTACACAAAGCAGGAAGCAGATTGTCCGAGAGAAGAACTTAGAAGAGCTTGCCATCATTGGGCTGACACATGACCTTAACATCCTTGATAGGGAGGTTGATGAGGCCAGGAAACGTCTTGAGCATCTGCAGGCACGAGTCGCTGCCAAGTGGACTGCAATAACAGAGGCTCGTGACAGGGAGAGTGCTCTGATTCGCCGGGTTGCAGATGCCAATCGAGTTCTTAAAAGGAAGTCTGCAGAGAACAAACAATGGCAAACTGCTCGGGAGAAGCTTCCCGGTGCGAAAGAAGGGTTACAGCCCACCCCAGCATCTCATGGCAAGTTCCTGAAGAAGTGTGCCTTGGAATCCCTGACGGCTGAGGCCAAAAGTTTGCTTGAGGAGCTGAACTCTTGGCTGGAGACCATTTTTGATTGAGCTCCTATTTTTTTTTTAACAGAAACCATCCTTCTTTTTTTTTGGTACCACTTGTATTTTTTGGTACTTTTCTTTCTTTTTTTTTGTAGTGCTTGTGAACACTTTCTTTTTTTTTTGGTACCACATTTTTTTTGGTACTCTTTTTTTGTTTTTTTTTTTTTTGTAGTGCTTGTGAACACTTTCTTTTTTTTGGTACCACATGTATTTTTTTGGTACTCTTTTTTTTGTTTTCCCTACGCTCACTTAAATCTTTTTGTGATAAAAGTAATTGCTAAATGGGTGCCCTTTTTTTTTGTTTTCCCTACGCTCACTTAAATCTTTTTGTGATAAAAGTAATTGCTAAATGGGATGCCCTTTTTTTTTGTTTTCCCTACGCTCACTTAAATCTCTTTGTGATAAAAGTAATTGCTAAATGGGATGCCCCTTCTTTTTTGTTTTCCCTACGCTCACTTAAATCTTTTTGTGATAAAAGTAATTGCTAAATGGGATTTGATCAAAAGTTTATCATTTTGTGAAAATCTTTTATCAAATGATTGTTTTGGCATGGAAGCCAGATTTTTGTTTGTGGCATGGAAGCCGATTTTTGTTTGTGGCATGGAAGCCGATTTTTGGCATGAGAGCCGGTTTTAGTGGCATCTATAGCCGGTTTTTGGTGGCATTGATAGCCGAGTTTGTGGCATTGATAGCCGGATTTTTTTAAAGCCAATTTTTTTTGTTTGTGGCATTGATAGCCGACTTTGTTTTGTGGCATTGATAGCGGGTTTGTTTTGGTGGCATCTGTAGCCGGTTTGTTTTGGTTGCATTTATAGCCTGTTTTGGTGGCATTTATAGCCGGTTTGGTTTTCAACAATGCAAGTATCGACTAAAAGTCGCCTCCCTGCTGAATGTTCTTGCAAGTATCGATGGAATGTAGCATCCTTGCTCATTCGGTTGCGAGTATCGATGGAATGTCGCATCCTCGCAGATTTGGGTGCAAGAATCGATGGAATGTCGCATCCTTGCTTTTCAAAAATTTTGGTTTTGCGGGTACTGACTTGATGTCGTTTCCCCACGATTTTTAAAATTTGTGGTTTTCTCGAACCTTTGGGTTATGGATATCAACTGAAATGTTGCGTCTCCATGGTTTTTTAGGTTTTTTTGAACCTTTTGAAATTTGGGTTGTGGATATCAACTGAAATGTTGTGTCTCCACGGTTTTTAGGTTTTTTTGAACCTTTGAAATTTGGGTTGTGGATATCAACTGAAATGTTGCATCTCCACGATTTTGGATTTTGCAAGTATCGACGAAATGTCGCTTCCCTGTGATTTTGGAAGTGTCGAACGTGGTTCGCATGCTTCCGATTTGTGCGAGCATCGACTAAACGTCGCTTCCCCGCGGCTTTTTGAAAAACCATTTTTTTTTGTTTAAAGACACGAGGGTCATAAGTTTTGACCTAAAACCATTTTGGCGGTAAAAGGCAGGGTGGACTAGGGTGGAAATCCCTGAATCTGGATTTTGTTTCAAACCATGAATTTTGGGTTCAAGGGTTGAAAATTTTGGTCAAGTTAGGGAAAGGTTCCTAAACTTGGATTTTTGAACAATGAAACGATGGAAGTAAGCATTGTTTAAATTTCTATAAATTTCAACATTTGATATGAAAATTCTAAAAAAGAGGTGGGTTTAACGAGCGTGTACCTGGAAACCGGTTTTGGCCGTACAGGCATTGCTCTTACCCAGTTGGGTAAGTCTTCAAGGGTAGTACCGCTTTAAGAACTTGCCGTTGATGGGCAGTATACATCTGTCACCTTCCATGTTTAGGAGTGCGTATGCGCCGTTGGAGAAAACCTTGTCGATGACATAGGGTCCCTCCCATTTTGGCTCAAATTTGCCTTTGGACTTGTGAGGGAAGACCATTGGTCTTTTTACCGCTAGAACCAAGTCACCCTTTTTGTAGGCGCGTTGCTTGACCTTTTTGTCGAAAGATCCTGCCATGCGGGCTTGGTAAAGTTCAATGCTTTGTTGAGCTTCGAGCCGTCTCTCATCGAGATTGTCCAGCTCATGGAGTCGCAATTTGACATTGCTTTCTTGAGTCATGTCATTTTGCAAGGATACCCTCAAGGAAGGAATTTGTACTTCCAAGGGCACGACAACTTCGCATCCATAGACCAAGGAGAATGGTGTGCTATGGGTTGGTCTTCGAACGGTGGTTCGATAGGCCCACAAAGCTTCAGACATTTTGTCGCTCCAGTCTCTTTTGTGACTAGAGACCATTTTTTTGAGGATTTTGCAGAGTGTCTTGTTGAAAGCTTCTGCTAATCCGTTTGCTGCCGGATTGTATGGAGTTGAAGGACAGCTTTGGATTTTGTATTTGTCGCAGAACCTGTAGAATCGATGATCCAGGAATTGTGGTCCGTTATCATGGACGAATCTTTTGGGTATGCCGAAACGACAAATGATGTTGGTGCGCAGGAACTGAAGGACTAATGAGGTCTTCATTTCGTTGAACGCAAATGCTTACGACCACTTGGAGAAATAATCCGTAGCGGCGAAGATGAAGCGATGACCTTTGCTCGAAGGGGGAGAAATAGGACCTATGATGTCCATACCCCAGGCTTCAAAAGGCCATGAAATCGCTGTAGGATGTAGCCATTCTGGAGGTATGTGAATGTAATCTCCATGAACTTGGCATTGTTGGCAGCGCTTAGCAAATTGCATTGCGTCAGCTACCATGGTTGGCCAGTAATAACCTAACCTTTTTATTTAATCAAAGAGCTTGGGACCAGCCTGATGAGCTCCGCAAAGACCAGCATGAACTTCTTTGAGTGTTTCTTCAGCCTCTTGTTGTGACAAGCAGCGTAGAAGTACTCCGTTGAAGGATTTCCTGTAAAGGATTTTTGAAGGAATATCCAAATGAAAGCTTGGGGTTCGCCTTTGGATGCTTACCCATTCTTTTGGAACTTCATGTAGGATTCCGAAAATAATGTAATCAATGAACGGATCCCTCCAGTCGCCGATTGAAGTTTGAAGGATTGAAATCCGACTTCCAACCACTTGGTGGCATTCAGCAACTGCTTGGTGTGTGTTAAGAGGAGGAAGGATTCTTCTTTCGCACACTGTGATTTGCATGTTTTCCCCTTCCTAGATTGCCATGGATGCGGCAAGTCCAGCTAGGGCATCTGCACGTTTGTTTTCACCTCTACAAATGTGGGTGATGTGACTGATGTCAAACTTTTGCAGAAGCGATTGTGCTTTGTTGTAGTAAGGCAGCAGATCTGGCTTCCTGACTTCAAATTTCTGATTCATCTGGTTGACGATCATTTGAGAGTCTCCAAAGACTTCCAGCATGGTGATACCGGATTCGATGGCGAGTTCCAATCCTAGGATCAGAGCTTGATATTCAGCTGCATTGTTTGTGCATGGTTCCAGTAAAGAGAAAGCGTGTGGAATCATGTATTTGTCGGGGCTAACAAAGAGGATGCCAACTCACGAGATCAGCTGTCTTTTTTCATTTGTCCTGGTTGCACCATCAAAGTACATGTCCCAGGAGGCATTTTGTGAGAAAGTCTCCTCATTGTAGACTGGTTCGTCTGGGAGATCATCTCTGAGTGGAGAATCTTTAGGCAATGGATGCTCTGCGAGGAAGTCCGCTAGAGCTTGCCCTTTGATTGCCTTTGGTGGTACATACCTAATATCAAATTGTGACAGAAGGATGGACCATTTTGCCAGTCGAGCAGTGAGAGAACCTGCCTTTGTGACAAGGACCTTCAAGAGGTTGACCCTTGAGACTAGGTAGACTGTGTTGGAAAGCAAGTAGTGACACAGCTTTTGTACGGCGAACATCACTGCAAGACATTCTTTTTCGACTGGAGAGTAGCGATGCTCTGCACCTACTAGCATGCGGCTGAGGTAATATAGAGCAGCTTCTTTTCTTTGATCATTTTCTTGCGCAAGCAGAGCTCCTAAAGAGTGATCAAGGGCTCTTGTGTACAAGATGAATGATTTTCCAGTGGTAGGAGCAGCTAACACTTGAGGTTTTGTCAGGTATGACTTGATGTCTTGGAAAGAAGCTTCACAATCAGCATCCCAGACAAAGTTTACACCTTTTTTCATCAACCGGGAGAATGGATGGCATTTCCCCGAAAGATTGGAGATGAACCGTCTGATGTAGGCCAATCTCCCTTGAAGCCCTTTGAGTTCTCTCAAGGTTCTTGGAGTAGGCATTTCTAGAATGGCTTTGTTCCTTTCCACGGATCTTCTTGATCGGTAATTTTTCCCAAGGCTTGCTATGAGATGATCCCAATCGCCTGTTGAAATCGGGTCGAAGTAGGCTACTTCTTTTGGAGATGAGGGTTTTTCTGGGTCAGAAGACCACACGTCTGTGCCATCGGACAACTCCTCTTCATTTTCGGAGAAATCGTGCCAATTGGATGAGCTTCCTGGATCTTCGTCAGGTGACTCATCGAAGAGATATCCAGGGAGATCGATGTCTTCATGGACTTGAGATGTTGAGGCTTGGTCAGTAAATTTACTTTTAAGCCTTTGTGTCAACTGTCTCAGGGGAGTGTTGGGATCATACCCTAACCCGTGTGAAGACTTTTCTACATAGCCGTAGAGTCTCCAATCTTCCAGCTGGCTTTTGGTCAAGACGGGCCCTAATGGTGTGAGAATACCGTGTCCTTCTCCCAAACCGACTGGGTTTTGAGCGTCATGGCCCATTTTCTTCATAATAGCTTGTGCCACAGAACTATATAAGGATAGTTGAGGCATACCTTCATTTTGGAAAGGTTCAAGCATGGCGTTTGATGAAGAAGCATCCGATCTATGGAAGAAGATCGGGTTTTCCTTTGCTGAAGTTGCTGGAACAACGAAGGAAGCTGACGTAGGATCTTATATGTCAGAAGTTGTCTCCATTGGAGTAAGAGCATGCTGAACCTGCTGAGTGTCAGCTTGGCTTGACGATGTGTCGTCTTTTGGCTCTGAATCCGAATCCGTGTCTTGTATGATAGACACGAAAGAGACAACAAATTTGCCCCCAGACTTTTGCTTTGCCTTCTTCACTTTAGTTGTGATGACCAAAGGCTTTGAAGGTTTGAGGGAGATGATGAAGGGAGTTTGAATGCTCTCTTCGGATTTACCGGATGGTTTGTTTTCTTCCGGGGATTGTTGAGGAGCTTTGCCTTTATCTTTCTGGAGATTTTCGGCAAAGGATGCTGTGTGCTTCTCCTCTTCTTCTTTTTCACCTTCATACATTTGTGAGTCTGCAAAGTGGACTTCTTTACCTTTTAAGGGTTTTTTGTCCGCAAAGACTCGATGTATCATGCCGTCATTGCCAACAAACTTGATGCATTGATGTAGAGTTGAAGGGACAACACCATTCTCGTGGATCCAAGGGCATCCGAGAAGGATGTTGTTGCATGAAGAGGGTTTTATTGCATACATAGTGACCTTAGGAATAAGATCACCGATCTGCAACTTGAACCTGATTTTGCCGATAGGCCTTTGAGTACTCCCATCGTATCCAAAGATAGATACAGATGTGTGGCTCAGCTTGCTGGGTGGGATGCCCAACTCTTCGAGAGCCGATGTGGAGATGAGATTGAGTGCAGAACCTGGGTCGATCTGAACTCTGTGCATAAGCATTTCCTTGATGTACCCTGTGAAGTACAGGGGTCGGTTGTGCCTGCTTTCGCCAAGTAGGAGGTCGTCCTTTGTGAAGGCGATGGTTGCACTGGCTGCTTTTTTAACCGAGAGGCATTCAATGCATGATCCCTCAGTTTTCTTCTTTTCTCCCTTTGAGGAAGCTTCTGAGTTTTTGACCCGGTAATCCATTTCAATTTGGAGGACTTGCGGGGCATGTTTGTCGACATCCTTATTCAGCTTTTGTAATTTTGAGATGAGATTATCACGAGTGTGCGGAGACATTCGCAACAAATCTAGGATGTGCAGACGTGCAGGTATGTGCTTGAAGTGTTCAATCAAGTCATACTTGAAAGCCTCCTTAGGGCCTGCATGTTCATCATTGTTGCCACTAGGGGTGCTTACAACATCTTTTCCCGAAGGATTTACATATGTTAAGGAAGATTGGTTGTAATTTTTGTGGTAGTCCCGGCCAGAGCGAGTGCCTCTACCAACTTTGAGAGCTTCTTGAGAAGGGTCTTCTTTTGGAAGATTGTCTTCAGAATCAAGAGGCTGTCGTTTTTCATTTGCTGAGGATGTATCAACAGCGGAGTTGCCATCCTCAGTGATTGTGTTGCATGGAGCATTTTCCGGGAACAAGTCCTGAATAACATCCAGCAACCTTTCTTCTTCTTTGACCAATTCGTCGTCCCAAGCATCAATAGCAGGGAATTCTTCAGTCAGGAAGGGTGTGAACTTTGAAGTCAAAGTCTCAAGAGAAGAAACCTAAGAGGGTGTCATCTCAATGAAAGTCACGTGAGATGAGGTGGCTCCAGAAGATGCATTGTTAGGCATCGCCGGAGTGTAAGTGCTCTCATCAGATGATGCTTCGGAAGAGCTATAATCCCGAATTATCACATTACAGGAAGCTTTGATGGTCTTCAGGGACTTCAGGCTCTGGATTGCAAGGAGGCTCGTTGACGCGGTCTTGCTCTTGTTCTAGAGCGAGACGCTGCAAGATCCTTGCATATTCTTCAAGATCAGGCATGGGGGCCCAATCTTCTTCTTCATCATCTCTTTGTGGCTCAACATTGTTGATTTCCACTGGAGCAATGAGGGGTGCTGGTTGAACATCATTTTCTTGTACAGCCTCTTGGTCTTCTTCATCATCAGACCAGGATCCTTGTGGCTGCAGGGGATTATACCAGATTACTGGCGTAAGATGAGTCTCAGGAACCCATTCTTCATCAGAGAGATATTCTCCTGTTTCAAGGGACTCCTCCCACTCGCCTGTGTAGCTGGATTCGAATCCATCATCGGTGTTGCTGGACTTGTATCCATCAATGGAGAATCCAACTACCGAATTGGAAGAGTATGAAGCGGTAGAGGAAGCCTCTGCCTTTTCTTTGACTTCTTGTTTTGGCTGGGTCTTCTCTTGCCGTTTGAGCTTGAGGAGATGTTTCCTAGCCTGCCTTCGCTGTTGAGCTGTAGGCTTTGTTTTCACGACCTCCCAATTTTCATCTTCCAGGAGATCGGGATGTACCCATATGGGTTGTCCGTTTAGTGTCGGGTAAGGAACCAGTTCCTCGGACACTTGGATTGAGTTATCACCTTGAAGGAAGTAGTAATCTTCTTCTTCGGTGATTTTGATGTTTGTCCACATGTCACCATGTTGACGGAGGCAGACCCATAGTTTTTGTCAAAGGTGATGACTCCGTTTTTCCACATCTCATTTATTTTCTCTCTCACAACAAAGCATTGATTGAGAGGATGCGAGATCATCTGGTGGTATGGATAGTACCGAGGATCGTTGGTTTTGCCAACATCACCCTGTCTTTTTGGTTCAGGCAAGGTGAGCTTGCCATTTGCCACAAGAGCCCCGAAGATTTCATCAACATCTTCATCAAACGGGTATTTCTTCTCTACTCATTCTTTGAAGGCATCTGAGAGTTCAGGTCTCTTACCGGCAGCTTTGTTTTCACCTTTCTTTGGTGGCTGAGGAGCTGACTTGGTCTGCACATTGAGGACCTCTTTCTTCTTTGGGTTAGAGGTTGCAACGGCGGTTGGCTCTTTTCTTGATGATTTCTGACTGTTGAGGTCTTTAATCACCGTTTCAGCTTCCATGGAAGCTTCTAGGAGTTCTCCCAGGTTTTTTGATTTGTTGCCGGTGATCATGGAGCGGATTCTAGCTCTCATGTTGTTTCGGCAGATGTCGACTAGCGACGCTTGTGGCAGTACATCAGAGCATTTGTACGCCATTACTTTCCACTTGTGAATGAAGTCATATGTTGACTCATTCTCCCCCTGTTTTAGGCTGCACAGCTGAGCCATAGTAGCGGGATGATCCTCACCTTTGAAGTGAGTCAGGAAGCGTGTCTCTGGCATGGCCCAGTTTTTGATGGAGTCCTCCGGCAGGGTGGAGTACCAATCGAAGGCCGTACCTTTTAGGGTACTTGCAAAGAGGCGGATCTTGAGTGCATCTTGATCCGCGATAGCTCCCGTCAGGATCTTGAAGTGGATGACGTGCTGTCTGGCTGATCCTTTCCCCGTATATGTTTGGAGAGTAAGATGCTTGAATTTGGTGGGGAACGGGACCGAGTCCATCCATAAGGGATATGGTGGCTTGATCCCATGCTCCTTGAGTATATCCTCTTCTTTTGATTTGGCGAGGATACTGTCTACGTCCTTTTTGGTAAGGGCGCGTGACTCATTTTCTTCTCCATTTACCTCATCGTCTTGATGATTCGGAGGAGGTTCATTGTTCGCCTGATTTTGAAAGGCGGGGAGAAGGTTTTCCATCAAAGTTTCAATCCTCTGCTGGCCTTGTTCCAACTGCTGGATGCGGGTGATCGCATCATCTTGAGGTGGATTGCGGGGTGGTGGCTCAGAATTTGTAGCCAAGACGTTCATCCTTTGTGATTCGAACGAAGAAACTGTCCTGGTGACTGAGCTGGGGCTCATTCTTTTTGATGAAGAACTTGAGGAAAGATCACTCTGTCGTCCTTTGCTAGAAGGAGCAAGGGATTCTTCTGAATGTCTTCTTGTCCTGGAGACGCTGTGGGTCATCGGACGTCGGACATAGATTTTTGTTGCTGACTTTCGGCGCCTTCTGGTTTTTCCAACCATATGGACGGCAGCAACTTGGTTGGGTCTTTCTTTTTCGACCCATTTGGGAGAGACTTGAAGTGTAGGAGGCTGGGTCCTTTGCTTCTCTAGTCTCTTTTGCCGATACGGCACGAGGCGGCGTATACGATGAGCAATTTGAGCTTCGGTCAGCTCTGGCTGGGCTTTGATGATGAAGGATGTGCTCCCTCGGGCGCAGCAGCCGAGCCTGTCTTCTTTGTAGCTAGGCAAGGATAGGATGCGAACCCTGTCCTTCGCCTGTTGCAGCGAAGCTTTGAATTTTTGGAGTTCGGCCCCTTTAGAGATGAAGGGTCGAACCGCGGGTTTATAGGCCTTAGCAGGTGCTTGCAGAGGCCTTATGATGCATGATCTGATTTTTGGCTTGTAGGAACAAGCCGGCTCATACTGGTTTGACTTGGGAGTCAGGTTGGAGATGGGTCTCTCCTCTTTCATGTAAGCAAGAGGGTAGAATTGGTTCTCCTTGAGTGGGGCCATGAATGCTGGCTTAGTGGATGTTTGGGACCTTCTCTGTTTTGGTGAAGGTCTTGGGGACCAAGTCTTGGGATAGACCTGGTCGTTTGCTGGTCGAGGCTTCGTGGGGCTGCCACGGGCTTCGGGCCTTCTGGTGCTCGCCTTTGGTGTCACGGTAGTGACACGTTGAGAGGCGAGTCTCTGCTTCTTGGAAGGAGCAGTTTGTTCCTCGGGAAGTGGGAATGGTCCCAACGTCCCAAAGACAATAGTCCGGGGAGTCGAGGTCGACCCGGAGCTTATAGAGTTGCCGAGGGAGTTGATGCTTCGGTAGCTGATGGGGCGCTTGTAGGTGCGCATAGTTTGCTTCTGTTGAAGCATGAGTTGGTGCTTGCTCTCATCGAAAGTAATGGTAAGTGATGCTGCCATTGTTAGTTTTTCTCGAAAATTTCTGAAACAAGACCACATCCATTAGTAATCACAAGAATATAATGATCATAAATGGGAAGTTCTATGGTTTTGTCTTTTCAAATTGCTCGAGGAAGATGACCCAAGCAATATGAAGAAGGCAAAACACCATAGAGGGTACAATTGTTCTGATCGCAGGTATGGTAAGCCCATAATGAGCGTTCCAGTGACTGCTAGAAGCAATTGTGAACTTAAATTCGACTTATCGAGAAGCAGAGCTTGCTCGAGGTAAGAAGAATATAAAGTTGGAGTTACAAATGTGCCGGTCGCAATACAGTAGACCCTGAAAGGGCGTACTAGTACGCTAGACACAAATGTTTTGAGACCGCATCCATGAGATGAGATTCTCTATTTTGAAAGGTCAAGATTGGATTCATCAAAGAGAGCAGATGGTATTCCGATCTGAACACGGGCTCAGCGATTTCCGCGAGCGCCAGTGCTCAGAAAGAAATAAACCATAATTTCTCGGATCTGGATTCAAAAATGACGAGTTTTGTTTTTGAAAGGCCAATATCGGGTTCATCAAAGAGAGCAAAATGCACTCCAATCTGAACACGGGGTCAGCGATTTCCACGAACGCCGGTGCACAGAAAGGAGAAGACCAAGATTTCTCCAATCTAAACCCAAAACGACGGAAGTTTTTTTTTTGAAGATTTTTTTTTTAAAATCGTTTTTTTTATTTTTTATTTTTTTTAAAGATTTTTTCTTTGAATTTTTTTTTATTTTTTATTTTTTATTTAAAAAATTTTTATTTTAAAAATTTTATTTTTGAAAAAAAATTTATTTAAAAGACGAGAGAGTACATATAGGCCTCCTAACCCGGTCTTATGAAATCTCGATTGATAGAATTGCCCCTAGGTATGGGTAGGATTTCTTAATGAACCCGTTTGGAGGACCCTTGCCTAGAACAGTCAAGCTGTCTCCACACTCTGGACAAGGTTTTTCTTGAATCAACCATGATCAAAGAACGCAGTTGGTTTAACCTAAGTAGTCTATGTCTTTTATATATATATATTTTTATTTTTAATGAACTCATCGAAGAGAAACGATGGCCCAAAACCTTAGTCGAACAGGCTCAACATTTCTGCAAGCACGATGAACGATAGGAAAGGATCAAGGTTTCTCAATTTTGAATCCAAACTGAGAAATCTATTTTTTTATTTTTTTTTATTTTTTTAGATCTTTAATGAACTCATCGAAGAGAAACGATGGCCCAAAACCTTAGTCGAACAGGCTCAACATTTCTGCAAGCGTGATGAATGATAGGAAAGGATCAAGGTTTCTCAATTTTGAATCCAAACTGAAAAAATTTGATTTTTTGTTTTTTTTTTTTTTAGATCTTTAATGAACTCATCGAAGAGAAACGATGGCCCAAAACCTTAGTCGAACAGGCTCAACATTTCTGCAAGCCCATGAACGATAGGAAAGGATCAAGGTTTCTCAATTTTGAATTCAAAATGAAAAAAATCTAATTTTTTTTTTAAAAGAGAAAGAGTGGAAATAAATTCAAAGAATTAGAAATTTCCAAAAAATCTCATCTCATTTTTTTTAGATGCGGAATCCAACATAGGCCACCAATTAGAAAGTAGCCAAGGAATCGAGAAAAGAAATATAAGCATAGAGCAAAAGATATGACATGCAAATATTTCATTTCTAACATCATGTTATCAAATGAACGAGTCCCACCGGTGTGCCAGCTTGATGGACCGCGCTTCTGCCTGGTTCTACCGAGGTCGGCGGACGTGGGAGTCCGTTAGGTCCGACCCTTTCGTAACCGGGGGGCAAAGGCGTGCATCAACATTTCTTTTGTGTGGGTGTGCCAGATTTTCTATTTTTTACTTGGAATTGCAAGTGGTGATCCGGAGATCACCCTTCGCAAGTAAAAAGGAAATCAACTTCTTTCAAGTTTTCCATTGCACATATATTTAAGAAAAGAGACATTTTCTTGATTTGCCGTGAAAGGCGATTTTTTTGGCATTTATAGCCGATTTTGGCGTTTATAGCCGATTTTTGGCGTTTATAGCCGATTTTGGCGTTTATAGCCGATTTACAATCCTTATCAATAATGAAAGACAAGAGTTGTGATTTTTGTCTCTTTTAAAAAAAATACAAACTACAATAAAAAGCAAGAAAAGGAGGATCTAACTTCTCAGGAGATTGTGGGGGACCCGTTCAGATTGACGGTCGCAAGCCATATGTGGACTTCGCCATCATCCATGCAGATGAGAACAGAGGATGCTATTGATTCACTTGGCTTGGCTATAGCCTCAGGTTTTAAGAGGACAAAGACCAAAAGGAGGTCCTATGTCCAATAAAAAACTAAATAGACAGGCTGAAAAGCCAAGTCTAAGCCATTTGGAGGCAGAAGGAGAAGTGTTGACACCAAAAATGTCACTTTGCCTCTTCAAGATCCAA
Organism: Litsea cubeba; assembly: GCA_012931725.1. Taxonomy (NCBI): domain Eukaryota; kingdom Viridiplantae; phylum Streptophyta; class Magnoliopsida; order Laurales; family Lauraceae; genus Litsea; species Litsea cubeba. Next base: position 28,812,224 of record CM022948.1, on the reverse strand, counting down.
AGAGCTACATGAAGTCCAACCTGCCATAAATAGACAATGCTACTTCCAGAAAATCAAATCTTGTCAGAATCAAACAAAAACTGCAAGATCCTTCAAGATAGCCAAAAGAGGAGTACACAAGAAGTTTCAGGCCATTTCAAAATCATTTGGCCTAACTTCGCTTCTCCGGAAGCTGAAAAGGAGCTCCCGGCGGCGAAAGCATTAGAGACACCAAATCTTCGATCAGAGCCGATGGATGGTCTCAAAATACATCCAAAAGGCTCCACGTCAAGTTTCGAGTCAAACCAACAACGTTTGACCCTACATCAACTCTCGAACAGCTAAATCAAGCCTCTCGGCGGCGAGAACCACCGAGGCCATCACTCATCAGATAGAGCACATGGACGGCTTCAAAATGCTTACAAAGGGCTACACGTCAAATTTCAGGTCATTTCGACAACATTTGACCATAGTTTGACGCTCGGAAGCCAAATCAGGCCTCTCGGCGGCAAAGCTCCCCGGGACCATGGTTTCCAAGACAGAGCCTCTGGATCATCTTAAAATGACTCTAATAGGTTCCCTGTCAAATTTCAAGTCAATCGGACATCGGTTGACCGCACATCAAACCGCGACATCTTCATCGCGATAAAAGCAAGTCTACTGGTGATAGGACCCTAAACGGCTTCAAAACTCAAACAAAAGCCTATGATTGGTCTTATTTATTGCTCAGCAGGCTTCATCCCAAATTTCAGGTCATTCCGACATCGTTTGGCCCAGTTTCAGCTTCTGACGGAAAATCGGCAGCTTTACGCGACAAAGTCTTCGGCTTTCTCAGAAAATTGGAAACTTTGCAAAATAAAATGCAAGGATTCTCATCAGGTTTTCTACAGGGAAATCAGGCCAATAAATGATAAAAAATGTCAAGGAAAAATACAGAAGAAAAAAGAATAAAAAAACAGCAAAAACGGACACAAAACGGGACAAAAGGGGGAAAAAAAACCCAGGGTCGCCCGGTGGGCCCCGGAAACCCCGTTTTTCGCCATTTTTTCACGATTCGAAGAGTCCGGCCTCTGGTATTTTCCAAAATTCATACTTTTGAGACACCAAATCCTCTGACATCCGTGAAAAATATGGGTTAATCATCAAGAGTATCGAAAATAACATTGATCGCCACCCAGTCAACCAAAAAAAAGTGTGCTTTCTACCCGACCGATTGAGAAATCGACAGGACAGATGGTACCGACCCGCTGTTGGCAACCAACACCTGAAGTTACATGGTCATCCGATGTCGATCTACATGAAGATCCATCGATGATCATCGCCTGAAGAATCCCAAAAGACGCGGCACGGCCCGCGACTCTTCAACTGCTCGGCGACCACTTAATGCGATTAATTGACTAGCTTTATTACAGTCATTAATCCATTTCTTTGGACGGACCAATCAGAAGCAAGCATCCGGGAGTTACAAGTCAAGAGATTCATGGCATTTAACCCATGAAACTCCTCCCATCATGGCGATTAAAGGCGATTAAATGCCCTCAATCTCCTCCGGCCAATCAGAAGCCAAGAAAAAGGAGTTACAAAATAAAGAATTCAATCTTGTAACTCCTCCCTTTATGTAGCTTTATGACAATTAAGGCTCATCAATCCTCCTAAATGGCTACCTAAAAGCCTATAAATAGGAGAGCATTCCAAAGAATTCCGGATAAAAAAAATCAAACAACTCCCAGAGATAAGAATCAGATCAGCTTCCAAGCACAGAAAATCCAGAGAAAGAGAGAAAGAGAAAACTCTGCTGAAATCCTGCATTGGCCACCGCTACAAGGTGACAAAAGTCCCTTGGGGGGTACCCCCCAAGGTCCTTGCCTTCTCCTTCTGCCTCCAAATGGCTTAGACATGGCTTTTCAGCCCGTCTACTCGGCTTTTTTATTGGACATAGGACCTCCTTTTGGTCTTTGTTCTCTAAAAATCCGAGGTTATAGCCAAGCCAAGCGAATCAATAGCATCCTCTATTCTCATCTGCATGGATGATGGCGAAGTCCACATATGGCTTGCGACCGTCAATCTGAACGGGTCCCCCATAATCTCCTGAGAAGTTAGATCCTCCTTTTCTTGCTTTTCATTGTAGTTTGTATTTTTTTAAAAGAGACAAAAATCACAACTCTTGTCTTTTATTATTGATAAGGATTGTAAATCGGCTATAAACGCCAAAAATCGGCTATAAACGCCAAAATCGGCTATAAATGCAAAAAAAAAAAAAATCGCCTTTCACGGCAAATCAAGAAAATGTCTCTTTTCTTAAATATATGTGCAATGGAAAACTTGAAAGAAGTTGATTTCCTTTTTACTTGCGAAGGTTGATCTCCGGATCACCACTTGCAATTCCAGGTAAAATAGAAAATCTGGCACACCCACACAAAAGAAATGTTGATGCCCGCCCTTGCCCCCCGGTTACGAAAGGGTCGGACCCAACGGACTCCCACGTCCGTCGACCTCGGTAGGACCAGGCGCAAGAACGCGGTCCATCAAGCTGGCACACCCGGTGGGACTCGTTCATTTGAGAACACGATGCTAGAAATGAAGTATTTGCATATCATATCTATTGCTCTATGCTTATACTTCTTTTCTTGATTCTTTGGCTACTTTTTGATTGGTGGCCATGTTGGATTCCGCATCTGAAAAAAATGAGATAAGATTTTTTGGAAATTTCTAATTCTTTGAATTTATTTCCACTTTTTCTCTTTTCAAAAAAAAATAAAAAATTAGATTTCTCATTTTGGATTCAAAATTGAAACCTTGATCCGTTCCTATCGTTCATCGCGCTTGCAGAAATGTTGAGCCTGCTCGACTAAGGTTTTGGGCCATCGTTTCTCTTCGATGAGTTCATTAAAGATCTAAAAAATATAAAAAAAATCAGATTTTTCATTTTGAATTCAAAATTGAGAAACCTCGATCCGTTCCTATCGTTCATCGCGCTTGCAGAAATGTTGAGCCAGTTCGACTAAGGTTTTGGGCCATCGTTTCTCTTCGATGAGTTCATTAAAGATCTAAAATATATATATATAAAATAAAATAAAATAAAATAAATAAAAAATCAGATTTTTCATTTTGAATTCAAAATTGAGAAACCTTGATCCGTTCCTATCGTTCATCGCGCTTGCAGAAATGTTGAGCCTGTTCGACTAAGGTTTTGGGCCATTGTTTCTCTTCGATGAGTTCATTAAAGATCTAAAATATATATATAAATAAAAAAAACAAAAAAATTAGATTTCTCATTTAGGATTCAAAATTGAGAAACCTTGATCCGTTCCTATTGTTCCAAAAGGCTCCAGCAAAACACATACACATTATGGTAGTGAATTTAGATGTCGAAAGTGTTAAGAAATTGTCATGTTGTATTATCCGTTCAAGGCTTACTAGGGGTTAGGTGTTCACACAAAGACATGCAGCTATATAACATTAAAAACAATTCTGATTTTCCAAAACATTAACAAAAAAAAAAAAAAAAACACAATTCTGATTTTCCAACACATTAACACTAAGACATGCAGCCTGTGACTTTTTTTTTGTTTTTGTACTTAAGGTGATTTGTAGAAGCTAGGTTTATTAACCTTATTTACTTAGTTTAACTTGATTAATGTATTAAACATGACATACAAATGTTGTCTTTCCTCTTTTATTATTTAAATATATATATCTGACTCATGTATTCTTTTTGTTGTAGTTGTTAGTTAAGTGATTGAGTTTTTGATGTGGACAGAGGAGGAGGAGCAGGATCAATGAGAAAATGAAAGCCTTCCAGAATCTCATTCCCAATTCGAATAAGGTTTTATGTTTTCAACTTATCTTAATAAGTCTTCCAATATTGTAAAACTGAAGAACACAAGCATGACAATTTCCAATCTGATCGGGCCCATTGAGCAATGTCCATATATAGCAGATCATCATGTCAAGAGCTTATACTTCATGGTGGTAGGGGTCCCACAGGTAAAAATAACGAGATGTAGTGTGTTGGGGCATTGAGTTGTGGTATTGAAGTGCTATGGTCGAATGGTGTATGACTGATGACGCAGTGGTGAATGACTTTGTAGTGTGTTGGGGCATTGGGTTGTTTATATGAAGTGTTTTTTTTGTCATGTACAGGTACTTAGCAGATTGTAAAAAAAAATTAAATGTCACACGTACAGGGGAGACTATGCCGAAATTTCGAGAAATCTTTTACATTAGAAATTTTTTTAAATGTTGTCAGGGGTGAAAATGGCTGGGAAATCTAACAGAGGGAAGAACAGAGGAAGAGCATCGAAAGATAATTCTAAGGTTGTGGCTGATGCAAATGGAGTGCAATAGTTCAATTTGGGTAATAAGCCAATTATTCTTTGAATCAACAATGAATGTTGACATTTCACAACATATTCCATGTCTTGTGCAGGGACATAAATGGGTTGGTTTGTTTTTTTATTGTGCAGAGAAGCATGATGGGGGAATTCGGTCGAAAGAGGAGGAGAAGGTGTACTCTTGGTTACATACCTTGGCTCAAACAGAGAGGAATTTGGTTTTTGAGTATGTTAGATCCACAGAAAGGGGTATGTGTTGTTTGTTTTATGGTTTCAGTTCTCTGTTATTTAAAATTTGTCAGAAGCTGTGCATTAGTTGTGAGTTTCATATTTGAATGTATAATCTACTATGAAGCATCTTGGGGATAAGAGAATGCACAAAGTAGTACAGTTAATATTGTTGGGCTTTGTGGGACGCCCAGGAGCACAGTGCACCTTGAACGGCCAAGTCATATTGGGGCTTCCCTTGTTGTTAGATATATTTCATAGAGATACCAGGTTCAAATCTTGTAGGACTCTTTATTAGCTATACACATGAGGGTTTCCTGAACTGATTTACAGTAGTCCATGGTGGTAAGGAATAGTCAATAAGAATTCTTTCCACAAGGTTAAGGGGTTACAACTAGTGTCTTCATCAATACCCTAATTGCCCAGGTCGATATCACATAGAAAAGGAACAAGTTGAGGAATGTAGTAAATCCTTAATTAAATGGGATCCGCACAATCTAGGGATTTCCTTACATTGAGATTGTGTCAATTCTTTTAGATTCACAAATACATGATGCCCGTATTTATAGTCCTTCATTTAAATTGTTGTTGAATGGGGTTTACAAGTTGGATAAAATCGGCTTGGGTTTGTTGCCAGAAATGAATTCCAACACTAGGAATGATTTGTTCATGAGGTAGATTTTTCCTATTTTTTGGCTATTCCACTCCCCTTGGCAACTGCGTAAGGATCAGGTACTCATTAGTTATTAATGAACAAGTGCGGTTGATTGCCTATCAAAAAAAAAAGTGCGGTTGATGAAACATGCGAATTGAGTTGATAATCCAAGTGTTACTGGTGGTGTATTTCATATTTTCTTGTATTCTCATAAGCATTCTAGAAAGGGAACTACCTTTGCTTTTATAAATGTTAACTGGATTCATTGAAAGTGAATATGGTCCAATAGAAATGGTGTAACATAAGTTAGATCTTGTTTAACTTTAGGTGTTTATTTTTTGGAGACATTGATTTCATTTGATCTTAAGGAACGTTGCAATGTAAGTTTGATCTTATCCTTACGTCTCCAATTGGGCATAACTCTTTTCTTGTTCAGGGCTGAGCTTCAGTGAAGTAGATACTAGACTGAGGGAAGTTGGTCAGATCGCTCCTCATGATCAGACCTTCCGAAGTTGGTGGCAGATCCTTTGGAATGCTGTCTTGCATCCATTTATTGTCATTCTGATTGTCTTGTCAGCATTGTCATATTTAACTGGCGATGATGGCGATGGGATCATTATACTCATATTGGTTTTTATTACCGTTAGCCTCCGATTCTACCAGGTATGTAAAAATCATTCTGTTGAGGTTGTCAATTGCATGATTAAATTCTTGGAACCATTTGAACCTACTTCTAAGGAAATTATACAAAGCATACAAAATTATATAGTATTTTAGTTTTGGACAGCAATTATACAGTTCCTAGCAGCTCAGCTGGTATCCTCAAATCTCTGCTCCCATCTGATTAGAAATTCTTATCCATAAAATTTAACAGACAGTCAATCTTCAATTTTGGACTGATGGCTACACAACTTTCAGTCATCAGACAGTTTTCATCTCATGATGGAGGAGATCCTTGAGGCCTGATCTATAGTGAGGCCAGCTATATAAAGAGTCTGGATCGTCACAACTTGGGGCTTTTATTGTTGCTATTTGAACCAAAATTTTTTTTGTCATTTTAATTAGTCTAGCATTGGATGACCACTATGTTTTTCATAAGATTCATGTGCATATCAGGAATTTAACAGTTCAAAAGCTGCCATGAAGCTGTCAGAACTTCTAAAATCCCCTGTCAAAGTTTAGAGGTGTGCTGGCAGATATATTCAAACAGAACTTGCTGTTCAAGTTGATCAGAGAGAAATTGTGCCAGGTGACTTCATCCATTTCAGCCCAGGGGATCTCTTTCCTGCAGGTGACGTGCGGTTACTGACATCGAAAGATCTAGTTGTAAGGTAATGATGACGTTCATTCACAGTTCATTTGTTAAACTGTGTAATGCTTACTCCACTTGGGTTTTCTGTTCTTAAGTTCCTATTATTTGACAATAGATGCTCTGCTTATTAAAAATGTGTAATGTTTACTCCAGTTGTGTTTTCTGACCTTGCTTAATTTCCTATTCTTTACCAATAGATACTCTATTTTGTTCATTCAGTTCATTTGTTGAAATGTGCAATGTTTGCTCCAGTTGGGTTTACCAATAGATTCTAAATAAATGTTATTTATTGGTTGTTCCTTTGAATTTATAGTTTTCAATTCAATAGTATGGATGCTTCTTTGTTGATGGGATAAGTCTTTGTTGATGATGGTTTATTTTCGAATGTAGGGGTTGCATGATGTTATAAAGCTGGTTCCTATTGACCTGGCGAATAATGGCTTAGCCAAGTAAGGATCTAATGATGTAACTAATGGCTTGGCCAAGCAAGGATCTGAGTTATACTACCCTTGTTTTTTCAGGTTTTTAAAGCCATATTGGATGCTATCTTCTCACATGCTGCTATTTAATGAGGTTGAAGTCTCCCAGTCCCCAGCAATCAGCATGAAATAGAAGTTTAAAAGTTTAAAATAAAAGCACTTTGAAGCTTGCCACCCCTACTGTAAGTTGAATTTTTTTTTTTGCTTGTAATTGTGATTATAAGCTTTCATCTGTCTAGATTTAGTTATATGGGTCAGTTGAATACTTGAAGTCATGATGGATTCTTTTCTGGAATCTTCCCCCAATAGTCAGCGCCTGCAAAGAAAATTTTATAATTAATTATTTGATTGTCTGTTATACGCTTAAAATTGTTGTCTTATTTTAGTGTGCATTTCACTTTTGGTTATTATTTTTATCTTCTGGATTTTTTTACTTTAGTTTTTTAATTCTGTTATGCAAATACTATTTTTTAGTATAAACATGAGCATCTTATTATTCATATTGATACTCTGCCTGCTGATAGATAAACATTAGCATCTTATTGCTGACATTTTCTTGCTCTATTGTAATACAGCAACAAGTCAAAAATTACAAAGCACAAGAAAATGGTTCTTCTTTTAGAGATGACGTTGTTGCAAAGGTATTCGGTCTTGATCCACGAGGACGAGTTAGAGGGCTTGGGTATTGAGTAACTCCTTCAAAGTTGGAGGGTCAAGCACAAATGAATAACCTGAGTTGCCTATGACTGTTTTGTATTGTTTATGCCTATAAGAAGAAAAATGTTTGTTTGCCTTGTATTATATTGGAGTGCTATGAGTAGGATATGTGATTTATTTGTATTTCTGTAGGGATTATGGCAGGCAGGTAATCACTCCACCCATGAAGCAATTAAATAGAAATAATGCAGTGGTTGGTGGGATGGGTTCATATTTATTAGTGTCCTGTGAATCTTGTAAATGAACAAACAAGAATTCCCTAATTGTTTTGGTATTGATTTGAATGGATGATCATTTTCATGTATTTTTTTCCCATGGCCTATCTAGCTTGTATAGACTGCAAGTCCAGTGTTTTTGTTTTTAACTGCAGGTCCAGTGTTTATTTGCAGGTTCTGTTTATATTTTTTATTTTAATTTATTAATTTGTATTTGTAGCAATAAAAAAATGTGGATTTAATTTTTTTAATTAAAAAATAATTAATTTTTTTTATAAAAAAAAAACAATTAAGGCGCGTCTTGCGAGCCGTAAATTGAAACTCGCCAATTCTTTAATGGCCTGCATTTGCAAGTCGTAAAAACATATACTTAATTACGGCTTGCATTTGGAGCCGTTAATCAGATTGTACACAACCCATTTACATCCCACAAATGCAAGCTGTGTAAAACATTTTTTATTTTAAGTATTCACGGCATACTACGTGTGCCATAAACTTAAGCACACCAATGCTTTAACGGCACTCAGATCGCGTCGTAAAAGTTTAATATTTACGGCCTGCTTAGTAGGCCATAAATCTGGTCCAAAAAATCCTAACAACATCATTTTCGGCGTGCATTAATCCTACTCACGGCCTGTATATGCACGCCATAATTACATCGAACCTTTTACGGCAGGAGCTTTTACGGCACGACCCCCTTGAGCCGTAAAGTTACATTTACGGCGCGCATGACGCGCTGTAAAAGCTCTGAAATGGTGTAGTGATTGTTGGCATAACTTTGTCATTTCTTCATCCAATTGTCTTCCAAACTTATCCTTACTCTCTTTAACTCTTGAATCTCAACTTTAATCTTCAATTAACACCTACAAAGAGAAATTAACATAATTGAGAGTATTTTTGAACATATTTTGTATGGAGGCCATTGGAATTTATATAAATGCATACAAATGACCACCTATAATGGAAAGATATGAGTAAAGCATGGTGGGGAGGAAATTTATGATTTTTATGCTAAAAATAGTATTTTTAGTTCTTTTATCTTTGAAAACTCATAAAATAATGCTATGAAAGTGTATCTTTTGTGAACTCATCATACAGCGGGTGCATCATAGGAGAAAATCTCGTGATTAGATTTTTTGTAGTAAAATAAAATAAGAAATGAAGAACCATACACCAAAGTTAGAAAACTTGTGGCTCAGACTTTGACTCAAGGAATGTAAATAAAGAAAAAACCAAAGACTCATAGAATCATCTTTGAGACTCGAGAGATACATGTTTTCATTTAAATAATTTTACAAATATTTCAAAATAAATCAAATATTTATGAAATATAAATACACATTAATTTATATGCATTCATGATAATTAATAAAAATTAATAAGTTTTTTATATGTGTAAGAAAAATAAAAGGAGAAAATATTACATATTATGTAATTTTTTATTTCAAATAAAGAATGTCAAATATCAAAAAGAAGTTTCAAATTATACTTCAGTCATCATTTTAATTAAGTTGCTCGCTCCAAATTTCTTAGAAATAAACATTAATGGTTTAAAAGGCTGCTCTCACTCGAGCACTCATTATCAAAGTATGGTGAGCACCATTTCTTGTGGAGCCCACCTAGGGATGGGAATCCCACCTCCACCTAATTGTGTATCCATTTCTTGTGGAGCCCACCTAGGGATGGGAATCCCACCTCCACCTAATTGTGTATGCTGACGGAGGCTTAAATTATCATGCCAATCACTTGATCAGCAACCGACAAGTTTTCAATAAGTGCGTAGTTGATCCAAAGGTCCAATCCATTTGGACAGGTGCCAAATTTAGGATCGGTGACTGTCAAGGGGTCCCTATTTTACGGTCTATTTAGATGGATCATAAGGTGAGCCCACTACGTATCGTGCTCATGATAATGTGAGCACCAGGGATCAATCTAACAATGATCCCAAATCTTTTTTAAGTGAGACATGTCCAATGCTCACAAAAGAAACTTCCATTTATTTCAATTGAATTAGAATTTTAATAAGTGGGTCTCACTAAGGAGTTCATGGATGAGTATGAATGCTAAACTTTAACTTAGAGAATTCCCAAGTTAAAGGAGTAAAACTCCACAATGAGGTCCACCTATTGAGAAATTAAGTCATCACTTAAAATGAAATTCCTCTTGATGCATGCATGATATATCTCCAAATTTTATTGCAATAGGGATTGACCCCACCTTAAGATTGACCATGAGGAACTTGACTCCTCATGGGTAAGTCAAGCTGGAAGGCTGCCTATGGGGATGTTCATGGGCTATGTCAGACTAGGCTGAAGCAAAGCCAATCCCGACTGCCTGACTTTAGAAACACAAACAAACTTTTGGTCCAAGCTCGATAGGGATCCTAATTGCCTGACCTGAGCCAGGCCCACTTGAAGTATGTAGAGTTGGGCAAGGATAGCTTTCTATAAATTTTTTGCCAAATCAATGACTAAACTACCTGTTTGAGACAGGCTAGCATGGACGTGCTTTCTCACTAATTCAGCCATATCGGTCACTAAACTACATGCATTACTTGTTCAAGCTTGGTTGGCCGAGCTTGGGATTTTCAGAACTTAATTAATTGAAGCTCGGATCAGATATATATTATATGGCCCACATTTTAGATTCAGGTCAAGTCCGAAAGCTAAATCAGAATGCCCAGCCCCTTCCCAAATTGGGATGGGTCCAGGTCTGGCCAGGCTAGCCCAACTTAACCTGGTCTATGAGCACCCCTAGCTGCCCCCAGGTGCACTGTAGATGAAGACATGTGAGCAAGGCCTACCCTATAACCTGTGTCGTTTTGTTTTTTTCTCTTAATAGAGGGACACTTAACGTGGTAGAGTTGGTATGAGTTTTTAAAACAAACACCACCCCCCCCCCCCCCCCCCCCCCCCCACAAAAAAAAAAAAAAAAGAAAAAAAAAAGAATAGGTCTTGGATGTTGAAGTCTGCTGGCAGCCTGGCACAAACAAAAACCACACAAAGTTGCCAAACGCACTGATAGTTCGGTCAGTGTCATTGGCATGGGAGGACATAGGGGCCGACTTGGGGTGGGTCTTCCAATCTCATAGTCACAGCTGACAGAGAGAAGATATTTTTTTGTGAAAAAAAGCAACCTTAAATACTGATTAGATGAATTGATTAGTGATATCATTATCCATATGGTACCCATTTTACATATATCTCGCCTACTAAAATTGATGTTTTAGTTTCTCCATCTTTATTTTTAATGAAGTTTTCGCGAATATCGAAGAATGAATAAAACCCATTCTTTTCATTTTTGAGCAAAACAATGGGTCAATGATTGTTTAAAAAAGAGAGAGAGAAAAAAGGAAAAAATAGGAACAGGGCTACGAAATTAAGGGGGAGCTTTATGTATCATTGTTGATCGGGTCAAACGTTTTCGAAAGGTGTGGTGTGAACTACGCTTTGTATATGATGAATGTTAATTTCTGGCCGATAATCGACTTCTTCATGTTTTTCCATTTGAGATCCACCCCACGCACAATTTACACATATGTCAAATTTCTGAAGATTGTGTTGCCTCAATCATTGGTTACTTAAGCTTTGCAAATTATCGCGTTGATCATCGAAGATTTTGTTAGGAAATAAACTAGGGTAAATCACGCTCAATCAATCACAAGCACACAAGACAAAAGAGATTTACGTGGTTCGGCAATTGCCTACGTCCACGGGACTATGAGCGTTCCGCTCGATTTCACTATGCAGGAAATTGGGCAACTCATTACAAGGATATACCTCTAACACTTAGCCTACTCTCTCCCCCAATAGATCTCAATCTTGCTCTCACAGTCTCTCCCCTTACAATGCTCTCTTTTGTTCTCCCTTGCTTACTTTCTGATATGTGATGTAACTTACAAAGAATAACCCTAGAGAGTATATATAAAGACTTGCCCTAGTTTACTTAAGCCCTAAGTAAACTATCCATCAAGGCCCAATGGACCTTTTGAGCCAAATCCAACAATCTCCACCTTGGCGAAAAATGTCCGACCTTTTGAAGAATTGTTGTGTTATGTTTATAACACCTGTACTGTGTGGGAAAGCTCTCCCATCATATCTGCACTCTCCGAAGATGAGGTGCACCTTCAATCTCTAACAAGAGGAGAGATTGAGCAAGTCCAAGCAATGCCTGAACTTCTCTGTAGTGACTGGCTTAGTGAGAATATCAGCTGCATTTTCATCTGTGTGAATCTTCTCAACGAAGATCTCACCTGTAGCAACCCATCTCGAATTCTGTGATGCATAACAGCAATGTGCTTTGTCCTGGCATGATATACCTGATTCTTTGCCAAACATATGGCGCTTTGACTATCACAGTGTATTGAGATTGATTCTTGCTTAATCCCGATTTCATTCACCAAACCTCTCAACCAAATTGCTTCTTTAGAAGCCTCTGCAAGTGCCATGTATTCTGCCTCTGTAGTGGATAATGCTGTTGTAGACTGAAGCACCGATCTCCAGCTTATCGGTCCGCTTGCTAATGTGTAAACATAGCCTGTTGTGGATCTTCTTTTGTCCAGATCCCCTGCAAAATCAGAATCTACATATCCCACTACACTTTCTGGTCCCTGTTTTCTTTCAAACAATATTCCCAAGTCTTTGGTGCCTTTTAAGTATCTCAGAGTCCACTTTACTGCATTCCAATGCTCTTTCCCTGGATTCGCCATGTACTTACTCACCACACTGACTGCTTGAGCAATATCTGGTCTTGTGCAAACCATGGCATACATCAAACATCCCACCGCATTAGCATACGGTATCTTGGACATGTCTTCAATTTCATCGTCCGTACGTGGACATTGACTGGCACTTAAATTGAAGTGACTTGCAAGTGGAGTAGACACGGGCTTGGCATTCTGTATGTTAAACTTCTCAAGTACTTTTGAGATGTATTTCTTTTGTGATAACAACAGCTTTCCAGCCTTTCTGTCCCTCCTTATTTCCATACCCAACATTTTTGTGGCTGACCCAAGGTCTTTCATGTCAAACTCCTTTTTCAACTGAGATTTCAGTTCTTCTATTTTTGACATGTTCTTACATGCAATAAGCATATCATCCACATAGAGTAGCAACATAATAAATGAATTATCATCATGCACTTTGAAGTAAACACAATGATCATACTCACATCGATAGTAGCCAATCCGCAACATGTAGGAGTCGAAACGCTTGTACCATTGCCTTGGTGATTGTTTCAGCCCGTACAATGATCTCTTCAATTTGCAGACAGTCTTCTTTTCCGACTTCTCTAAATCATTCAGGTTGCTCCATGTAAATTGTGTCCTCCAAGTCACCATGAAGAAAAGCTGTCTTTACATCTAACTGTTCAGGCTCCATATTGAACTGTGCTACTAATGCCAACAACACCCTGATAGATGTGTGCTTCACAACTGGGGAAAAGATCTCATCATAGTCAACCCCTTCTTTCTGTGAGTACCCCTTTGCACTAAAAGTGCCTTGAACCTTGGTGTTTCGTTTTCATGTGGGACTTCCTTCTTCCGAAACACCCATTTGCATCCAACTGATTTTTTATCTTTGGGTTTTGGAACTAACTCCCAGACGGAGTTCTTTTCGAGAGATTCTATCTCATCCATCATAGCACCCATCCAACCCTCCCTATCACTGCTATTTATAGCTTCTTGGAGTGTGGTTGGATCACCACTACTGGTGATAAGAGCAAAGTGGACTTCATCCTCATCCCATCCAAACCTTTGAGGTGGTTTGATGCTTCTCTTTGCTCTTCCCTGTACTAGACTTGTGGGTTCCTGCTGAACCTCTACTTCTTCCTCTCCACCAGATGTACTGGCCTCTGTTTGAATCTGCACTGATTTCTTGCCTTTATTATCTGTAAGAGGAATTATTTCAACAACTTCCTTCTTAGCACTGTGCCCTTTGACTTCACCATCTTGTTCCCTGTTCATCATAGACTTTTCATCAAACACTACATCTCTGCTGATGATCTTTTTCATGTTTACTAGATCCCATAGCTTGTACCCTTTCACTCCCTTCTCGAATCCGAGGAATATGCATTTGAGTGACTTGGAATCTAGCTTGGATCTCTCATCACTGGGAATGTGTGCATATGCTGGACATCCAAATAACTTGAGTGTGGAATAATCAACTTCTTTACCTGTCCAGACTTCTTCTGCAACTTTACAATCCAATGCTGCTGATGGTGACCGATTAACCACATAGCATGCGTGATTAACTGCTTCTGCCCAAAAGCTTTTAGTCAACCCTGCATGTAGTCTCATGCTCCTTGCTCTTTCCAAAAGAGTCCTGTTCATTCTTTCCGAAACTCCATTTTGCTGAGGAGTCTTTGGAATAGTAAAGTGTCTTGTGATGCCTTCATCCTTGCAGAATTGTAGAAACATTTGACTTTTGTATTCAGCCCCATTATCTGATCTTAGATACTTGACTTTTCTCCCTGTTTGATTTTCAACTTCTGCCTTCCATTCTTTGAATTTTTCGAAGACCTCAGACTTGTGTTTCATGAAGTAAACCCAAACTTTCCTTGGAAAATCATCAATAAAAGTCACAAAGTATTCAGCTCCACCTTTTGACTTAACTGGCCGGGGATGGTCCCCACACATCTGAGTGAATGTAGTCAAGAATGCCTTTACTTGTACAATATTTTCCTGCAATTTTAAAAGACACTTTCGTCTGCTTGCCATAAACACAGAATTTGCAAAAATCCAGCTTGCATGTTTTCACACCCTTCAACAACTGTCTTTTATGAAGTTCTAACATGCCCTTCTCACTCATATGCCCTAGCCGCATATGCCTTAACTGAGACTCATCAACGTTGTTTTTGTCTTCCGTGGAGACTGCAGCTCCACCTACAACTGTGTTTCCCATCAATTTGTAAAGGTTGTTACCCACTCTGGTACCTTTCATTAATACCAGAATACCTTTACTCACTTTAAGCAAGCCATCCTTTGCACTGAATGAACAACCTTTGGATTCTAGTGTGCCTAAGGATATCAAATTCTTCTTGAGTGAGGGAACATGTCTCACACCACCCAAAGTTCTAACAACTCCATCTGCCATTCTGATTTTTATGGTTCCCATTCCAATGGTTTTACATGCAGCATCATTACCCATTAGAACACTACCACCATCACATGGCTCATAAGTATCAAACCAATCACGATTAGGACACATATGATATGTACAACCGGAATCTAAAATCCATGTTTCAGATAGATTGTTACCTTGCGAGACCGATAGGAGTTCCACTTCCTTTTCTGAGGCAACGCTGGCGGAGTCACTGCTATCTGATTTGTCCCCAGCTTTATTCTTCTCATCTTTGCTCGCCTTGTAATGCCGGCAGTCTTTCTTCCAGTGCCCTTTCTTCCCGCAATGAAAGCATTCTGAATCTTTCTTGCTTTTGGACTTTGATCTAGAGTTGTTTCTTTTTTACTTACCCCTGTCCTTGGACCTACCACGGTTATGCGAGCCTTCCTTTGCTAGAAGTTCTCTGCATGTGAATTACCTTTGCTAGGCTTTCTTCTGGCAGCATTAGAGATGATATCTTGAGTAACCTCCTCAAAATTGAGTGTCTCCTTTCCATATAGCAGGGTAGTCACAAAGTGCTCATATGGGTCAGAGAGAGAATTCAACAATAACAGTGACCTATCTTCATCATCGAATTTCACATCGAGCCTCAACAAATCACTGATCATCCTATTGAAAGTGTTCATGTGCTCCATCAGATCACATCCTTCTTCCATCTTCAACCCATACAACTGTTTCTTCAGGTGTAGTTTGTTTGTCAGAATCTTACCCATGTACAGCTTCTCGAGCTTTTCCCATAGGTCCTTTGCAGATTCCTCTTCCACGTTGAACATAACTTTGTCAGAGAGGTACTGCTCAATAGAGCTCATGGCTCTTTCATCGATATCCGCCCACTCATCATCCTCCATCTTTGTAGGCTTCTTTTCCTTGCCAAGCAATGCTACTTTGATTCCTTGTTGAATCAAGATATTTTTCATTCTTCTTTGCCACAAGCCAAAATTAATTTTGCCATCAAATTTCTGAATTTCAAATTTGATACCTGCTGCTGTAGCCTTGTTTGCCATTATGTCTGAAATCTGCCCCTTTTTCAGAACTTCAAACGGTCAATCTGTTCTATTAATTTTGTAGATCTCGTCGACGCGAATCTGTAGGAAGAAACGGAGCTCAAATCGGAGTCCGGATGGCTCCGAAAACTGAGAATGAATTATGGTCGTCAATCTGGTCAACTTTGTGGTTTGACCGAACTGCTGACGTGCTGCTGACGTCAGCGCTGCTGGCTGCTGTGCTGGGCTTCTCCTGTGCGCGAGCTGGGCCAGGTCAGAACTGACCTGGATTGAAACTGCTGGGCTGGGCTTCCTGCACACGGGTTAGAACTGACCCGAACTGGATCTGTCCTGCAAAATTGACCCAGATCTGGGTCCTGCCTTCTTCTTCGTCGAATGGGTTCTGCAACCGAAAAGGAAAAAACACAGCGTCTTGCTGCTTCTTCCTTCTTCCTTTCTGGTGATGACGCAGCGGAGGGGACCGGCGATGGCCGGCGACGGCGGACCAGTCCGGCGAGAATTGCGCAGCGGCGGCGGCTGGGTTCCCTTTTTTTTTTTTAAACAAAAGACAAAGATCGCCTGAGTTGGCAAAGAACGACTTGCTGCGCACAAGAAACAGCACTGTAGCCTCTTCCGGTTCCGGCGATGATGAATCCGGATCCTTGCGTGCAGGAGGTTAAAGCCTTTTCCGGTTCCGGTGATGACAAATCCGGATCCTTCTTTGGTTCCGGTGATGACTGGACGCGGCACCTTGATTTCCGGCGACGTGCGGACGATGTGCTGCGCACACAGGTAACAGCAGCGATATGCGTGGCTGGGTTCTGCGCACAATGAAGGCAGTCCGGGTCTCGGCTGTCTTCTCCGGCGACGGCGACAACGCGTGGTGTCTGGGAATTTTGATCAGGGGCGGCCACAAGGATTGAAAAAACCCTGTTTGGTTTTCCTCCTCTTCGGTATGCAGAATCTCCGTCAGTCTGATCCACGTGGCCCGCCTGATCGTCGGATCACAATATCCTCCAAGCCTTGATCCTCGTGCAACCCTAACCCTAAGAAAAATCCTAACTTCGCTCTGATACCAATTGTTAGGAAATAAACTAGGGTACGCTCAATCAATCACAAGCACACAAGACAAAAGAGATTTACGTGGTTCGGCAATTGCCTACGTCCACGGGACTATGAGCGTTCCGCTCGATTTCACTATGCAGGAAATTGGGCAACTCGTTACAAGGATATACCTCTAACACTTAGCCTACTCTCTCCCCCAATAGATCTCAATCTTGCTCTCACAGTCTCTCCCCTTACAATGCTCTCTTTTGTTCTCCCTTGCTTGCTTTCTGATATGTGATGTAACTTACAAAGAATAACCCTAGAGAGTATGTATAAAGAACTTGCCCTAGTTTACTTAAGCCCTCAGTAAACTATCCATCAAGGCCCAATGGACCTTTTGAGCCAAATCCAACAGATTTTTCATTTTTGGCTTGATTGAGTTTTTGGATCCGTGCATTTTGCATTGAGGATGAAATTCTCTGATTATGGGGGGTATAAACTTTGTCAATTCTAAACAAAAAAGGGGAGACATGCATATGGGTAGTATGAGCAATATGAGGAGTATAAGGGATTGATGATTGAATTTCAATTTCATGATATTGCACAAGTTTGAGATGACATGTTTTGTAGGACATCAAGACAAGTTTACTAGATGATACTGAACTGAACTGAAGATGGTTTCCTTTTGTAATAAGTTTGAGTCAAGATTTTTCTTGTGTAGGTTTTTCATTTAACTAGGAGTTTTGTTCATGAATTACCAAAGGGAGAGATTGTAAAGGTTTTTGAGTGTTAGCAAGTTCATTGGGTGATGGACAAAACTGGGATTTATATTTTATATGTATTTTTCGAGATTGGACTACCCAAGATTGCATTTTTGAGAAGAAATTCAAGAGATCTGAAAATTCACTATGTGTGCTCGAGCGGACACCAGAATGTCACGCGCTCAAGCAATTCTCTCTTGCGCTCGAACTGGTCACACGAAGCACAATTTTTCTGGAAACAGAATCCCATCCTCTCGAGCGGGTCCCACCCTACGCTCAAGTGGATGACGCATGAGATTAGAATCCCGAACCAGAAACCACTTCCTAATTTCCTTCATCCTACTAATTTGAGTCCTACTTGTCTTACAAGACTCAAGGCACAAACCAAAGTCTATATATTATCATTTTCTCTCATTTAGCACTTACTTCTCTCTACAATTCTAAAGCCTGGACCATGTAAAAACAAATTTGAGGAATGAAAATAAAATGTCCTCATATTTTCTATATGAACAGTAGCTGGGATTTTTCTACACCGTTTTACAATTTTTTAGCGTACAAATTAAACTTTAATCAAGTGTTTAATTTGAATGAGATTCAAAAAAAAAAAAAAAACACACACCCCATGTGTCGTACGGGTGTTATGCTAGTAGTCTCTTAAAAGATTATTACATGTACCAATTTGCTTTTATTTAGGGGAGTTCTATTGACACTGTAAATTTTTCTCTCCTCACCGCACTAGAAGACAAAAAATATATTTTTTCCTAAACTACCCATCTCCCCTCCTCCCTCCTACCTCCTCCTCCTCCTCCTCCCTCCCTCCTCTTCCCTTCCTCTCCCACCCTCCACCCTCTTCCCTCATCTCGCACCCCCTCTCCCTCTTTCTTCCTCCCTCCCCTTCTATTTTCTTTCCCTATTCTCCCTTCCTCTTCTTCCCTCTCCTTCCCTCCCCTACTCTTCTTCCCCCTCCCCATCCCAGTCGCCGGCGGGGAGGGAGATCGGGCTACAGCAGGCGGGCGGAAACCAACTCTCTTCTTCCTCATTCCCATTCTGGAACAGATAGCAGCGTCCTCAGTGTTGCTTCTCTTTCGGCCACGGCACGGCGCGGCGATCCTTCTCGGTGATGAGCAAGGTTGCAGCGGCGATGATTCCGGCGTGCTGTCCTCGTCGATGTGGGACCAGACAAAAAATAGAAACCCAAAAAATCGCCCTGTTCCTTCCTTCGATCAGCGCCGGTGACACGCAGCAGCAGCAGGGCGAACGGCTAGGTGTGGACGGTAGCGGCGGCCCCGTCCTTCTCCGTAAGCGTCTTCGGCGGTGTCTGCGGTGATCGGATCTGCTTCTGATTAGCCGGCCGTGGCCCACTGGAAGAGTAGGGGAGGGAAGGAGAGGGAAGAAAAGGAAGGGAGAAGAAGGAAAGAAAATAGAAGGGGAGGGAGGAAGAAAGATGGAGAGGGGGGGGGGCATGAAGGAAGAGGTGGGAAGAGGGTGGAGGGTGGGAGAGGAGGAGGAGGGAGGAGGGGGGGAGGGGTAGTTTAGAAAAACTTATTTTTTTATTTTTTTTTTTCGGTGGAAAGAGAAAAATTCGCGGTGCCAATAGAACTCCCCTTTATTTATTGTATTGATTTTACACAACCATAAGCTTGCTACACATGGACTTTGTTGTCTATAAATAACCACAGTGACTACATTTATACCTCAATATAGAAGTCCATAAAATAGAAGATGGATACATTCTACTCTTGCACTGGAACAACACGAAGGGGGTCCTCCAACTGTAAGGTAAGGCCCAACTTACCGCACATATTCATCTCTTCTGGTGACATCTCGTTGGGAAGCTCCCATTCAAATGAATGAAGAAGGGACGCCAGCGTTAGGTGCACCATTCTCAAGGCAAGAGGCAAGCCATGACATATCCTTCGACCTGCACCGAATGGTATAAATTGACAATTTTGGCCTTTGAAATCAAGTTTAGAATGTAAGAACCTCTCAGGCAAGAAGGAAGCCGGATTGGTCCAAGCATTTGGGTCCCTCCCAATGGCCCATGCATTCACAATAACTTGAGCATCCTTGGGAATGATATATACACGAATCTCCACAGTAGACAAAGATCTATGAGGGATGAGAAGGGGAGCTGGTGGGTGTAGGCGCAGGGTTTCCTTCACTACTGCTTGTAAGTAAGGGAGTCGAGCAATATCTGATTCTTCCACTTGTTTCCCTTTGGGGATCATTTCCTTGAGTTCTGATCGAGCCATTGACAGGATATTTGGATTGTGAAGCAACTCAGCCATGGCCCATTCAATGGTGCTTGAGCTTGTCTCGCTGCCCGCAACAAATAAGTCCTGGTTAGCAAACATCTGTCGTTAGAGAGGAAACTTGACTACTTTGATTAGGCGCATATTCTAGATTTCAAGAAAAATATAATAAGTTATATGTGTGTATTGCTTATAAGAAACTCAAGCAACTTACGTAAACACTAGACACTAACCCAACCAGCTGCTCCAGGTGACCAGCAGCCAGAGGAAAATTAATAATAAAAGTTGATTGAGAATTTGAAGGAACAAGACCATGTAAAATTGTTTGCACCAAATCTCAGAAACTTTAGTGTTTTTTTTTTTTTTTAATTTATAGGTGTGGGGTGGGGCTCTGTAACTTTTTAAAATTAAAACATGTGGCAAATTGGTAAAGACGGTCGGTCCAGTTTTATGATTTACAAGAGGACTCAAAGTATTATTACACACAAATTATCTGATTTAATTGAGTTTCAAATGTCCAATCTAATTAAGCCAATGAAATGGCAATCAACCTGTGAGAACCCGTCCCTAGAGATACCTAGTGGGACCCAATTTGACCAAATCAACCATAGGTTATCCTATTTAATTGGTGGTTAGCATGAGTAGTTGGTGATTTCCATTATTTTAGCCTAGTTTATAAGGTTAGGACCATTGTGAGATTAATAGTGGTCCCCTAGATTTAATTAGCCAATTAAAGACCTTAGTTGTAATCCTAATTATAGATGGGCTTCCCTTAAAGAGTTGTGCATTTAACCTTAGAATGACCCAATTACCCATAGCCTAACCCATTAACCCATTAATTATATGAGGGCACTCTAGTCTTTTCTACCCCACCTTTTTCCTCCTTTTTGAAAATTCCAATACCTTAAACGACCTTGACCTCATTTATTCTCTACCAAGTAAACATGGGCACTTTTGTCATAATAAATAGCCTACCTTTATTACCCTTAGACTCCTTTATTCACAACCACTCATTTGAGGACACTTTAGGCATTATATGAGAATACCTATACTACCCTAGTCCTTATCCTTTATTTCTATTAGCCACCAAGGAGCATTTGGTCATTCTATCTTAACATTTCCTAAATACCCTCATCCTTATCTTAAACTTACACTAGCAAGAGATGGCACTTTAGACATTCTCCATCCCACAAATTCCTATAAAAGAAACCTACTACAACCATCTCAAACATTTCCTACACTCATTTCCTCTCATTTCACTACAATTCTCTCTTAGATCTCTCTCTCTAAGTTAGGGTAATCTCTTTCCCCCTTTTCAATTTCCTTGTAAAATAGTCATTTCTCTTAGATTTCCCTTTCTTATGCATTTCTCTCTTTGGGAATGGGTGTAGAGATTGTAGATCAGCTGTGGGAGTGATCTTAGAGCATTTGGAGAGGAGCCCAAGCTAATTGAGGAGCTTTCTTCCTAATTAGGCAAGTAGACATGCTTAGATTATTTAATTAAATTAATTAACATGCTTAGATTGGTAATTACTATCTTTTATGGATGTTTGGCATGAATTCTGTATTTGGATAGTTGATTGGATAATATGATGTGTAGAATTATTAGTCTAAGCTCTTTTTATGAGTATTTGGCCATTGATGGATGAGAATCCCCCATTTGGAAGATCAATGGTCCTTTGGTAATGTGATCATGATGTGGGAGGTGTGTTTGATGTATGAGAATGATTAGTGAAGATCTGAGATCGATTTGATGGGGTTTTGATGAGAAATGGAAGAGGGCAGAATCTTAAAAATATGGATTTCGTGTGTGCCCGGTCGACCCGGTCACCCAGGAGGTCGACCGAGCACACAGTGGATTGACCCACAGGGTACAGAACCCAGTGTACTCGGTCGACCGACCAAGAGGCTCGGTCAACCGAACATACTAAGAAATCTCTCACCTGCTAGATGTTTGTTATAATGTCCGCAGTGTCCTCGGTCGACCGAGGGACCCTCCAGGTCGACCGGGGACACTGCAAACTGTGATTTCCGTTTTCCAGTTATCTGTTCCTTTCCACAGAGTACTAGGTCGACCCGTGGACCCATGAGGTCGACCTGGTACACTGTAAACAGTGATTTTATGGATTGAGTTTCCTTTTCATGATCTGATCATGTGTGGGCCCCGTTGAACTTCCATTTGGACTGTTTGGGATGCGCTAGACACGAGTCAAGGGCCGAGCTTAACCTTGTCCCGTGTAGCCATCTAAGTAGGGTCCTGGGTTATAAAACGGAACCCGATTCAATGGTTATGGATGTCTTATGATGCTAAATACCTACAGGAGCACCAAGGATACTTAATAAGCATCTGAGACTCCGTGATCACTGTCTTAGGTGAAGTGGGACCCTGGACCTGAATAGAGGGGCAACGATCATCGATGGATTTGTGATATGTGGTACCTATGTTGATGAAACGGACACTAAGGCTGGCTGGTAGATCCGAACCTTGGATGTAAGCCTTGAGAGGTACTATAAATCATGGCATTGCACTTAGGCTCTGATCCATGATCACGGTCCGTATTGGATGAGATGTTAGGACATGGCACTTGAAGTCCTGACCGGTAATATTGGGAACTTAACGGTAGATACTGATAGACAGACTGTATATTGAGATAATACTAATTAAGCGTATAGAGAAGCGGAGTTTACAAGGGTACACATTATTAATTGTTGGGAATCACAAGGATGGATTAGCTATACCCGAACTCCGTGCCTCGTACCATTGACTATTATCATCTCCTATTAAGGATAATAAGGCCATCCAGTTCAGAGTACCCCCACCTAGTGATCTGTAGATTGTGGATATACGATTGGTCTGCCGAGGGTTGTGATGCCGGCATGGACATTGATATTGATTAGTTTGCCGAGGGTTATGATGCCAGCATAGACATTGATATTGTGATGTGATCGACACAGTAGGCACCAGGTGTGGGTGGGGTACTGAGACCGCCGGCGCTCGGACCAGGTGTATGGATGGACGATGATATTGATCTAGCACGTAAGTCCAATGACTGGGACTTGGCCGTGGCTATGGATATTATTGGTTGAGATAGCACGTAAGACCAATGGTTGCGACTTGGCTGTGGCTATGGACATTGATGGATTCTTGTACGCTCCTATTCGACGTGACGGCAGCTGTGGGTGGCTATGAGCCCCCATGGTTGGTGTCCATCGACAGTTGTTGGGACAACGACGATGGGCTGGCTCTGACCCCCCACGTCCTTTGTACTTCAACTGTGGACGTACCTTTGTGTGTTCATATGTATGTATATTGGATGTACGAATATTATATTATATGGATGTCGTTGTTTATTGTCTTTAACTGCTGCCGTTGATACGGTTGGATCTGGATACGATGGTTACGACTATGGTAAGGTTACTTCCTCTGGTTACTTCTGCTACTGATAACTCTGATGTACTTGTATGTTTATATGATGTCTTAATGATGATGACTTCTCTTATCTACCTGATATGTTGTATCAAACATCTGCTATTTAAATATCTCGATTATCGTTCATGCACTACACTTTAGACCATTTTCTGTTGCACTCTGATATTCTATATTATTATCGAGATACTAATCATGCAGGTACAGATGGGATCAGGTATGGTCTTTTTCCCTATCTAATGATATAATGTATTGCCATCTAAACATGCCGCCTGTCTTTTCTAGCCTGGCCCAATCCTTGGTGTTTTCAGGTGTCTTTTCTTCCGCTTTCTTTGATTGATGGTTTGCTTGGCGGCTTATCCGTTGCCGCAGGGCTCAGAGAATGATGCAGTTGGTGCATCGTGCGGCGTCTATCATATAGATCTTTATTCTTTCATTTTCTTGTAGCTGGCCGTGTTGGCCTAGGATTGAATAGTTAGTTTAATTACGGAAAATACCTTGTAATCTTTTAAAGTGAAACAAAATTTTAGGGCCTTGTCTATTTACCTGCTCATATGAGATTCACACTTGATTATATTATTGGATTTTCCGCATCTCTTAGGTACTTTCTCGTAGCGCCCCGAGATTCGAGGCGCCCGAATTTTGGGTCGTTACACAACCTCTAATAGAGTAGGTTTTATTTTGACTATGCATTCTATATAACTTTAGATTGGGTACTTCGCTGCTACTAATGAATTTTTTTGGCCATTTATAAAACATTTAAAATATATATCATAAAGAATTTGAGAGGCCCACTGCCAACTGGTGAACATTGGATGAAGACCAGCAAGCAACACCCATCAATCGTCTCCTTTCGGTTTTAATCTTGAGGGCTTCTACTGGCACTGCGGTTTTGTCTCTCCACATCGCAAAAAAAATCAAGGTTCCTAAACTACCCCTCCCCCCGTCTCCAGCAGGGAGGGAGAACAGAACTGCCGGCAGCCCCTCCCGCTGCGCCCGATCTCCCTTTCCGCCGGCCACTAGGAGAGGAAGAGGTGGGGAGGGAAGGAGAGAGAAGAAGAGGAAGGGACAGAAGGACAGAGAGAGAAAATAGAGGGGGAGTGAGGAAGAAAGAAGGGAGGGGAGGGGGGCCGTAGTTTAGGAATTTTTTTTTTCGATGTGGAGAGGTAAAACCGCGGTGCCTTCTTAAAAACACTCACAAGTTCAAAGAAGATTTGAGGATTGATGATGTTCATGCACAGGTATGCCCCGTTCTAATAATTTGTAAACGAGGGTGAATTCAGAAGTTCATGTTGTTTAATAGGGCCTGCCTATTAATTTAATGTCTAGATGCAACAGATGGACCATACATGAAAATCTCGTGATTAAGATTTTTGCAGTAAAATAAAATAAGAAATGAAGAACCATACATCAAGGTTAGAAAGTTTGTCGCTCAAACTTTACTTGTTTTTTTTTGGTAGAAAAACTTGACTTGTTGAATGGGGAAGAAGAAAATTAAAAGAAAAAAAAATGACACATAGAGTCATTGCGGAGGAGACCTGAGAGATACATGTTTTCATTTAAATAATTTTCAATACATTTTAAAATGAATCAAATATTTATAAAACATAAATATACATTAATTTACATGCATTTATGATAATCAATTAAATTAATAAAAATTTATATACTTAGAAAAAAATAATATAATAAGAAAAAAATATTACATATTATGTAATTTATTAGTTCAAATATTGAATGTAAAATATCAAAAAGAGTTTCAAATTACATTTGAGTCATCATTTTAATTAGTTGCTCGCTTCAAACCTCATGTTTAATTACTTAAAAATAAACATTACTATTTTAAAGGCCTGCTCTCACTTGAGCACCAGTTCTCACGGTAAGGTGGGCACCATTTCTTGTGGGGCCCACCTAGGAATGGGAATCCCACCTCCACCTAATTGTGTATGATGACAGAGGCTTAAATCATCATCTCAGCCACTTATCAACAACTGACAAGTTTTCTAATTAAACGAGTACACAATTGATCCAAAAGTCCAATCCATTTGGATATGTGCCAAATTTAGAATCGGTGACTGTTAGGGGGTTCCCTATTTTATGGTCTACTTGGATGAATCATAAGGTGGGGCCCACTACGTATAACAAAGATCTCAAATCCTTTTAAAGTGAAATTTGTCCAATGCTCACAAAAGAAACCTTCCATTTATTTCAATCGAATTAGAGTTTCAATAAGTGGGTCTTACTAAGGAGTTCATGGATGAGTATGAATGCTAAGGTTTAGCTTACAGAATTCCAAAGTTAAAAGAATAAAACTCCACAATGGGGTCCACCTATTGAAAAACTAAGTCATTTAAAATGAATGGATTTTTACGTAAAAATTAAATTTAAACTATAATCAAACAGTTTTATGAAGAAAAACCATAAAATGACGAGATAGTTGTTTGTACATGATTTTGGACGAAATCACCTTAGTTGACGATATCATCAATCTAGTTGACGATATCATTAACTTGGTTGATGATATTGTCAACCTCCTACAACTTTTTCTTCTTTTTCTTGGACTTTTCTTCTTCTTCTTTCATGGTTTCTAATAGTGGGACACTAGTTAATGTGGTTAGGTCAGTCTTTGTTTTTAACCCAAAAAAAAAAGGTCGGTCCTTGCAATGGATGTTGTTTTACCAAAAATTAAAGTTTGAAGTGTTCTAGCACCAAAAGAAGAAGAAAAAAAACATAGACATGCACACAAAAGGTTAGATGAGCTGGAGGTCCTAGCTTCAAACTGTTTGGGTCTTACCTAATACACAGTGTTAGTGGGTGGTGTGAATTTTATCAATGATCAACCGTAGGAGTGGTCAACGGATACCTCATCATCAAAAGACGCACTAAGAGTTCGTTCAGTGGCGTAGGCATAGGACAGTAAGGGGGTGACTTGGGGTGGATCTTCCAATATAATGTAATAAACCATGTGCCAACCCAAAAGCTTAAGCTGATAGGTGGATGGCCCATACAGGTATATTAAGACATGTCAAGCTTATTACTTAGGCGATGTGGAATGTGGAACTTCCCAACAACAGCTAACAAGCGAAAAGAGATTTTTACGAAAAAAGTAACCAGAGATTTTTATGAAAAAAGTAACCTTAAATACTGATTAGATGAGTTGATATCGTTATCTACCTAATGATATTGTTATCTACATGATACCCATTTTGCATATATCCCACCTATCGGAATCAATGTTTTAGTTTCTCCATATCTATTTTCAATGAAGTTTCCCTGAACATCGAACTCTAAGGGGAGAAATACACGCTTAGAAGGATGAACAAATCAAATCCGGAGAGATAATACACATATAAAAGGTTATTTCTCTTCTCTCTTTTCTTCTTCTCCGAATATTCCAATGTTGAGACGGCTTTCTACTTATAGTGAAATGAAAACTTTTTTTTTTCTCCAAGTTCCTTGAAGTCTTTGGTAGTCATGATCTTTATTAAACCTTTTTTTTTTCCTCCAAGCTCCTTGAAGCCTTTGGTAGTCAATGATCTTTATTAATTTTCCTCTTCAACATCTTAGAAGCCCTATTCTATATTTAACAAACCTAACTCTTTTTGAAAAGAAATTACCCAGTTAATGGTTATCAATGCTGAGATTAACTAATCCAAAAGAGGTTTGGCCAATGGTGTTGTAAAAGCTAGTGGCTAGTATGCCCTTCTCGTTTTCTTTTTGTGCTTTCTCTTCTTTTGTCTTGCTTTTATGCTTTCATGCTTTTTTTCGAGAACAAGTTAATATTTGCTGATGCGTTCATCCATTACAAGCGTTCATTTCTTCTCTTAATGATCTTCTAAATTAAGAAAAACTTCATTGAAAACGGAGATGGAGAAACTAAAACATCGACTCTGCTAGGTTGGTGGGCGGGACATATGCAAAATGAGCGTCATGTTGATAATGATATCGTTACATGTTGCCACGAGGGTGATTCTAAAATGTATTATACCTTAATCTATCAATTCTTTATTTTTCATAATCAATTTGTCTAATTAGTATTTAAGGCTAATCTTTTAGTGAAAATCCTGAGAGAGAAACGCTAAGTTCAAAAGGAATATGATGACGACTAATCACATTACGGCCATATTCTCAAGGTGGGTGCATTAAAACTATTTAGGAGGTACTATCTGTTTAATGGGGCCCACCTTTTCTTTTATGTTCTCGGGAAAAATGAAATAAGACAGAAGAAAAAACTAGTAACTCGGCATAGGAATAAAGAATGATACGTATATCAAAGTTGGGAAAACTTATGTTTGCCACTTGACTCTGAGAAAAAACAAAAAATACTTCACTAGAGCCAACAAAGAGGCTCCAGAAAGTCATGATTTCATTTAAATAATTATAAAATATAAAAAAATAAAAAACTTATAAAATATAAATATATCCTTTTATTTGCATACATTTATTATTATCAAATTAAATTAATAAATTCATATATGCAAGAAAAACAATATAATAAAAAAAAAGAAAAAAAAAAAGAAAAGATGTTACATATTATAAAGTTTTATTAGTCCAAAAATTGAATGTAAAGTCCAATCATCATTTTAAGTTGATGACTTCAAACCTCTCCAAAATTATTAGAAATAAATATTTAAATATTAAAATAAGGTGACTCAGCTAATTCTTCTGCGTATTTTACCTGGTCCTTAGTCAAAATATGATTACTTAATGAGAGCAAGAGTGAAGTAAAGGGAGTTTTACCACAAGCAAGGCTTTGATTTCGTGGCGCTTAAGCTGAAACCCCTTCTCCTCGTTCTGATGATCAAGAAGCACATCCAAAAAATCCTCTCTCCTTGAATAGTCACCCAGTGATCTCTCCCTCAGACGCCGGTCGATCATTTCATCAAACAGACGGTACAGCTTCCCAATATACCCCCTCGATCGGCGCCTCACCCCTTGCAAATCCATCCACCTCAGAAACGGCAGGTAATCCGAAACATTGGGCCTCCCAGCCTCCTCCAAGATCCCCCAAACCACATCCTTATACTCCTGCGCTTCCTCAGACCCCAAATCCACCAGATCCACCGAAAAGAGCGTGTTCGACATCAGATTCAAAGTCGTAGCGAAAGCGGCACGTCCGATATACACCGCCCGTTTCGTAACAGAGCAGTCGCGCACGTGCGAGACCAGCTCCTGCACTTTGGCTCTTCGCAGGTCGATGTTTGCGTCCAGCCTCTTGACGGTCATGATCTGAGTGTTCAAGAGGGCCCGGAGGGTTCGCCAGCGAGGGTTAGGTGGGGTCCACACGACCGAGGACTCGTGGTAGTTGAGGACTCGAGTTGAGTCGGCAACTGTTCGACCCGAGAAGATGAGGTCGTGCTTGAGGAGGAGTTGGTCAGCCATAGTGGCGGTGGAGACGACGACTGTGGTTAAGCTGCCGAGTTGGAGAGTCATGAGGGGGCCGTAGAGTTGGGCGAGTTGGGCGAGGGACTCGTTGGGTCTGGAGCCGAGCTTGAAGAGGCTTCCTACGATGGGGAGAGGGAAGGGACCTGGTGGGAGTTTACTGTTTCTTGTTTGGAGGAGGAAATGGATGCATGTCCAAACTAAGAGAACTAGGACGAGAAACGTTAACAAATCCATTCTCTCTCGCTCTCTCTCTCTTCTCTGTGTATGCAAACGGTGCAAAGCAGAGGAGTTGAGTGAAGGAGAGAAGGCTTCTTCACGTACTTATAGAAGAGGTAGGGAATTAGTAGGTGGGGCCACCATGTAGCTCCACGTGCTAAAATGCCTGATCACCTGGCCGACCAACCTGACTGCACAGTTGGCATGGAATCTAACTTCAGATTTTTGTGGATATCATCTACTCGAATTTTATTAGAACAAAGTTTGGACAAGGATTAAGCTTCCAAGGCCTAAACGAGAGATTATAATCATTCTATGGCCTGACAGTTTTGCACACTCCTAATTCACATTAGAGCTTCTCAAGTGGGTCTCACTTTTGGTGGATATCAGCGTCAGCCTTCAGCTCGTTTGTCATCTTTTTTTTCATGAACAAATCTTCATTTCTCTTAAACAAAAGCATTAAAAACATGTTTGGCTGAATGACTGTAATCGTTTCAAAGAAGATCTGACTGCTCCATTTCAAAGGAAAATTTAAAACATGTAAAATGGTTTTCCCATAAATGGAAGTCTAAATAGGTTTTGCCACTTAAAACTGTCACGTCCCCAAAATAAGAATTGGGGAAAAACGTGAAAAATTAAATCAAATTCATATTACTGTGTTTAATACAACACAAGCTTTCAAAAGTGGACCCACATAAAATTTCAACATGTGGTGAGTCAAAATAAATTTCATTAAATGCAACGGAAGCTATATTCAATTGGTATTCAAAGTAATGAACCATCACGAAAATCAAATAAACATAATAATTCAAGTTGCAAAAATGAATAAAACAATTACTAAGAAAGGTTTATCATTGAGGAAAGTTCATCTAAGAAATTACTACGATGACGTTCTCTCTAAAGTAGGTTCAAACGGCTCCGAAACCGTCTCCGGCGTCCCACTCGGGTTCGTCAGTTGGCTCAAACGTTTGAAACGTTTGATCCTCCTCCGTTTCCTCGGTAAAATAGGGCTCGGTACCTATGTACCAAATATTTCAAAGTAAATAGCAAGAACATAATCATAATTCGAAATTAAATACCATTACGAGAAGAATAAAGACAAGTGTGATCATATAGAAGTAAAAGTGAAGATATACGCGAATGAACGTATGACATAAATCCCAATAAAATAAATGGAGCAATATGATTCACACGGAGACAAGTGTCCCCGTTGTGGGTGGTCAACCCTACATAATCGAGAAAGCCCGTCCATAACGTCGGTGGTCAACCGATCAATAAACAAAAATCAGGATAACCTGTTCACATTCATAGCGGATTATAAGTGATCCGGACACATCGGTGATCAATCGTCCATATACGATCTGCAGTCGTTCAAAAATGACCAACATAAAGGAAACATATGTGCATAATAGACCTGAATAATAAGGCTCCGACACAAGAGTCCTAAGTCAAAGTAAAGTGCTGGCCATTCTACATTCATATTATAATTAAATCGTCATACAGAATTTGCCAAGCCACTTTACAGTCCATAACACCATAAGGTATACATCTAAAGGAATAGATATCCTAAATCAACATATATATATATATATGCATGCGAAGGTCAAAGAATAATCACAAGCCAATCCTAAGGTTAAACATAAGGTCTCGTACCCAACAACCATAGGAATCTCTAAATAGATAAAAGGTCAACGCATCCCTTCTCCAATTATGGTGCATAGACCCAATTAAGGGTTTTCCAATAGAGATGGGTTGAGCTCGAATCCATTAGGATTTTTCCGATGTCATATGAAGCACAAAATCCCATGTTAATAAGATACCGGATGCCAAGTCGGTATTTACTCGGTCTCATAATCAAATTAATAAAATATAATTTTAACATATTAAAAATAGTTAAAGATCATAATTTATGCTTATAAAATAACAAGGCCCTTTTTCTTAATTTCCATAAATAAAAAGGAGCAATAAAAATAATTTAACCCTCACTAAAAATCTCATGGGATTACATCACCCCATGTCATAACTGCACTTTATTCCCATCCAACACAAGCAAGGTACAATCAACCCATGCTCACTTATTTCAACACAGCACACCCACTTTTTATTTCAACACCCCATGTAGAAGTTCAAACCGTACCACACACTATTGATTTTAAATTTAATAAAATAACTATTGTGACATGTCTAATCCCCCACATGTCCACATCACTCTCCCTCCTTATCCCTTTATGTCATCTCACATCATCTTACTCCCTCTTTCTCAAGTCATCCCCTTCATCCCCTTCCTTCCAGCAACACAATCGAACTCCCTGCAAATAAACTCGACAACAACAGAGCAATTGGGCCACTCGGATAGTGGTCCCACTGATCAAGAGGCTACGATCAGACCTGATCAATATGGTCGTCCAAAACCCCTCTTCATGATGTAGGGACCCGATTTGAGATCAATGGCTCACATGGGCCCCACAGTCCCAAAAAGAAAATAACCCAAACCCATTTTCGTTATCCCTACCGCCTGCCCTCTTTTGATTGCTTGATGGTGGGCCAACCAGGGCCCACCTCGCATGGGTATACCATCCCTATGGTCGCCCGTGGGTCCACTAATGGATCTACGGTCTTGATCCATCATCAGTGGGGTCCACCTAGTTTCATAATTAAAACCACACGGGAGTAATTCCAAACACAGTGGGCGGTAGTTCATCATATTGGAATTATAGTAACAGTAAAATGAAAGATAAAAATCGTATACTCATATTACAATATAAAAGGCATCAAAAGGTTTCTACATGCGAATCAAGGTGAAAAACAAATATTAAATTTATAAATCATGATTAGGTACTTGCCTTTCACCGGGTTAAAGAAAAATGCACAGACCCTAATACCCAAATCAAGATTCCCACAGCGCTCGAGAATAATCCTATCACCGATCTGACAATTAATATGAGAAAGAAATGCTCAGATGAACAAATCTATGGTACTCCTATCCAATTCTACCATTGGAAAGAAAAAGGAGATAACCCAAGAATATAGATCTACTCCTAATGATTTGAGGAGAGGGTTACCTGAGATAAGAAGGTCGAACCAAGAATGATGGTATCCTCTGATCTTGATTCTGATGGCTAGATCTCAAAGCTGGTATGGCTTGGGATGCTGAAAAGAGGAAGAAGAAGACGAACAATCGGGAGACGTTGCAGAGATAAGTGGGGAAGGAATAAGTCGTCGTGCGTTCGAAATAAAAGGGATTAGGTTAAGAGAGTATTGGGCTTAAGTTATTGGGTCGGGTCAAACGCGGGTCAGGTCATCTACCCAGTAGCCCGACTCACCGATTCAAACATCTAATCTATCGTGTGCCCCACTAAATCCTACCCACTTAAATAACTAAAATACATTTAATTAAAATAATAGTAATATTCTAATTAAAATATAATTATAAATTATAAATGGGACCCAGATCTTACATTCTCCCCCCCCCTTAGGACATTTGGTCCTCCAAATAAAAATCATACCTCTGGAAAAAGAAACGGATACAACTTCCTCACTTGGTCCCGAAGTTCCCAAGTGGCTTCTCGAGAACTATGGTGCTCCCACTGGACTTTCACCCAATGTATTGTCCGAGTCCTGAGAATTTGCTCCTTTGTGTCGATGATCTGAGACGGTCGCTCCACATAAGTAACATCTGGCTGCAATTCCAATGGCTCATAGTGCAACACGTGCAACGGGTCCTTGATATACTTTTTCAACATTGAGACATGAAATACATTATGCACCGCTGACAACTCTGCTGGTAAAGCCAATCTATAGGCAACTTCTCCAATTCTTTCCATCATCTCAAATGGACCGATAAATCTACGGGATAACAAGCCTTTTTGCCCAAATCTCAATGTTCCCCGCGTCGGTGAAACCTTAAGAAATACATGTTCACCTATTTCGAATTGAAGATGTCTTCTCTTCATGTCTGCATAACTCTTTTGCCGGTGGAAGATCCCGACCCCCGATTCTTTTGTTTAGTATGGTTTTAATCATGGTTTAGCTTTTAAACGAGATTTGAGTTGGTTTGACCTTGTTTTTGAGTTTGACTAGATTTTTCCTTAGTCTTTGAGATTTTGTAGACCGTTGACTTTGGTTTGACCCGGTCCATATGATTTGTATTTTTATGAGAAATTACTTTTGATTTCTAAAAATTCTGGATTTGGTGTATTTTGACTCATTTTATGAAGTTTAACAACTTTCATGTTTTGATCATTTTGATTTGATACTCAGAAATCATGTTTTTCGAGAAAAATGGGCAAAAATGACATTTTCACTAAATCTGTCCATGAATTTCAAAAATTTCAGAAATTGGGGAAAATGTACTTTTTGGAAAGTAAATATTTCGCTGATCATTTTTGTCTTCTTCGTCGTTTTCGTTCGGGGCCCGCAAATATTAGTTTCAGCCTTGTGAAGATTGGGGGCCCATGGGGCCCAGCCCATTTGTTCTATAAAACCACCATGGGTTTCTTTTCTTTCCCCATTCTTCTTCATTTTCCTGCAACAAAGGGGGGGAGATAGGGTTCTCCTCCCAGCCCCTTCCTCTCTCCTCTTGTGTCTCTTGTTCTATGATGCTAAATGGAGGAATGAGCTCCTCATCTTCTTCCCCATCTTTCAAGCTTCCCTTAGATGCCATTTTTGAGATGTTTGAGATAGAGAAGATCCATCTTTCAAGCTCTTCTTCTTGTTTGGAACACCCAAAGGTTAGCAATGGTCTTCTTTTCTTGAGATTCTTGTTCTCCTCTCCATTTGGAGTGTTTTAATCCCATTTGCTAGGGTTTTCCTTGGAGGTTTACCAATCTTGACATTTTAGGGTTTTCTTGGGAAAATTTTGGGGTTTTTGTAGATTTGAAGCTTGAGGCTCTAAGGCATTGTTTGGAGAGTGATTTTTGCTCATATCTTGGCTAGAGGCAAGTGGATTTCCAATTAATATGTTGATTTCATTTATTTTGCTTCATATCATGCTATGTTCTAATCTCCCTATGTTTCATGGATTTCTTTTGTTTGAATGGAGAAATGTGGTATGTGATTTCACTTATGATATTGTTTTATAATGAATTTGAAGTTATCTCCACTTTGGTCATCTTGAGAATTTGCTTTCCTCATGTTAAGTGTTTGTGTTCAAAACAAAGGAGAAAGACTTTGATTTTTAAAGTATTGTGTTTGTTTTAATGGATTTGATTAAGGAAGGTGATTTGATGATTTGAAGAGTTAAATATGTTCATTGAGGATCTACTTCATGGGGGAATTGTTGTAGGAAAGGAGGGGAGAAAGAAAATAAAAAAAAAAAAGAAGAGGAGTGCAATTCTGCACTCATTCGGACCCAGCCAGAACTGGGTCCGCTCGAGCGACCCAGTGGGCCGCTCGAGCGGCCCAGGTTCTGGAAGGGGTCCGCTCGAGCGGACCCTGGGTCGCTCGAGCGGACCCAGCCCATTCCTGGGCCCTTTTCAGGGCCTGGTTTGAGGGACTGTTGGGCCTTTTCAGGGCCTGGTTTGAGGGGCTTTGTGGAATAACTTTTGGGCCCGATTCAAGTCAGTTTTTGAGCCATTCCAAGGCCTGATATTGGGCCATTTCAGGGCCTGATATTGAGCTGAAGTAAAACTTGTTTTGTGGACCATGATAGGTTTAGTTTTGGGCTTGTTTTAAAAATCAGTTTTTGTGGGCCATTCAAAGTTAGTTTTCAAGGGCTATTTTAAGATATACTTTGTGGGCCATTGTTGACACAAAAAAATGTCACTTTGCCTTTCCAAGATCCAAAGAGCTACATGAAGTCGCAACCTGCCATAAATAGGCAATGCTGCTTCCAAAAATCAAATCTTGTCAGAATCAAAAGAGGAGTACACAAGAAGTTTCAAGCCATTTCAAGATCATTTGGCCTAACTTCGCTTCTCCGACAGCCAAATCAAGCCTCTCGGCGGTAAAGCTCTCCGGGACCATGGTTTCCAAGACAGAACCTATGGATCATCTTAAAATGACTCCAATAGGTTCCCTGTCAAATTTCAAGTCAATCGGACATCGGTTGACCACACATCAAACCGCGACATCTTCATCGCGACAAAAAGCAAGTCTGCAGGTGATAGGACCCCAAACGGCTTCGAAACTCAAACAAAAGCCTATGGTTGGTCTTATTTATTGTTCAGGAGACTTCACACCAAATTTCAGGTCATTCCGACATCGTTTGACCCAGTTTCAGCTTCTGACGGAAAATCGGCAGCTCTGCGCGACAAAGTCTTCGGCTTTCTCAGGAAATTGGAAACTTTGCAAAATAAAATGCAAGGATTCTCATCAGGCTTCCTACAAAGAAATCAGGCCAATAAATGGTCAAAATGTCAAGGAAAAGTACAGAAGAAAAAAGAATCAGAAAAAAGCAAAAACGGACGCAAAACGGGACCAGAAAGGGGGAAAACCCCCCAGGGTCGCAGGCCCCTGCGACCCTGGCCCAAGGTCGCAGGCCCCTGCGACCCTGGGCCAGGGTCGCCGGCGACCATGGACCCCGGGGTCGCCGGGAAAGCCCCGGAAACCCCGGTTTTCGCCGTTTTTTCGCGATTCGAGGAGCCCAGCCTCTGGTACTTTCCAAAATTCATGCTTTTGAGACACCAAGTCCTCTGACATCCGTCCAAAACACGGGTAAATCATCAAGAGTATCGAAGACAGTATTGATCGCCACCCGGTCAACCAAAAAAAGTGTGCTTTCCACCCGACCGATCGAGAAATCGACAGGACAGATGGCACCGACCTGCTGTTGGCAACAAACACCTGAAATTACATGGTCATCTGATGTCGATCTACATGAAGATCCATCGATGATCATCGACAGAAGAATTCCAAAAGACGTGGCACGGCCCGCGACTCTTCAGCTGCTCGGCGACCACTTAATGCGATTAATTGACTAGCTTTATTACAGTCATTAATCCATTTCTTTGGACGGCCCAATCAGAAGCAAGCATTTGGGAGTTACAAGTCAAGAGATTCATGGCATTTAACCCATGAAACTCCTCCCATCATGGCGATTAAAGGCGATTAAATGCCCTCAATCTCCTCCGGCCAATCAGAAGCCAAGAAAAAGGAGTTACAAAATAAACAATTCAATTTTGTAACTCCTCCCATTATGTGGCTTAATGACATTAAAAGCCCATAAGCTCTCCTAAATGGCTACCAAGAGCCTATAAATAGGAGAGCACTCCAAAGGAATCCAGATCATCGGAAAAACATACAACAAACATCAGACAGCAGTCAGAAATCCAGAGAAAAGAAAAAGAGAGAAAACTCTGCGGAAGTTCTACACCGGCCACCGCAACAAGGTGACAAAAGTCCCTTGGGGGGTACCCCCCCCCCCAAGGTCCTTGCCTTCTCCTCCTGCCTCCAATGGCTTAGATATGGCTTTTCAGCCCGTCTACTCGGTTTTTTATTGGACATAGGACCTTCCTTTGGTCTTTGTCTTCTAAAAACCCGAGGTTATAGCCAAGCCAAGCGAATCAAATAGCATCCTCTGTTCTCATCTGCATGGATGATGGCGAAGCCCACATATGGCTTGCGACCGTCAA
Organism: Litsea cubeba; assembly: GCA_012931725.1. Taxonomy (NCBI): domain Eukaryota; kingdom Viridiplantae; phylum Streptophyta; class Magnoliopsida; order Laurales; family Lauraceae; genus Litsea; species Litsea cubeba. The sequence continues at coordinate 28,775,545 of CM022948.1, read as the reverse complement.
TCTAAATGAGTCCCCCACAATCTCCTGAGAAGTTAGATCCTCCTTTTCTTGCTTTTCATTGTAGTTTGTATTTTTTCAAAAGAGACAAAAATCACAACTCTTGTCTTTCATTATTGATAAGAATTGTAAATCGGCTATAAACGCCAAAATCGGCTATAAACGCCAAAATCGGCTATAAATGCCAAAAAATCGCCTTTTACGGCAAATCAAGAAAATGTCTCTTTTCTTAAATATATGTGCAATGGAAAACTTGAAAGAAGTTGATTTCCTTTTTACTTGCGAAGGTTGATCTCCGGATCACCACTTGCAATTCCAAGTAAAAATAGAAAATCTGGCACACCCACAAAAAAAGAAATGTTGATGCACGCCCCTTGCCCCCCGGTTACGAAAGGGTCGGAACCAAACGGACTCCCACGTCCGCCGACCTCGGTAGGAACCCGAGCATTGGAGCGCGGTCCATCAAGCTGGCATCACCCGGTGGGACTCGTTTATTTGAGAACACGATGCTAGAAATGAAATATTTGCATATCATATATTTTGCTCTATGCTTATATTTCTTTTCTCGATTCCTTGGCTACTTTATAATTGGTGGCCTATGTTGAATTCCGCATAAAAAAAAATGAGATGAGATTTTTTGTTTGGAAATTTCTAATTCTTTGAATTTATTTCCACTCTTTCTCTTTTCAAAAAAAAAAAAATCAGATTTTTCATTTTTGGATTCAAAATTGAGAAACTTTGATCCTTTCCCTTCTGGGCACTGGCGCTCGCGGAAATCGCCGAGACCGTGTTCGGATTAGGGGTTGGGCCATTGTTTCTCTTCGATGAGTTCATTAAAAATCTAAAAAAAAAATATAAAAAAAAAAATCAGATTTTTCATTTTTGGATTCAAAATTGAGAAACTTTGATCCTTTCCCTTCTGGGCACTGGCGCTCGCGGAAATCGCCGAGACCGTGTTCGGATTAGGGGTTGGGCCATTGTTTCTCTTCGATGAGTTCATTAAAAATCTAAAAAAAATATATATAAAAAAAAAAAGTAAAAAAAATCAGATTTTTCATTTTTGGATTCAAAATTGAGAAACCTTGATCCTTTCCCTTCTGGGCACTGGCGCTCGCGGAAATCGCCGAGACCGTGTTCGGATTAGGGGTTGGGCCATTGTTTCTCTTCGATGAGTTCATTAAAAATCAAAAAATATATATATATATATAAAAAAAAAAATTTAGATTTCTCAATTTGGATTCAAAATTGAGAAACCTTGATCCGTTCCTATCGTTCATCGCGCTTGCAGAAATGTTGAGCCTGTTCGACTAAGGTTTTGGGCCATGGTTTCTCTTCGATGAGTTCATTAAAAATAAAAAATAAAAATATATATATATATAAAAAAAAAAATTTTAGATTTCTCAATTTGGATTCAAAATTGAGAAACCTTGATCTGTTCCTATCGTTCATCGCGCTTGCAGAAATGTTGAGCCTGTTCGACTAAGGTTTTGGGCCATGGTTTCTCTTCGATGAATTCATAAAAATAAAAATAAAATAAAAAATATAAAAAAAGGACATAGACCACTAAGGTTAAACCAACTGTGTTCTTTGATCATGGTTGATTCAAAGAAAAGCCTTGTCCAGAGTGTGGAGACAGCTTGACTGTTCTAGGCAAGGGTCATCCAAACGGGTTCATTAAGTAATCCTACCCTTACCTGGGGGCAATTCTATCAATCAAGGTTTCATAAGACCGGGTTAGGAGGCCTATGTGTACTCTCTCGTCTTTTAAATAAATTTTTTTTTTAAAAATAAAATTTTTAAAATAAATATTTTAAAATAAAAAATAAAAAATAAAAAAAATTTTTCAAAAAAAAAATCTTAAAAAAAAATAATAAAAAAAATAAAAATAAAAAAATAAAAAAAAATAAAAAAAATTTTTTTTTTAAAAAAAAATCTTCAAAAAAAAAAAAAAAAACTTCCGTCATTTTGGGTTTAGATTGGAGAAATCTTGGTCTTCTCCTTTCTGGGCACTGGCGCTCGCGGAAATCGCCGAGACCGTGTTCAGATTGGAGTGCCTTTTGCTCTCTTTGATAAACCCGATATTGGCTTTTCAAAAAAAAAAAAACTCGTCATTTTTAGATTCAGATCCGAGAAATCATGGTTCATTTCTTTCTGAGCACTGGCGCTCGCGGAAATCGCCGAGACCGTGTTCAGATTGAAATACCATCTGCTCTCTTTGATGAATCCAATCTTGACCTTTCAAAACAGAGAATCTCATCTCATAGATGCGGTCTCAAAACATTTGTGTCTAGCGGTACTAGTACGCCCTTTCAGGGTCTACTGTATTGCGACCGGCACATTTGTAACTCCAACTTTATATTCTTCTTACCTCGAGCAAGCTCTGCTTCTCGATAAGTCGAATTTAAGTTCACAATTGCTTCTAGCAGTCACTGGGATGCCCATTCTGGGCTTACCATACCTGCGATCAGAACAATTGTACCTTCTATGGCATTTTGTCTTCCTCATATTGCTTGGGTCATCTACCTCGAGCAATTTGAAAAGACGAAACCATAGAACTTCCCATTTATGATCATTATATTCTTGTGATTACTAATGGATGTGGTCTTGTTTCAGAAATTTTCGAAAAAACTAACAATGGCAGCTTCACTAACCATTACTTTCGACGAAAGCAAGCACCAACTCATGCTTCAACAGAAGCAAACCACGCGCACCTACAAGCGCCCCATCAGCTGCCGAAGCGTCAACTCCCTCGGCAACTCTGTGAACTCCGGGTCGACCTCGACTCCCCGGACTATCGTCTTCGGGACGCTGGGACCATTCCCACTTCCTGAGGAACAAGCTGCTCCCTCCAAGAAGCAGAAACTCGCCTCTCAACGTGTCACTACCGTGACACCAAAGGCGAGCACCAGAAGGCCTGAAGCCCGTGGCAGCCCCACGAAGCCTCAACCTGCAAACAACCAGGTCTACCCCAAGACTTGGTCCCCAAGACCTTCACCAAAACAAAGAAGGTCCCATACATCCACTAAGCCAGCATTCCTGGCCCCACTCAAGGAGAACCAGTTCTACCCTCTTGCTTACATGAAAGAGGAGAGACCCATCTCCAACCTGACTTCCAAGTCAACCCAGCATGAGCCGGCTTGTTCCTACAAGCCCAAAATCAAGTCATGCATCACAAGGCCTCCACAAGCAGCTGCTAAGGCCTACAAATCTGCAGTTCGACCCTTTATCTCTACAGGGGCCGAACTTCACAAATTCAAAGCTTCGCTGCAACTGGCGAAGGATAGGGTTCGCATCCTGTCCTTGCCCAGCTACAAAGAAGACAGGCTCGGCTGCTGCGCCCGAGGGAGCACATCCTTCATCGTCAGAGCCCAGTCAGAGCTGACCGAAGCTCAAATTGCTCGTCGTATACGCCGCCGCGCGTCGTACCGACAAAAGAGACTACAGAAGCAAAGGACCCAGCCTCCCACACTTCAAGTCTCTCCCAAATGGGTCGAAAAAGAAAGACCCGACCAAGTTGCTGCCGTCCATATGGTTGGAAAAACCAGAAGGCGCCAAAAATCAGCAACAAAAATCCATGTCCGACGTCCAATGACCCGCAGCGTCTCCAGGACAAGAAGACATTCAGAAGAATCCCCTGCTCCTTCAAGCAAAGGACAGCAGAGTGATCCTTCCTCAAGTTCTTCATCAAAAAGAATGAGCCCCAGCTCAGTCACCAGGACAGTTTCTTCGTTCGAATCACGAAGGATGAATGTCTTGGCTACAAATTCTGAGCCACCACCCCGCAATCCACCTCCAGAAGATGCGATCACCCGCATCCAGCAGTTGGAACAGGGCCAGCAGAGGATTGAAACTCTGATGGAAAACCTTCTCCTCGCCTTCCAAAATCAGGCGAACAATGAACCTCCTCCGAATCATCAAGACGACGAGGTAAATAGAGAAGAAAATGAGTCACGCGCCCTTACCAAAAAGGACGTAGACGGTATCCTCGCCAAAGCAAAAGAAGAGGATATACTCAAAGAGCATGGGATCAAGCCACCATATCCCTTATGGATGGACTCGGTCCCGTTCCCCACCAAATTCAAGCATCCTACTCTCCAAACATATACGGGGAAAGGATCAGCCAGACAGCACGTCATCCACTTCAAGATCCTGACGGGAGCTATCGCGGATCAAGATGCACTCAAGATCCGCCTCTTTGCAAGTACCCTAAAAGGTACGGCCTTCGATTGGTACTCCACTCTGCCGGAAGACTCAATCCAAAACTGGGCCATGCTAGAGACACGCTTCCTCACTCACTTCAAAGGTGAGGATCACCCCGCTACTATGGCTCAGCTGTGCAGCCTAAAACAGGGGGAGAATGAATCAACATATGACTTCATTCACAAGTGGAAAGCAATGGCATACAAATGCTCTGATGTATTGCCACAAGCGTCGCTAGTCGACATCTGCCGAAACAACATGAGAGCCAGAATCCGCTCCATGATCATCGGCAACAAATCAAAAAACCTGGGAGAACTCCTAGAAGCTTCCATGGAAGCTGAAACGGTGATTAAAGACCTCAACAGTCAGAAATCATCAAAGAAAGAGCCAACCGCCATTGCAACCTCTAAACCAAAGAAGAAAGAGGTCCTCAATGTGCAGACCAAGCCAGCTCCTCAGCCACCAAAGAAAGCTGAAAACAAAGCTGCTGGTAAGAGACCTGAACTCTCTGACGCCTTCAAAGAACGAGTAGAGAAGAAATACCCGTTTGATGAAGATGTTGATGAAATCTTCGGGGCTCTTGTGGCAAACGGCAAGCTCACCTTGCCTGAACCAAAAAGACCGGGTGATGTTGGCAAAACCAACGATCCTCGGTACTGTCCATACCACCAGATGATCTCGCATCCTCTCAATCAATGCTTCGTTGTGAGAGAGAAAATAAATGAGATGTGGAAAAACGGAGTCATTACCTTTGACAAAAACTATGGGTCTGCCTCCGTCAACATGGTGACATGTGGACAAACATCAAGATCACCGAAGAAGAAGATCACTACTTCCTTCAAGGTGATAAACTCAATCGAAGCATCCGAGGACGACACATCGTCAAGCCACATCTCATTTATCACTACTTCCTCAGAGCCAGAAGACGACACATCGTCAAGCCAAGCTGACACTCAGCAAGTTCGGCCTGCTCTTACTCCAATGGAGACAACTTCTGACATAGAAGATCCTACGTCAGCTTCCTTCGTTGTTCCAGCAACTTCAACAAAGGAAAAGCCGATCTTCTTTCATAGATCGGATGCTTCTTCATCAAACTCCATGCTTGAACCTTTCCAAAATAAAGGTACGCCTCAACTATCCTTATACAGTTCTGTGGCACAAGCTATTATGAAGGAAATGGGCTATGACGCTCAAAACCCAGTCGGTTTAGGAGAAGGACGCGGTATTCTCACGCCATTGGGGCCCGTCTTGACCAAAAGCCAGCTGGAAGATTGGAGACTCTACGGTTATGTAGAAAAGTCTTCACATGGGTTAGGGTATGATCCTGACACTCCCTTGAGAGAGTTGACACAAAGGCTTAAAAGTCAATATACAGACCAAGCCTCAACATCTCAAATCCATGAAGACATCGATCTCCCTGGATATCTCTTTGATGAGTCACCTGACAAAGATCCAGGAAGCTCATCCAATTGGCACGATTTCTTCGAAAATGAAGAGGAGTTGTCCGATGGCACAGACGTGTGGACTTCTGACCCAGAAGAACCCTCATCTCCAAAAGAAGTAGCCTACTTCGACTCAGTTTCAACAGGCGATTGGGATCATCTCATAGCAAGCCTTGGGAAAATTACCGATCAAGAAGACCCGTGGAAAGGAACAAAACCTTGGTCTGGAAATGCCCTTGAAACCCCAGAAGGTTTCGTTGAGCTGGAAGCCTCCGAAAATATTGTGGAGGAACCACCTTCGAACCTTCCAACAGAAGATCCTGTTCAAAAGATAGACTTGGGAACACCAGATAACCCACGTCCTGTATTCATAAGCAAGAATATAAAGGATGATGAGTTACCCGAGTATATCGCTTTTCTTCGTGAGTTCGTTGATTGCTTTGCATGGTCTTATGCTGAAATGCCAGGCTTAGACCCCAAAATAGCAGTTCACAAACTCAATCTTCAAGAAGACATCAAGCCTGTCAAGCAAGGCCAAAGAAGATTCCGTCCAGATGTGATGGATAAAATTGAACAAGAAGTTCAAAAACTCAAAAGCGTCGGCTTCATCCGTGAGGAACAACATCCTGAATGGTTGGCCAACATTGTCCCCGTGACAAAGAAAAATGGGCAGATCAGGGTCTGTATTGACTATAGAGACCTGAATGGCGCATGCCCAAAAGATGAATTTCCGCTCCCCATACCAGAGGTAATGATTGATAATACCTGTGGATTCGAGCGAATGACATTCATGGATGGTTTCTCTGGCTACAATCAGATAAAGATGCATCCTGAGGATGAAAAACATACATCCTTTCGAACCCCATTTGGCGTGTATTGTTACACTGTCATGCCATTTGGTTTGAAGAATGCTGGTGCCACATATCAGAGGGCTATGATGAAAATATTCCAAGATATGCAGCACAAGACGGTTGAATGTTACGTTGATGACCTCGCCGTCAAAAGCAAAAGAAAAGAAGATCATCTCGAAAACCTTCGAGAAGTCTTCCTCCGGCTTCGCAAACACAAACTGCGAATGAATCCATTGAAATGCTTCTCCGGCGTCTCGTCGGGTAAGTTCCTCGGATTCTTAGTTCGGAAAGCTGGAATAGAGCTTGACCCCATAAAAGTCAAAGCCATTCTAGAAATGCCCTCTCCAAGAACCTTGAGAGAACTCAAAGGGCTTCAAGGGAGATTGGCCTACATCAGACGGTTCATCTCCAATCTTTCGGGGAAATGCCGTCCATTCTCCCGGTTAATGAAAAAAGGTGTAAACTTTGTCTGGGATGCTGACTGTGAAGCTGCTTTCCAAGACATCAAGTCATACCTGACAAAACCTCCAGTGTTAGCTGCTCCTACCACTGGAAAACCATTCATCTTGTACACAAGAGCCCTTGATCATTCTCTGGGAGCTCTGCTTGCGCAAGAAAATGATCAAAGAAAAGAAGCTGCTCTATATTACCTCAGCCGCATGCTAGTAGGTGCAGAGCATCGCTACTCTCCAGTCGAAAAAGAATGTCTTGCAGTGATGTTCGCCGTGCAAAAGCTGCGTCACTACTTGCTTTCCAACACAGTCTACCTGGTCTCGAGGGTCAACCTCTTGAAGGTCCTTGTCACAAAGGCAGGTTCTCTCAATGCTCGACTGGCAAAATGGTCCATCCTTCTGTCACAATTTGATATTAGGTATGTACCACAAAAAGCAATCAAAGGGCAAGCTCTAGCGGACTTCCTCGCAGAGCATCCATTGCCTAAAGATTCTCCACTCAGAGATGATCTCCCAGACGAACCAGTCTACAATGTGGAGACTTTCTCACAAAGTGCCTCCTGGGACATGTACTTTGACGGTGCAACCAGGACAAATGAAAAAAGACAGCTGATCTCGGGAGTTGGCATCCTCTTTGTTAGCCCCGACAAATACATGATTCCACACGCTTTCTCGCTACTGGAACAATGCACAAACAATGCAGCTGAATATCAAGCTCTGATCTTAGGATTAGAACTCGCCATCGAATCCGGTATCACCATGCTGGAAGTCTTTGGAGACTCTCAACTGATCGTCAACCAGATGAATCAGAATTTGAAGTCAGGAAGCCAGATTTGTTGCCCTACTACAACAAGGCACAATCCCTTCTGTAAAAAAGTTTGACATCTGTCACATCACCCTACAGTCGAGAGGGTGAAAACATACGTGCAGATGCCCTAGCCGGACTGCCGATCCATGCAATCCAGGAAGGGGAAAACATGCAAAGTCACAGTGTGCGAAAGAAGAATCCTTCCTCCTCTTAACCACACCAAGCAGTTGCTAATGCCACCAAGTGGTCGGAATCGATTTCATCCTTCAACTTCAATTGGCGACTACCGTTCAATTACACGACCACTAGATCCAAGGCCAAAGGCGACCCCAAGCTCATTTGCCTTCAAAATCCTTACGGAATTCAACGGAGTCTTCTACGCTGTATCACAAAGAGAAGAACACTCAAAGGTCATGCTGTCTGGGAGCTCATCAGGCTGGACCTAAGCTCTATGATCAGATAAAAAGGTTAGGATATTACTGGCCTACCATGGTAGCTGACGCAATGCAATTTGCTAAACGCTGCCAACAATGCCAAGTTCATGGAGATTACATTCACATGCCTCCAGAATGGCTACATCCTACAGCGATCTCATGGCCTTTCGAAGCTTGGGGTATGGACATCATAGGTCCTATTTCTCCCCCTTCAAGCAAAGGTCATCGCTTCATCTTCGCCGCTACGGATTACTTCTCCAAGTGGTCAGAAGCATTTGCGTTTAACGAAATGAAGACCTCATCAGTCCTTCAGTTCCTGCGCACCAACATCATTTGTCGTTTCGGCATGCCCAAAAGATTCGTCCATGATAACGGACCACAGTTCCGGGATCATCGATTCTACAGGTTCTGCGACAAATACAAAATTCAAAGCTGTCCTTCGACTCCATACAATCCGGCAGCAAACGGGTTAGCAGAAGCTTTCAACAAGACACTCTGCAAAATCCTCAAAAAAAATGGTCTCTAATCACAAAAGAGACTGGAGCGACAAAATGTCTGAAGCTTTGTGGGCCTATCGAACCACCGTTCGAGGACCAACCCATAGCACACCATTCTCCTTGGTCTATGGATGCGAAGCAGTCGTGCCCTTGGAAGTACAAATTCCTTCCTTGAGGGTATCCTTGCAAAATGACATGACTCAAGAAAGCAATGTCAAATTGCGACTCCATGAGCTGGACAATCTCGATGAGAGACGGCTCGAAGCTCAACAAAGCATTGAACTTTACCAAGCACGTATGGCAGGATCTTTCGATAAAAAGGTCAGACAACGCGCCTACAAAAAGAATGACTTGGTTCTTGCGGTAAAAAGACCAATGGTCTTCGCTCACAAGTCCAAAGGCAAATTCGAGCCAAAATGGGAGGGACCCTACGTCATCGACAAAGTTTTCTCCAATGGCGCATACGCACTCCTAAACATGGAAGGTGACAGATGTATGCTGCCCATCAATGGCAAGTTCTTAAAGCGGTACTACCCTTGAAGACTTACCCAACTGGGTAAGAGCAATGCCTGTACGGCCAAAACCGGTTTCCAGGTACACGCTCGCTAAACCCACCCTTTTTTAGAATTTTCATATCAAATGTTGAAATTTCTAGAAATCTAAAACAATGTTTACTTTCATCGTTTCATTGTTCAACAAAAATCCAAGTTTAGGAACCTTTCCCTAACTTGACCAAAATTTTCAACCCTTGAACCCAAAATTCATGGTTTGAAACAAAATCCGGATTCAGGGATTTCCACCCTAGTCCACCCTGCCTTTTACCGCCAAAATGGTTTTAGGTCAAAACTTATGACCCTCGTGTCTTTAAACAAAAAAAAATGGTTTTTCAAAAACCGCGAGGAAGCGACGCTTAGTCGATACTCGCACAAATCGGAAGCAAGCGAACCACGTTCGACACTTCCAAAATCGCAGGGAAGCGACATTTCGTCGATACTTGCAAAATCCAAAACCGTGGAAACGCAACATTTCAGTTGATATCCACAACCCAAATTTCAAAGGTTCGAAAAAAACCTAAAAAACCGTGGAAACGCAACATTTCAGTTGATATCCACAACCCAAATTTCAAAGGTTCGAAAAAACCTAAAAAACTGTGGAGACGCAACATTTCAGTTGATATCCATGACCCAAAGGTTCGAGAAAACCACAAATTTCAAAAATCGTGGGGAAACGACATCAAGTCAGTACCCGCAAAACCAAAATTTTTGAAAAGCAAGGATGCGACATTCCATCGATACTTGCACCCAAATCCGCGAGGATGCGACATTCCATCGATACTCGCAACCGAATGAGCAAGGATGCGACATTCCATCGATACTTGCAAGAACATTCAGCAGGGAGGCGACTTTTAGTCGATACTTGCATTTTTTGAAAACCAAACCGGCTATAAATGCCATCAAAACAGGCTATAAATGCCACAAACCGGCTATCAATGCCACCAAAAACAAACCGGCTATCAATGCCACACAAACAAAAAACTTGGATTTCAAAAAAAAAAAATGGCTATCAATGCCACCAAAAACAGGCTATAGATGCCACAAAACAAACCGGCTATTAATGCCACCAAAATTGGCTATAGATGCCACACACAAAAAAAAAAAACTCGGCTATCAATGCCACAAGAAAAGCTGGCTCTCATGCCAAAATTGGCTTCCATGCCACAAACAAAAACCTGGCTTTCATGCCAAAACAATCATTTGACAAAAGATTTTCACAAAATGACAACCTTTTGATCAAATCCCATTTAGCAATTACTTTTATTACAAAAAGATTAAAGTGAGCGTAGGGATAACAAAAAAAAAAGAGTGTTCATAAGCACTACATAACAAAAAAAGAAAAGAGTACCAAAAAAAATACATGTGGTACCAAAAAAAAGAGTGTTTACAAAGCACTACAAAAAATAAGTACCAAAAAAAAAAAATACAAGTGGTACCAAAAAAAGAAAAAAGAGAAGGATGGTTTCTGTATACAGGAGCTCAATCAAAAATGGTCTCCAGCCAAGAGTTCAGCTCCCCAAGCAGGCTTTTAGCCTCAGCCGTCAAAGATTCCAAGGCACGCTTCTTCAGGAACTTGCCATGAGATGCTGGAGTGGGCTGTACCCCTTCTCTCACACCAGGAAGCTTACCTCGAGCAGCTTGCCATTGTTCATCCTCATCAGACTTCCTTTTGAGAACCCGTTCGGCCTCTGCAACCTGGTGAATCAGGGCACTCTCCCTGTCGCGAGCTTCTATTATGGCAGTCCACTTGGCAGCGACTTGTGCCTGCAGATGCTCAAGACGTTTCCTGGCCTCATCGACCTCCCTATCAAGGATGTTAAGGTCATGTGTCAGCCCGATGATGGTTAGCTCTTCTCTATTCCTCTTTCGGACTGCCACCTTCCTGCTTTCTGTAGCCTCATCCAGGTCAGACTTAGCCTTATCAGCAGGGTCCAGGAACATCTCCTTGAAGAACTGGTCATCAGCCAAACTCACGGTCTCAAACCACTTGTCACCCAGTGCAATGATCCTATCAACGATCGCCCTGGCACCTGTGACATCCAGACCAGCCTCTTCAGCATCACTGAGAATCTCCTGCACATGCTGGATCATGCCAAATCCGACTTCCAAGTGCCCAGAAAAGAGAGTCTCAATCCAAGAGCTCACGACTCGCACCACCACCTTCTTCGCAAAAAGAAGAGATGGCCCAGCTGAGGATTCGCCCAACTCCGTTGGTCGGCTACTCATGTCATCATCTGTTGAAAGAGTAACAAAAGAACTCTTTCCAGCTGAAGCTGCTCCTGCTCGGGAAGGAATCTCAGCGCGAGGAATCTCCTCAATATTGTCAGAGCTGGTCCCAGGAATCTCTACCTCTGGATCAACCTCTGGCATCTCTTGCTCTGGAAGCAACGGATCCTCCTCTGCCACTTCAAAACCTGCAAAGGAAACACAAAAAGGTATGAATATGACCCTGTTTGAAAATCATTATCAGAGTTATAACTACAAAATACCTTCTTCGACGACTGGCGGGACACTTTCCTCCTCCATGAACTCATCGAAAGCATCATCAACATTTGCGTCCATCGATGGTTCAAAGTCATCAGAACCCTGTGGCAAGTCAGCTGGCAACAAAAAATGTGTTAGCAAGCCGAGTCACAAACAAAAAAAAAGAAGAGCAAAAGAAGTCGTACCAATTGGAGATTTTGGATTTACTCCAGAGTCCCTCGGTTCTTCTGCAGGTGCCTCAACAGGATCCATCACCACCTCATCGGTTGGGACCTCAGGCATCACCAAGTCTTCCTCTGCTAAAAAAAAAAAGAGAAGAAAAGCAGAAACAAGAAGCAAATCATAACATGGAAAAATCCCATGAAAAGAAATGGAAAGAGAAAAAGGAAGAATCATACCTTCACCGACGGTCTCTTCTTCTCGGCTTCTCTTCTCTGGAGGCTCGTCAGCATCCACTGGCACATCCTCATTGATAGTAAGAGGAACTTCCAAGTTAGGAGAATCCTCATGCTGCCCCTGGCTGCGATGATGACTCCTCCTCCTCTTACTTCTGCGGGCTCGCTTCTTAGAAGAACCTACCCCGCTGTCAGAGTCAGGTTTCCCACTTGACTCATCACTGGATGGTCTGCTCTTGCCAGTAGACTCCACGGAAGCTTGCCTCTGTGCCGCCTGCATCCAAGCGCCAAGTTCGGCTTCCTCCTGTTCTAGCTGCTCCAAAGCCTCGTCAGGTATTTCTCGAACAGCTTCAGAACCGATGACGCCCTGGTCACCGAGAAAGCCTATCTTGTGCTTCTCTCCGGAAAGGAAGGCCCAAACTTCCTCTCGCCGGATGCCATCCGACTTTCCAAGGCCCTTTCCAGATGCCAGCTTCACATCAAGCTCCTTCCTGGAAAGTCCCCGATATGCCGAGAAGCTCTCCGCGAACCACTTCGCAAAGCCGGCAGTCCGGGAAGTCAGCAACACAGGATAAGAAATCATGGCTGTAGTGTCTTCAGCACTATAGAAAGCCCATGCATTTCTCCCGTCCTGTAAGCCTCCAAAGCGCTTCACCATACTTGAAGGCGCTCCAACAACGCCTTGAGAAAAGCCAAGTTGCAAAGCAAAGCGAGAAGGTACATACGGCTGGATGTCGACGAAAAGATGTCTACGGTACACCATCGTGCCGACACGTATGCTGAAAAGCCACTCTCTCTCTGCATTTGTCAAGGAATAATGCCTTCCCGACCCCGCCCTGGTAGAGTCTCGGGAGGCACCAAAATCAAAAGCCTTCTTCCGCAACTCCGGAGAAAGCTTTACTGACGATTGCCCCATCTCGACGTCCCTGAACCGTCGGATCCTCATACGGGCAAACAAAAGTGATTCAGACACGGCTTTGCCCTTAGCCAGTCGAATCATCAGAGGATCATCATCCTGTGCAGCACCCAGCCGATGGAAGCCAGGACAGTGGTATACATACCACGAATAAAAGATATGGGCTGAAAATACCCTATTCATGGGAAGCCCAAGCCGAACCAGAAAAGCAGCAGCCTGCAGTTCGGTACACAGGTAGGAGTAAAGAGCTGGCACCAAAGCAAGCTGCTCTCCAAACGCCATCTGACAAGCCGGGAAAATACAATGCGGCCTGATGTGCGTTCCATCTCCTCCAGCAAATACAGCCTCACCAAGCCAATAAGTGAGGTAAACAGCGAGATCTCTCCGCAGTGCAATGTCAGGACATATGGCGTTTGTGCTTGCACAGAAATCTCTCAACTCTTCTTGCATGGCCAAGATCTTCTTTGAACTTGGATCCTGAGCTCCAGCTTCCTGGGTCATGCTATCAGAAGGCTCCCTACTATCAAAGAAGTTGGGGAATGAAGAGCAAAAACTCTTCCAACTGCTGGATCTAACTTTCGAACCCCCCTTCTCCTTCAAAAAATCATAGAAGGCGACGAGCTGAAAGTATAGAAGCCTGAACTCCTCAGACTGCCCCTCGAGGACGCTGTCAATCGGCATAAACTCCTCATAGAGTTTGCCGAGGATGGGCAATCCGGTAATGGCGCTCAACTCCTTCAAAGAAAAACCAATCTCACCATTCGTCACAACGAAGGTATTGGTTTGAGGGAGGAACGACTCCAGCATAGCCATGAAGGCCTCGTCGAAAAAGATCACGGTCTCCCCAAAAGCGCGGACCGCATCAAAAATCTCGGCTTCCTTCAAAACGGCGCCACCAATCAGCAGGACGCGATCAGTCCACGACTTCCACTCGGAGTCAGCATTGAAACGACCTCGAAGTCGAAAAGGCTTGATCCAATTGCTGCCGTCACCACTGAAAATACCAAGGCCCACCGGTCTCAAATCGACCGACGGATAATCAGAGCCCTGGTAGCCGCTGGATGGCATCAACAAGTCCATATCAACAGGCGACCTCTCCGTATATCCAGGAGAACCGCCAACAAAAACCCCGGTCTTGATTACATTTGTCCTTCTCACCCAACTTGGAGGATCTTCCCTCTTAGGGCACGTGGGGGCAAGGCTCAGAATCGAGACGGTGCGATCAAACATCGACCGGGTAGTAACAGTCTTCTTCTCACCATCTGCTGTGAAGGAAAACTGAAAAGATCTCCTCTGGTATGTCATGTCATCAGGGACTGCATCACCAAAGAAGAAGGTAGGCTTGGGCAAAACGCTCTGATCTTCCATCAGCCATGGACGACTGCTTACCATGATCTTGTAGAATTCCTCTCCCTTGAGAGTGATCAGTCGCTGCCTCATCTCATCTCTGTTGAGGGAGTCGCACTCTTCCAGGTTTCTTTCAACATACTGGACCTTCTCGAAAGCCTGCTGAACGGCCGGATTAGAGGATCTAGAAGACCGACGAGGTACGCTTGTAGCAGGCTCTTTACCCTTGTTCGCTCTGGAGGAACCACCTGAAAAGGATGGAAAAGAAAAAGATCAAACATCAAAATGACAGAATCTCGCTAAAAAAAATCTGGCGAAATTTTGACATGATGACGGGGCAATTCCGAAGAAAAGGAACTATCCCGAAAGAAATAGAAAGCTTGAAGATGGGCTCAACATCGCTGCGAGCTCCGAAACTCCAAACTTTCGAAACCTAAAAGTCTCCGCAAAATCAGGAAGGGCTCAACATCACTGCGAGCTCCAAGTTCCCAAATTTGCAAACACTTTCAGGTATGCAATCACATCATGCTACAAGTTTAATTTACAAATTAAAGGCATGCATGAACATCTAGATTTGCGGAAAAAAAAAATGCATTATCATGATGAGCAAACAAAAAAAAAAAAAAACGAGACTTTCTCAAAAAAAAAGGGGAAAGAAAACAAAAAAAAGGAAAGAAAAAGAAACTTTCTCTAAAAAAAAAAAAAGGGGAGGAGAAAGAAAACAAAAAAGAAACGAAACTCTCTCAAAAAAAAAAGGGAGGGAAAGAAAAAAAAAAAAAAAAGGGCTGGCCCACAGGCCACGTGGCCGTACGGCCAGATCCGTACGGATCTGTCCGTACGGCCCACACAAAAAAAAAAACAAATATGAAAAAAAAAAGAAAGAAAAGAAAAAAAAAACACGTGAAAAAAAAAAGGGGGAAACACGTGGAAAAGAAAAAAAAGAAAAAAAAGAAGAAGAAAAGAAAAAGAAAGAAACAAAAAAAAAAGAGAAGAACTTTTTTTTCCTACAATGGAGTTTTCTTGAAAAAGAAGAACTTACTTGAAGCCATTGATGAACAAGAAGAAGAAAACTCTTGAAGATCTTGAAGAAGAAAAACTCTTGGTCTTGAAGCCCTCTTGAGATTATTGCAAAAGAAAGTAATAAGAGCAAGAGATCCAACCTTCTCCTTGCTTTTATAGAGGAGAGCAAACCAAAGAAGGAAAGAAGAAAGAGGTAAGTGTTACTAATTAGTAACCTTACCAAAAGAAAGAGATTAGAAAGATTCTTTTCCAAAAGAAAGATATCTTGAGAGATTTTCTCCTAAAATCAATCTATGACGGATTCTTTCCCAAAAGAAAGATATCTTGAGATATCCTATCCCAAAATAAAGGGAACTTGAGAGATTTTCTCCTAAAATCAATCTATGACGGATTCTTTCCCAAAAGAAAGATATCTTGAGATATTCTATCCCAAAATAAAGGGATCATGAGAGATTCTCTCCAAGTAAAGATATTCTTAGATATTCTCTATCCAAATGAGATATTTTGGATATTCTTTACAAAAATGACACCATATGAGATCTAAGCCATTTCAAAAGCTTAAGGTCCCATGGGTTAGCCCATATGAGCCAGGTTTGACCACCTAGGCACTAAAAAAAAAAAAAAAAAAGAAAAATTTTGGGCTTTTAGTCAAAGAGAAATCCCTCTTACCAAGAGCATACAAAAATGGTTCCATGCCTCTTTTGAGTTGATTGGACCATACAAAAGAAAATTCCAAGCCCCATGAGCTTCCAAAAATCAAGCCATCCAGCCTCATCTACCAAATTGAGCCAAAATCTTGAAATTGACATTCCACAAAAATCAAACCAAATCCTGGTCCCCTAACCTGCCACATACAGCCTGTTAGGTCACAAGACCAAAACCAAAAACCAAAACCTGATCCCCTAACTTGCCACATACAGCCTGTTAGGTCACAAGATCAAAACCAAAATTGATCCCCCAACATTCCACATACAGCTTGTTGGGTCACACGATCAAAACCAAACCCGACCCCCTAACCTGCCATATATAGCCTGTTAGGTCACAAGGTCAAAACCCAAAATCCGCATCCCTGATGTCATCTTCAAAACTTTGCCTTGAGATGGTACGTGATCCCTTTCACCACCATAAAATTCCCCTGGAAGCTCAAAAGGCTACAAATACCAAAAAGAAAGACTGCTCAAAGACTCTTGGTCAAGTCACAGGCTCTCCTTCAAAAATCTCTTCGAGGCACATCGACTACAAAAGTTAAGCAACTCGCCGCTGTACCTCGAGGGGGCATTTGTTGACACAAAAAAATGTCACTTTGCCTTTCCAAGATCCAAAGAGCTACATGAAGTCGCAACCTGCCATAAATAGGCAATGCTGCTTCCAAAAATCAAATCTTGTCAGAATCAAAAGAGGAGTACACAAGAAGTTTCAAGCCATTTCAAGATCATTTGGCCTAACTTCGCTTCTCCGACAGCCAAATCAAGCCTCTCGGCGGTAAAGCTCTCCGGGACCATGGTTTCCAAGACAGAACCTATGGATCATCTTAAAATGACTCCAATAGGTTTCCTGTCAAATTTCAAGTCAATCGGACATCGGTTGACCACACATCAAACCGCGACATCTTCATCGCGACAAAAAGCAAGTCTGCAGGTGATAGGACCCCAAACGGCTTCAAAACTCAAACAAAAGCCTATGGTTGGTCTTATTTATTGTTCAGGAGACTTCACACCAAATTTCAGGTCATTCCGACATCGTTTGACCCAGTTTCAGCTTCTGACGGAAAATCGGCAGCTCTGCGCGACAAAGTCTTCGGCTTTCTCAGGAAATTGGAAACTTTGCAAAATAAAATGCAAGGATTCTCATCAGGCTTCCTACAAAGAAATCAGGCCAATAAATGGTCAAAATGTCAAGGAAAAGTACAGAAGAAAAAAGAATCAGAAAAAAGCAAAAACGGACGCAAAACGGGACCAGAAAGGGGGAAAACCCCCCCAGGGTCGCAGACCCCTGCGACCCTGGGCCAGGGTCGCCGGCGACCATGGACCCCGGGGTCGCCGGGAAAGCCCCGGAAACCCCGGTTTTCGCCGTTTTTTTCGCGATTCGAGGAGCCCAGCCTCTGGTACTTTCCAAAATTCATGCTTTTGAGACACCAAGTCCTCTGACATCCGTCCAAAACACGGGTAAATCATCAAGAGTATCGAAGACAGTATTGATCGCCACCCGGTCAACCAAAAAAAGTGTGCTTTCCACCCGACCGATCGAGAAATCGACAGGACAGATGGCACCGACCTGCTGTTGGCAACAAACACCTGAAATTACATGGTCATCTGATGTCGATCTACATGAAGATCCATCGATGATCATCGACAGAAGAATTCCAAAAGACGTGGCACGGCCCGCGACTCTTCAGCTGCTCGGCGACCACTTAATGCGATTAATTGACTAGCTTTATTACAGTCATTAATCCATTTCTTTGGACGGCCCAATCAGAAGCAAGCATTTGGGAGTTACAAGTCAAGAGATTCATGGCATTTAACCCATGAAACTCCTCCCATCATGGCGATTAAAGGCGATTAAATGCCCTCAATCTCCTCCGGCCAATCAGAAGCCAAGAAAAAGGAGTTACAAAATAAACAATTCAATTTTGTAACTCCTCCCATTATGTGGCTTAATGACATTAAAAGCCCATAAGCTCTCCTAAATGGCTACCAAGAGCCTATAAATAGGAGAGCACTCCAAAGGAATCCAGATCATCGGAAAAACATACAACAAACATCAGACAGCAGTCAGAAATCCAGAGAAAAGAAAAAGAGAGAAAACTCTGCGGAAGTTCTACACCGGCCACCGCAACAAGGTGACAAAAGTCCCTTGGGGGGTACCCCCCCCCCAAGGTCCTTGCCTTCTCCTCCTGCCTCCAATGGCTTAGATATGGCTTTTCAGCCCGTCTACTCGGTTTTTTATTGGACATAGGACCTTCCTTTGGTCTTTGTCTTCTAAAAACCCGAGGTTATAGCCAAGCCAAGCGAATCAAATAGCATCCTCTGTTCTCATCTGCATGGATGATGGCGAAGCCCACATATGGCTTGCGACCGTCAATCTAAACGAGTCCCCCACAATCTCCTGAGAAGTTAGATCCTCCTTTTCTTGCTTTTCATTGTAGTTTGTATTTTTTCAAAAGAGACAAAAATCACAACTCTTGTCTTTCATTATTGATAAGAATTGTAAATCGGCTATAAACGCCAAAATCGGCTATAAACGCCAAAATCGGCTATAAATGCCAAAAAATCGCCTTTTACGGCAAATCAAGAAAATGTCTCTTTTCTTAAATATATGTGCAATGGAAAACTTGAAAGAAGTTGATTTCCTTTTTACTTGCGAAGGTTGATCTCCGGATCACCACTTGCAATTCCAAGTAAAAATAGAAAATCTGGCACACCCACAAAAAAAGAAATGTTGATGCACGCCCCTTGCCCCCCGGTTACGAAAGGGTCGGAACCAAACGGACTCCCACGTCCGCCGACCTCGGTAGGAACCCGAGCATTGGAGCGCGGTCCATCAGCCATCCCAAGATTAGTTTTGGACTGTTTTAAAACTTGTTTGGTGGGCTATTCGAGGTTAGTTTTTGGACGGTTTTAAGAATTGTTTGGGCCATGTTTAAAGGGCTATTTTGGGTTAAATGTGTGGGCTGTTTTGGGTTCAGATTAAGGCCAGCCATGGGCCTGTTTTAAAGAGATTTTGGATCACTTGTGATACTTGGAATTTGTGAAACGGGAATGGGATCAATGAGAGAATGAACGTATGTAAAATTATCCGGGAATCGTTTGAGTCTCAATGCGCACTTTATCATTTAAATATTATGGATTTTCATTGGCATCAAACGCGCTCTTTATTAATCAATGTTTAAAGGATAGTTGTGCATTGAGATGGTTCCTTGGTAAGTCATTAAGTCATTCTACATAATTCCATTCCATTTCAAGTTAGAGAATGTATTTATATTTGTATTTGTATCCTTTGGTAAACTAATTTAAATAGCATCGGTGATTTGTTATAAAATCATGTGACTTTCCATGTTCGAAAGGATTGACCGTATGATTTTAAACAAATCACTTTGATGCGTATTTGAACGGTTTACCATAGATATTCGTATGTTTTCTCCGATTCGATTTGAAAAGTGATTGGGGTCTGTTCGTCACATTCGGGATTTCTTCGATGAGATTATTGTTTTGATAAGACTAGTATTTGAAAATAAAAACCTCGAGGCAAGACGGGGCCAGAGCTATGTGGTGCGAGCCCATGAGCCAAAGAGGCTATGATTTCGAAAATAAAACCCGAGGCAAGACGGGGCCAGAGCTATGTGGTGTGAGCCCCTGAGCCAAAGGGATTAGTATTGTGTTAGCTTTGTATCGGTTCGAGTTTTGAAAACTAAAGGCACCACTAGGCTTAGGTCACCTTGTCGGGCTGATCACCCGGCTTGGGATCTTTAATTTGTCCGCCAGCTGCAGCTTGGATTCTGTCTGTACCGACCATGGCAACGGTTTTATCTGCCGGTCCCATTTGTATGGATACGGTTCTGATTTTTGATCTGCCGGTCCCATTTGTATGGCTACGGTTCTGATCCTATTTCTAGTACCACGTTCAGTGGCTATGTTCTGTCTGCTCTTATTACTTCGGTAATAGGAGGATTTAGCTATTTGTGGTCGCCAAGGTTTTATCTGCATATTACTTTGTTTTATGATTCTTGTGGGTTATACTCTTTATGTTTTGATTTAGTTAATGTTTACGATATCGATCATTTATCATATTGTCGCTATTATTCAGGATTTGAAAGGTATTTCCAACCATTAAATGCTTTATGCGGGCTACTATCTTTCGAGACATCCGTACTTCTGAGATTGTTCTTTTATTGCTTTGATACTTATGTTCGGTCTTTCGATCGTTTTATCGCGATTTATTGTTATTATTGTTTAGACTCTATATTTGGTTTTACGATGATTTCGTCAGGTTTCATGTATGTTCTTTTAGTTCATATTACTTGATTATTTGCTTGCCAGACCGTCGTGTCTGACCCTGTTTGTTTGGTGCCAGTTTCTTCTCTTTCTGTTTTTAGGTGTTTGATCGGAGGAGGCGGTGGGACCGCCGGTCTGACGTGAGAGGCTGCCCATTGATATCATCTAGATGTCAAGTTTGGCACCGGAGTTCGTATCAAGTCTCATGGGGGTAGTATTTCTGTTTAGTTGGATATATTTTTGTATGGCTTTATTAGCCTTTTTATTAGGTTTGTAATGAAGACACTTGTTAATTGTAATTTGAACATGTGGGAATTAATTAGTCTTGTTACTACCAGCTCAGTATTCTATGATTGACAATTTATGCCAGTCTGTTTATTTGATGGCTTTATGATATTGGTTGCGTGCGACACGGAACCCGATGGCCACGGATTCCGAGTCGTAACACCATGTTTAGCTTCCGCGAAAATATACTCTGATCGTGGTGGAATTTGATTATCCTCATTCACGCGGATCTTGGGAACTATAACAAAAAGTTTCAATTTATCCCAATATTTCGCACCCCGAGGTCGGATCACTTCAGGGCCCGGTTTCGGGGTGTGACAGCCGGCTTCTAGCAATTTTCAACCGGTCATGGATTTGCTTCACTTGTTCACTGGTATCACTAACAATAGATGGGCCATGAAAACTTCTGACACCTATCTCTTCCCAACAAATTGGGGTTCTGCATCTACGGCCATACAACGCTTCGAATGGTGCCATACCGATACTAGAGTGATAACTATTATTGTATGCAAACTCGCATAATGGGAGACTCTTCTGCCAGTCCTTCCCAAATTCAAGGACGCAAGCTCGCAACATATCCTCCAGTGTCTGATTAGTCCTTTCAGTTTGACCGTCGGTCTGAGGATGATACGCTGTACTGAAATTCAACTTCGTGCCCAAAGCTGCCTAAAGTTCTGTCCAAAATTTGCCCAAAAATCTAGGATCTCTATCTGATACAATCGATAAAGGAACACCATGAATTGTGACAACCTTCTCCATATACATTCTAGCTAACTCATCTCGAGGTGTCTTAATGTTCATCGGTAAAAAATGTGCCACTTTCGTCAATCTGTCTACTATCACCCAGATACTATCTTTGTTATGCATCGATGGTAACCCAGAGATAAAATCCATCGTTATGTGTTCCCATTTCCACTCTGGCACTTCCAATTGTTTCAAAAGTCCTGGGGGTTGCTTCCTTTCTGCCTTTACTTGTTGGCACACCAAACACCTTGCTGTAAATCCTGCTACTTCCTTCTTCATGTTATTCCACCAATAATGATTACGCAGGTTCTGGTACATCTTGTACTACCCGGATGAATAGTATAACGGGAATGATGCGCCTCCGTCATAATCTCATTCTTCAGCTCTTCTATGTTTGGCACACATAACCGATCTTGAAAGTACAACACACCCTCTACTATTCTGAAGTCTGGTCTGCTGTCAATCTGTCCAATTACTCGAGCTAGCTCTGGATCCTCTGATTGCTTGCTTTTGATCCTGCTCAAAATCTCCGGTTCTAGGACGAACATGTTAGCTAACATAATCTTGTCATCAATTGGTTGCAAGGACACTCCCAGATCGAGAAAAATCTCTGCCCAAGACCATTCTGCTCTCAAACATGCATTAGTTGCTACTCTTCGACTCAATGCATCAGCCACTACATTGGCTTTCCCGGGATGATATTTGATTGGAAAGTCAAAATCCTTCATGTATTCCATCCACCGGGTCTGTCTCATGTTCAATTCAGGCTGAGTAAACAAATATTGGAGACTTCTATGGTCTGAATGAATTTCAAACTTCTCACCGTAAAGGTAATGACGCCACATCTTCAATGCCATGACTACTGCTGCAAGTTCCAAATCATGAGTTGCATACTTTTTCTCATGCTCTTTCAATTGTCTAGAGCCATAAGCCACTACTTTCCCATCCTGCATAAGCACACAACCCAATCCAACTTTCGAGGCATCCGTATAAATGACAAATTTACCATTCTCTGTAGGCAATGTGAGTACTGGAGCGGTAGTCAACCTATTCTTTAACTCCTGAAAACTTGCTTCACATTCGTTAGTCCACACGAAAGGCACATCTTTTCGTGTTAATCTGGTCAATGGAGCAGCAATGGATGAAAATCCTCTCACAAATCTCCTGTAGTAACCTGCTAAACCCAAGAAACTACGAATCTCTGTTATAGACATGGGTCTCTGCCACTTGACCACTGCCTCAATCTTTCTTGGATCTACCGCCAATCCTTCCTTGCTGATGATGTGACCCAAGAAAATGACTTGCTCAAGCCAAAATTCACACTTACTCAACTTGGCATAGAGTTGATGCTCTCTCAAAGTCTGCAATGCTGATCTCAAATGCTGCTCGTGATCTTCTCGAGATCGAGAATACACTAATACATCGTCTATAAAAACAACGATGAACTGGTCGAGAAATGGAGTAAATATCTTATTCATCAAGGCCATAAATACTCCTGGAGCATTGGTTAATCCAAACGGCATTACTAAAAACTCGTAGTGGCCATATCTGGTCCTGAATGCTGTCTTCTGAATATCCTGATCTCGAACTCTGAGCTGGTGATATCCTAATCTCAAGTCTATCTTTGAGAAATATTCAGCTCCCTGAAGCTGGTCAAACAAATCATCGATCCTGGGAAGAGGGTATTTGTTCTTGATTGTGACCTGATTGAGTTGTCTATAATCAATACACATCCTCATGGAACCATCCTTCTTCTTCACAAACAGGACCGGTGCACCCCAAGGTGATACACTTGGTCTCACAAATCCCTTGTCCAATAAATCCTGCAATTGGGTTTTCAACTCTCTAAGTTCTGCTGGAGCCATTCTATATGGAGCTTTAGAAATAGAAGCTGTCCCTGGTACCAATTCGATTGAGAAATCTATCTCTCTGGCTGGAGGTAAGCCTGGAATCTCATCGGGGAAAACATCTGGAAACTCACAGACCTCTGGAATATCCTCCACCCCTTTGGACTGTTTATCCTCCGTGATAAACGCCAAGTATCCTTTGCATCCAGACTTCAACAATCTTTCTGCTTTCAGTGCCGAAATCCGGCATGTCTTAGTCGGTCTCCTTCGCCCAACAAATTCAACTGTGTCAGAATGCAACGACAACTTGATGGTTTTATTAAAATAGTCCATCACTGCTCTATAGGTCGCTAGCCAATCCATACCAAGTATGACATTGAAATCCTTCATCGTTAAAAGAATCAGGTCTGCAGGTAAAATGAAATCTCCGACCTGAACTCGGGTACTCGGAAAATATTGGTGACAACGGACCTGCGTGCCCATTGGGGTACCCACTACTAAAGCAACATCTAATCTCACTATAGCCTCATTGATATGTCTAGCAAAGTCATGAGAAACAAAGGAATGTGTAGAGCCAGGGTCAAAAATGGCCTTAGCTTCTACCTCTGAGATTAGAACAATACCTTCCACCACTTCTGCAGAAGCATCTGCATCCTCATGCGTAACTGCATACACTTTGCCCATCTGATAGGCTTGGTTCTGCTGCCCTTGGACTGGCCTTGGTGCTCTTGGTTGGCCCACTGGTTGCTGCCTGTATTGCTGAAATGGCCTCTGTTGTCCCTGAACTGGCCTCTGTTGACCTAGCGCTGGCCTCTGTTGCTGTGGTAATGCACCCCTAAACTGCTGATAGTGAGGAGCTGGTGCTCGGTACAACTGCTGCTGTTGTGGGGCTCGATAAATCTGTTGTGGCCCCTGCGGAGGTGCTGCTCTCCACGGCTGCGCCGGAGTACGAGAAGCTACTAGCTGGGATTTTTGTAACTGACTACCACCGTTGGGACAATCTCGAACTTGATGTCCAAGATGTCCACAATGAAAACATGCCCCAGTCTCCTTGTAGCACTGCTCAGTAGGGTGATTCTTTCCACACCGTCTACACAGTGGTTTCTGACCACCTGAGGGTTGACCTTGAAACTTCGGTTTCTTTGGGTTGCCCTGACTAGAAGATTGTCTCAACTGATGTTGCTGGTATTTGGCTTGCCGTTCTGCTGCCTTCTTATTTAGTGCACCTTCAGCCCAATATGCACTTTTTACAGCCTCTTGGAATGTCGGGCGTTGATTGTCTCCAATCATCATATAGATATCAGCTGATAATCCATCAAGAAAATGCCTGATTTTCTTTTCCTCCGGAACAACTAGTGTGGGTGCATACTTAGACAATCTTGTGAACTGCTGTTCATATTGCTGCACTGACATATCCCCTTGCACCAAGTTTTGAAAATCCCTCTTCCACTGGTCTTTGACATATTTGGGTATGAACTTGTCCATAAACTCCTTGGTGAATGTTTCCCATGCAGTTTCTTCAGCCACTACCTCTGCTTGCAATACTGCCTTCACCGAGTTCCACCACTGCAGAGCTATCCCTCGGAACATGTAAGCTGCCAAGTTCACTCGCTGCTTCTGAGTACAGCGGAAAACTGCAAAGATCTGCTCTAACTGCTCTATAAAGGCATCTGCTGCCATGGGATCCTCGGACCAGTGAAACTCAGGAGGAACCCTCTTCCTAAATTCCTCGTACAAGTCATTTGGATCTACTTCCCGAGGAGGCATGACCACTTGTACTGGCTGGGCTGCTCTGTCAATTAATGCTATGATCTGAGCCTGGAATGCTGCCCTGTCATGATCTGCTTGTGCCCTCTCAGCAGCTCTATCTTCTCTTTCTTGTTGTTTCTCTGCAGCTCGTTCAGCTTCAGCTGCTCTTTGTTGCTCATTTTGAGTTGCCTGTGATTGCATAAAAGCCTGCAACAGCTGATTGAAACTTCATCTGAATTATTAGATCCATTCCCAGGCTCTTTGTCCTGAGATCTAGTCGTACGTTGTGCCATGACCTGCAACAAAATAATAATGTTTTAGTTCCTGTGAAACAAGCTAACAAACAATTCTATAGACTTTACAGTTAACACTTTAAAGTCTATCTAACGAAAATCGTAATCCTCACCACGTCCTATTATTTCTATCCATTTTTAATATCCGAAGATCGTGCTGGGCTCTGATACCAACTGTCACGTCCCCAAAATAAGAATTGGGGAAAAACGTGAAAAATTAAATCAAATTCATATTACTGTGTTTAATACAACACAAGCTTTCAAAAGTGGACCCACATAAAATTTCAACATGTGGTGAGTCAAAATAAATTTCATTAAATGCAACGGAAGCTATATTCAATTGGTATTCAAAGTAATGAACCATCACGAAAATCAAATAAACATAATAATTCAAGTTGCAAAAATGAATAAAACAATTACTAAGAAAGGTTTATCATTGAGGAAAGTTCATCTAAGAAATTACTACGATGACGTTCTCTCTAAAGTAGGTTCAAACGGCTCCGAAACCGTCTCCGGCGTCCCACTCGGGTTCGTCAGTTGGCTCAAACGTTTGAAACGTTTGATCCTCCTCCGTTTCCTCGGTAAAATAGGGCTCGGTACCTATGCACCAAATATTTCAAAGTAAATAGCAAGTACATAATCATAATTCGAAATTAAATACCATTACGAGAAGAATAAAGACAAGTGTGATCATATAGAAGTAAAAGTGAAGATATACGCGAATGAACGTATGACATAAATCCCAATAAAACAAATGGAGCAATAAGATTCACACGGAGACAAGTGTCCCCGTTGTGGGTGGTCAACCCTACATAATCGAGAAAGCCCGTCCATAACGTCGGTGGTCAACCGATCAATAAACAAAAATCAGGATAACCTGTTCACATTCATAGCGGATTATAAGTGATCCGGACACATCGGTGATCAACCGTCCATATACGATCTGCAGTCGTTCAAAAATGACCAACATAAAGGAAACATATGTGCATAATAGACCTGAATAATAAGGCTCCGACACAAGAGTCCTAAGTCAAAGTAAAGTGCTGGCCATTCTACATTCATATTATAATTAAATCGTCATACAGAATTTGCCAAGCCACTTTACAGTCCATAACACCATAAGGTATACATCTAAAGGAATAGATATCCTAAATCAACATATATATATATATATGCATGCGAAGGTCAAAGAATAATCACAAGCCAATCCTAAGGTTAAACATAAGGTCTCGTACCCAACAACCATAGGAATCTCTAAATAGATAAAAGGTCAACGCATCCCTTCTCCAATTATGGTGCATAGACCCAATTAAGGGTTTTCCAATAGAGATGGGTTGAGCTCGAATCCATTAGGATTTTTCCGATGTCATATGAAGCACAAAATCCCATGTTAATAAGATACCGGATGCCAAGTCGGTATTTACTCGGTCTCATAATCAAATTAATAAAATATAATTTTAACATATTAAAAACAGTTAAAGATCATAATTTATGCTTATAAAATAACAAGGCCCTTTTTCTTAATTTCCATAAATAAAAAGGAGCAATAAAAATAATTTAACCCTCACTAAAAATCTCATGGGATTACATCACCCCATGTCATAACTGCACTTTATTCCCATCCAACACAAGCAAGGTACAATCAACCCATGCTCACTTATTTCAACACAGCACACCCACTTTTTATTTCAACACCCCATGTAGAAGTTCAAACCGTACCACACACTATTGATTTTAAATTTAATAAAATAACTATTGTGACATGTCTAATCCCCCACATGTCAACATCACTCTCCCTCCTTATCCCTTTATGTCATCTCACATCATCTTACTCCCTCTTTCTCGTGTCATCCCCTTCATCCCCTTCCTTCCAGCAACACAATCGAACTCCCTGCAAATAAACTCGACAACAACAGAGCAATTGGGCCACTCGGATAGTGGTCCCACTGATCAAGAGGCTACGATCAGACCTGATCAATATGGTCGTCCAAAACCCCTCTTCATGATGTAGGGACCCGATTTGAGATCAATGGCTCACATGGGCCCCACAGTCCCAAAAAGAAAATAACCCAAACCCATTTTCTTTATCCCTACCGCCTGCCCTCTTTTGATTGCTTGATGGTGGGCCAACCAGGGCCCACCTCGCATGGGTATACCATCCCTATGGTCGCCCGTGGGTCCACTAATGGATCTACGGTCTTGATCCATCATCAGTGGGGTAAACCTAGTTTCATAATTAAAACCACACGGGAGTAATTCCAAACACAGTGGGCGGTAGTTCATCATATTGGAATTATAGTAACAGTAAAATGAAGGATAAAAATCGTATACTCATATTACAATATAAAAGGCATCAAAAGGTTTCTACATGTGAATCAAGGTGAAAAACAAATATTTAATTTATAAATTATGATTAGGTACTTGCCTTTCACCGGGTTAAAGAAAAATGCACAGACCCTAATACCCAAATCAAGATTCCCACAGCGCTCGAGAATAATCCTATCACCGAACTGACAATTAATATGAGAAAGAAATGCTCAGATGAACAAATCTATGGTACTCCTATCCAAATCTACCATTGGAAAGAAAAAGGAGATAACCCAAGAATATAGATCTACTCCTAATGATTTGAGGAGAGGGTTACCTGAGATAAGAAGGTCGAACCAAGAATGATGGTATCCTCTGATCTTGATTCTGATGGCTAGATCTCAAAGCTGGTATGGCTTGGGATGCTGAAAAGAGGAAGAAGAAGACGAACGATCGGGAGACGTTGCAGAGATAAGTGGGGAAGGAATAAGTCGTCGTGCGTTCGAAATAAAAGGGATTAGGTTAAGAGAGTATTGGGCTTAAGTTATTGGGTCGGGTCAAACGCGGGTCAGGTCATCTACCCAGTAGCCCGACTCACCGATTCAAACATCTAATCTATCGTGTGCCCCACTAAATCCTACCCACTTAAATAACTAAAATACATTTAATTTAAATAATAGTAATATTCTAATTAAAATATAATTATAAATTATAAATGGGACCCAGATCTTACAAAAACTCTCTCATGAGTCATGTACTCTCAGTCTGAGTTGTCTCACCTCTCCTCCCTCTCTCTCTCTCTCTCTCCCCGTATTCATCTTCTGTTGTCTATCACACCGACGATGTGACACTTTTCTATAACTCCATCATAGAGCTCAAAAGAAAATGATTTAGAACTTTTAAAGTAAATTTTGTCTCCACCAATCAAAATCCAAGCTTAAAGTCAAGTGGAGTTGATCCACCTTATAATTGAGCACTATGCTATATACGTGACTTGTGCTCGCATTGCATCACTTCTAAGGTAGAGTTAGTCATGTTTTTGTCATAGTACTAGATTATATGGTGGGACCCATTCCTTGACTCTCTCTCTCTCTCTCATTCATCTTCTGTCGTCTATCACACCAACGATGTGACACTTTTCTATAACTCCATCATAGAGCTCACAAGAAAATCATTTAGAACTTTTAAAGTAAATTTTGTCTCCACCAATCAAAATCCAAGCTTAAAGTCAAGTGGAGTTGATCCACCGTATGATTGAGCACTATGCTATATACGTGACTTGTGCTCGCGTTGCATCACTTCTAAGGTAGAGTTAGTCATGTTTTTGTCATAGTACTAGATTATATAGTGGGACCCATTCCTTTTGACTCTCTCTCTCACTCCCTCCCGTATTCTTCTTCTATTGTCTATCACACCGACGGTGTGACACTTTTCTATAAGCTCAGAAGAAAATCATTTAGAACGTTTAAAGTAAATTTCGTCTCCACCAATCAAAATCCAAGTTTAAAGTCAAGTGGAGTCGATCGACCCTATGATTGAGCACCATGCTATATACGCGACTTGTGCTCGCGTTGCATCACTTCTAAGGTGGAGTACTTAGTCATGTTTTTGTCATAGTACTAGATTATATGGTGGGATCCATTCCTTTTGAGCTCAAACTTAAGGATATATGATTGGAGGAGATGAAATACACTTTGAACAATCCAGACGATCTCTATGTGAGCCCACCATTTAGTTCAGAAAAATGTTACTCGGTCTAGTGTGATTTCTGCGACAGAGGATCGAAACTCTTCATTTTCTTCCTCCACTTCTCTTTGTCTCAGTTCCCTCTCCCTCTCCCTCCACTCAATCATTTCAAAAAGTAGGAAAATTGTTCCCAAAGAGTTAAATTCTACTCTAGTAAAAAAAAAAAAAAAAAAAACCATTCCAGCACGGAAAGTTAACACCAAGCAAAATTTGCCTTTAGAATTTTTGGATAAAATGAAGATGTTAGACCTGGGCACAGTTGGCCCAAAGTTTACCTGGACCATTGGGCCTATGTTTTCACGTCTAATGCTTTAGGCCGTGTTGTGACGTGCCACAGCTCATGTTGGGCCTTTATTGGTTTTTTACCATTGGACCCGTTCTAAGCAGTTATCACCCACAATCAGTCATGCTGACCGCCGACCAGCCAAGTACTTTAATCGGCGGTCTAGCACAGGGTAACTTTTTGGCGCTCACTTCAAATTTTTACTACTTCTAATTGCCCCCACTTTCTAACAAGGGTTTAAACAGGTTCTTTTGGCAACATTTCAGCAACAATTGGCATCCAGACTTCACTTGCATTCCAAAAACTCTATAGAACTCTGAAACCCCTTTAATTTTAAGGAGGAAACGCTGTCGAAAACCTCTCTCATCCTCTCCAAACACTGAGGACAAGGTACTTAAATTTTGAGAATACAATCAAGGAGTTCAACTTAGTACCATAAGTCATGTAAAACCTCTATAATTTCAGAGTTTTTAAGGACTTTCTTTATCTTCTCTTCTTGAGGAGTCTTAGGTTGTTAGTCAACACTGGCTATTTTGTCTCTATATCCAAGACACTTGAATGATCTAGAAGTCACATGACTTCAAGTGTCCAAAAGACTCTCCGTATTTCTCTCCCCTTGACTTTCTAGAAGTCACATGAGACTTCACTCATCTAGAATTAAAAAAGTCTCCACCGCCCGACTTTGAGACCGGGCGGTGGCACGGTCCCCACCGTTGGATCTCACCGTTGGATCTCATGCCCCCATGGGATCCAACTGTCCCCATGGGGGACCGTGCCACCGCCCGGTCTCAGAGTCGGGCGGTGTTGCACGTCTCTCTAGAATTCTCTACCACCCCCACTTTCCCACACAACCGACTTAACCAATTCTAAGAGAAATCAAACCGACATAATGCATGGTGTGCATTGGGCCACGTGTCCCACTTAAGAGCCACATGCTCTTCACCGACCTAAGTCCTAGTAGGCTATAAATAGAGGTGCATGGTATGCATTGCATATACAGAACTGAAGTGAAAGTGAGAGACCGAAGTGAAGTGAGTGAGTGTAGTGAGACACACTTCTCACAGAAGTGTGTATCGAGAAGTCCTAGTGAGTGAGTGTATTGAGAGAAAGTATACTGAGTGTCATTTTTGTGAGAGTGTAGGCTTAAAGTGTGTAACTTGTAAGCACTTTGTAATAGTATCTTTGTGTAAGATTTGTAAAGTGGGTTCTTAGTATAATTTGTATTTTGTAATTAAGCTGTAGCTAGTGTGTTTTTCCCATTGTTAGCCATCTTCCAACAAAGTGGTATCAGAGCTAAGCTTCCCTATAAGCAGAGATGGACTCAACCTTGGTTCAACCCTAGATCGCGAAGCTGACGAAGGAGAACTACGAGAACTGGAGTATCCAGATGAAGGCGTTATTCGGATCACAGGATATATGGGAGATTGTCACCGAAGGATACGTGGAGCCCACTGTAGAGCAAGAAGTTGCCTACACCGCAGAGCAGAAGGCTCCACTCAAAGATCAAAGAAAGAAAGACAAGAAGGCTTTGTTCATACTCTATCAAGGGGTAGATCATTAAACCTTCAAAAAGATTGCTGAAGCACCATCAAGAAAGAAAGCATGAGAGACCCTTAGCACTATCTTCAAAGGTGTTGATCGGGTCAAGAGGGTTCGTCTGCAAAACCTTCGAGCAGAGTTTGAAGCTGCTCATATGAAAGAAGGTGAGTGTATCTCTGAATACTTTAATTTTTCGCGATTGCTAGTAATAGTAAATCAAATGAAGAGAAATGATGAAAAGATAGAAGATATTCGAGTTATAGAAAAAGCATTGAGATCCCTCACAACCAAATTCGAGCATATAGTTGTGGCTATTGAGGAGTCCAAAGATCTAGAGACTCTCTCAATAGAAGAGCTAATGGGATCACTCCAAGTCCATGAGCAACGTATGCAAAAGAATAGTAGCTCTATGGTCTTGGAACAAGCACTAGAGTCAAGATTGAGTCTAACTGAGCAAAAGCCCGGTCGCGAAAGTTTGAAGTGAGGCGGTAGCACAAACACCAATCGCGACAGAGGTAAAGTGGGAGAAAATCCTCAAAATCAAGGGCAATCTCAATCGAGGAGCACCAACAATCGCAAAAGAGGAGCTGGCCGAGGTGGATTCACACGTGGTCGTGGCAATTCAAGGAGTGTTCAATGGTACAACTGCAACAAGTTTGGACACTTTGCACTACAATAGATGAGTCTTTTTGCGACGTTTACAAGCGTAGCAATAGAAACTAAAAGCGTTGCAAACAATTATCAGCAACGGTTTTGAAAGCGTCGATGTGCGGTTGCAGTAGATGCCAACGTAGAAGATAACTAACGACGCTACAAAGCGTTGCAAAAGGCATATGCGTCAACAACGGAATTAAGCATTGCTAAAGCACTAAAAGTGTCGTTAGTTAATTTTTTTTCTTCTTATTTTGATAATTTCCATTAAAATATGTTTCCCGACGCTTTTAAGGGTTGCAAAAGGTTCACTAACTGCAACGTTTTTATATCTGTTGCTGATTGTGTACTTTGGCTACGGTCTAGAAGCGTTGATGATGTTATACTACTTGCTACGTTTTGTTACTGTTGGTGAAGTACTATTATTTGCAACCCTTCTAAAGGTTGTAAAAGTACCATTTGCGTGCACTAATATTATTTTCTAGAAAGTGTTAGCAACACTTATAAGGGTTGTAAAAAGACCATTTGCAAGGTATAACCGTTTATGCATTTACAATGCTTTTAAAAGCGTAGCAATCACTCCTTTATATTTGCAACCATTTGAATGTGTTGCAGAAGATCTTTTTTTCGATCGCCAATGGCAGCCGCCAAAGCCTATAATTTTTTTTAGCTAATTTTCCAATTTTGTTCCTGTTTTTTATACCTGTACCTGAATATTTTATATGCAACTAGTACAATCAATTAAAAATACTAATAACAAAACAAAGTCTTATATTAATGAATCTCTTAACATTACAAAAGTTTTAAAAAATTATATTCATTACAATTCCAGCAAAAAAATAAATAAATATACTGTCTGAGCAAGGTACGCGCCGTGATCAATCCGATGCTCTCAAACCTCATGAAGACAAAAAGGGAAATAAATATCAATAGTCGATAAAAAAAAACTTGGATGATTGTACAAGTATTACAAGTATGACAGCCATTAACTTGAAATAAGAAATTTTCTTATGCCAACAGGCAAGATGCTATATGAACATACTATAATGCTACAAGTACCCCAAACATGCTCAGATTCCTATGGATTTAGTGATCAACCTATCACTGCTGCCCTTCATCTTGTTGCAGTCAGAACAAATAAAAGCATGCGATATGCCCCATCTGAAATGCAAATGGAAGAAAATAAAGGTGGAAAAATAGGCTCACCGAATGGTTTCAAGAGAGCCAGCACAGCTTTAGTCATGGCACCTGCTAAAGCCGCACTAAGAAACTCCTTTACATCTCTACTCTGTATGAAATCCTGCATCAGATCAACTTCACTTCCATGATCTTTGAACCAAAATCACATGTGCTTGTTCCGACTCAAAATTGCAATTAGTTACACGTACAGATTATATAGATTATAGCCTACAATCTCATAGCAGATTCACATTTGATATTATCAAATGGTACCCTCTCTCTCCCCCACCACATAATACATCAGTACATCACTCAAATCAGTTTCAAAATTGAGAAGGCTCAACCTATGAGGCTCACTTTCCACCCATCTCCCGTCTCTCAGACTTCGCTATCTGGCAGTTGGAAGTCACTCAATTTAGATATTTTTTGGAGTTTTAATCGCCATTGGGTTAGATATCCTTTTAGTTTCTATTAACCATTGATCTCCGGGCCATAGAATCAATAGCAATTGATCAGGCTGGGGGCATCGATAATCCATGCATAGGCCTTCCTATCTTCCATACATTTGCTTGCTAGTGGCCCAAGGTGGGCTCAAAAGAGTGATTCACATTTTGTTTAAACAATAGGGACAAGTAGCTGATCAACCATCCAATAAAAACGTACTACCCCTGAAAGATCAAAGCTTTAACAGAGAAATTCAAAATAAAAAATATCAACAACGTTGATCCCCGCGTGATAAACAACACCAATGTGCAGTGTGAGAGAAAATCATCCTATAGATGGATATAAATTGACCCAAATCACAGATTTTACAAAAAAACAAAAAAAACATTACCAAAAAAGTCACCAAAAGCATTAGGAATCAGGATCCCGTAAAAGCCACTTGCAATAAAATAAATAAAAATGGGTTCACAGTAGCCAGATTTTTAGTTACATTCATTAAAGAAATCAGAAAATAATGAACCCATTTGTATAGTCATCAGAACATAATGAACACTTAGATTGAGTTAATAATGAACCCATTTGTATAGTCATCAGAATATAAAAACTCAGATTATATTATAAGATAATTAATTTTGAATAAGTTCATATATAGCATTGATCTCAGCCCGAGTTACTAAGAGGAAACTCGTATTCAACCAAGACCTGGAGAGTTGCAATGGGTCTGGTTTGGATAGGATCCATCCATATGGCCAGACCTAGATATGAAAATTTTCATGGGTCCTAGGTTCAAACTTGGGCTTTTGTTTGCTCTCAATCTTATAAGTTATAACCCATACACAGTCAAATCTAATAATGTGTGTGAGAGGGAGAGATCTTGAAATCTCCATAAACCGGATGTTATCATTTATAAAGAATCTCATTTTGGTCCTCATTTCACATTTTCTCTCAAGTGGTGGAACTCCATAGTAATGGTCCCATCAGATATCATCTTAGCCTCTGAGGGCGGCAGAATCCCAAGCAGGCCAGGCTTCTAATCAAGTTAAGGGTCTGTAACTTGTGCTAAGGTCTTTTCAAGCTAGAAATTTTCTGTAAATTTTCTGACATTCATACAAACCTGTAGCATATATTTAGTTAGTACCTTGTGAACCTTTATGGTGTCAACGCAGCATAGTCCATGTGTTGCTTGTGTTCAAAGTCAGACTCAAAAGCAGTTATATTTGGTTGAGTCAACTTCCACAAGCAGCAGGCCACATACAAATTATGAGCAACTACACTAGATTTATCTATGTTTTACCACTCAATCACCAAAGACAACTACAGAACCGAATATTTACTCACCATTGATAATATCTTTAAAACAACCACTGCGAAATCCAAAGGACAGTAGTCAATTGGTGGACATTAAAGAACTAAAAAGAATTGAAATTCAATGCTCAACTAAAAGGAAAAAAAAATAGAAGATAGAAAAAATTTTAATGGGTATCTTAAGTCATTCATTTATAGACTAAACATCAATTTCATAAAGTGAAACAGACCAAGTAGGTTTGAGAGAGAGAGAGAGAGAGAGAGAGAGAGAGAAGTCTACAAACCAAAACCAAGAGATCTCCCGCGTTCTATTTGTACAAGAGTGATAGTTTTGCACAAGAAGAAGCTCTAGGAATAGCATTAAATTTCTCAAATACAATAATTAATATCTTTGACCATATACCTAAACATATATATATCTAACGTGAATACATACTAATCTCATAAAATGCCAACTAAATAGTGGGAGCTGAACATCCACAAGTTTCCAACAGTGGTTAAAAATCAGGGTGAGTGTTCAATTGCCAACAATGCCAATTCATGAGTAGGTGACAGTATATGACTTGGATTTCTCAAAGGTTGGCCTCCTGTACATGATAAAGAGGAGTGGAAAGGGGGCTTAAATGAGAGTAGGCTGATATGATAAAACCCCTCAAGCAACATGCACAAGGACACATATCAGTCATTGCATCCAAAATACCCATTCATTAGCTTCATGATAAATAATCTAAACAGAATCATAAATGCAAACGGAATGATGAAAAAAAAAAAACAGAGAGAGAGAGATATGTCCACAAACACACACACGCATACAAACAAAATCATCAACAGAATTTGAATCCAAGACTCTATTATTATTATTTTTTAAAATCCACAAAAGTCAATAACGTGGTTTGCAGAGTGGATTTCCATTGGAATTTGGAGGGATTTGAGAAATCTTCACCTTTTTACATCAAGAATCTGAAATTCCGCAACATCTATCTTACCAAACAGACCCTAAATCATTGTGAGATTATCAAACCATTTGGGATAGTACTCTAACTTCACAACCCTTGCTTTTTCATCCGCCAAAAGGTAAATCTCTAGTAGTGAAAACATTTAACTAACTAGAGAAAACACAAATGCATGTGAAATGATTAATCAGATGCTAACAAACAAAATTTTCTATTGGAGTGACTGTATGTGAACATTAATAGTATTTGTAGAGATTACTGAGTGGAACCTGAAGTATATATTGAAGTTCATATTGCCGTGTTTTTACACTAGTTGCAAAGTATCTGAATACAAGAACAAACAAGTAGTCATTAGTAAATATTCAAATTTCAAACTTAAAGGGAAAAACACATTTGCCTGTACGGTGTAGAGAATGAGCACCAAAACCATGATAAGTAAAAGTAGAATACTTGGCAATATGAAATAAATAGATAGATTGCATTTTGCTTCAACCATAACTCAAAACTTTTATCAATTAATTTATACTTGCATAGTTCTTACTCATCTTTCTTTTCTACCCAGTCCATAACAGTCCATTTAATCAATTCTAACATAACAATCATATAACCATAAAGAGCTAACATAATTTAAAGAAATTAACATACAGTAGCATCTAATCATATAGCCTGGTTTATACTTGCACAAATTCTAATCCATCTTCTTTTTCACCATTCCATCATTAATTCAAACACCTTCAGCTCATTCAATTATCACATGAAATAGATAAGTGGCAACAAGCGCACCAAAGAATCTGCCTGCAACAGAGCATTATATAGAATTAGAGGATTTTTTTTTTTTTGTAAGTATTAGGCTGCATCTGGTTCCTAGGCCCAAAATCTCCAATATCAGAATAAACTTTCTTGTCATCCAAAATGGCACACTACCAAACACAGCTTTGATGAATCCATGGAATTCCTAGCCCCATTTCCACCATTTTTTCACGTCAGCTGTATCCATGG
This sequence comes from Litsea cubeba, assembly GCA_012931725.1. Classification (NCBI taxonomy): domain Eukaryota; kingdom Viridiplantae; phylum Streptophyta; class Magnoliopsida; order Laurales; family Lauraceae; genus Litsea; species Litsea cubeba. The sequence continues at coordinate 28,738,833 of CM022948.1, read as the reverse complement.
AATTTAATTTGTTAGTTCATGTATTTATATGTGAATGATACTAGTTCTTTTTTGATGTTCTTGTCAGGCATGATCGAGCATGGGCAGTTCCATTAGTGCACATGGTTCATACCTCGAGCCTTGTCCTACAAACAAACACCATCACAGACTCCATTTTAGCTTTATAATCCCCTCTCTCCCACAAACACATTCCTCCCCCACAACACAGCCAAAATCCAAAAAACTGATAATTTGTTTCTCCCAACCCCAACCCCCAACCCCCCCCCCCCCCCCCCCCCCCCCACACACACACACACACACCCACACACCCACACACCCACACAAAAAAAAAAAAAAAATCAATGAGACATGACTAGCTTGTAATAAACCGAGCAAAGTAGGAAACAATGAGCACGATACAAGACGAATGTAATCTTACCTCATATGTTGCTTGGATACATTCTAGGATCAAGCCCCGGAGAATTGTGCTGAATTAGTTTTGCATGTCATCCAAGGTTAGTAATGACATTATCAAGCTATAATTCCAATAGAAGGATGATACAAACTAAGCTGTACACCAGTTAATATTACATAAACAAATTTTAAAGCAAATACTCAATTGACATTGTTCCATCATTTTCAACCTTTGGATAAAATATAAAAAAACACACTACATAAAATCAATAAACTAAGACTCCTAGAGTCATTTTGGCTAACAAATTTCACCTGGCAGATGGGAATATAAGATGGGATGGTCATCTTATCGTTATTTGACAACTGAGACCCCTAAACTAAGTGTCCATTGTCAACCATCACAATTTGACAACTGATTAAAATGTTTAACAACCACACTATCGTTATCTTGTCATCTAATCCCAAACATTCAAGTTTGGGATATTGGTCCCTTTTGATGGCCGTTTCTCAACCATCTTGTGAGATGGCAATTTCACTCTCCCTTTATAGAATTAACCCCTAAGATGGGAAACCTACTTACATCATTTTCATTAAGTTCATCATACGACTTCAACTTCGGAGATAGAATTATAATGGTAGAATTTCAGTTAGCGAAACACCTCCAGCAGAACAAGGAGAATAAAATAACAATCACAGAACAAGTAAAAAAAAAAGGAAAAGAAAACAAAAGATAATAGAAAGACACCCATTCGCATAGAACCTGAAAATACCCACAAAAAAAAAAAAAAAAACAAACCACTTCTGAGACAGAGTTAGATGGCAATTTCGATGTATTTAGCAAATTGTTGTGGACAGAGATATGAAAAGCTCATATTTTGAGAAAAAAGACTGAATGAACTCCATTGAACGAGTATTAAAGAGGTGAGGAATGAGGGGTCCAAGTTGGAGATGGAGATGAGGACTGTCACTTTCTTAGGACGTAATTTTTCTTGTGGTGATTGGTGCGTATTCAATTCCTCTAGAAGGGGAGATTTTTTGATGGCCCTTCGCCCTTAATCCTTTACTCTAGCACCTTTCATAGAAAGGCATTGCCTATAAGTCTTTTAGTTATTTGGATACACGATTAAACAGGTCCCTGAATTCTTATTTCATGGAAGAAGTTTAGGGTTGCTCCCATCTCTTGAAAACGTTGGGAATCCTTTTTTTTAGTTCCTATTGTGTTAAGAGAATTGGAAAAATTCTAAACACCAGTTGTTAGCCCATGAAGACTAAGATCCATGAGAATTGTGTAGAGCCCATGGGGTTTGCATTTTTCTTCACCTCTTTGGCGGCTTCAGGATGATCTTGTTTTAGTTGTGCACTGATTTCCAGGTGAAAGCTTCCATCAATAGGAGGCACTACCGCACCACCAGAGAAATTCTTTCTTTCTTGAAGTTTAGTTAATAGTTATCCCATGAGATTCAGATAAGTGACATATCAGGCCTGAGAAATCAAACACCCTGCCATGGATCACAATCTCAAGGGAATTGGGTAAAACAGGACAAGAAAATAGATGAGTGTGGAACCTAAATAATTTAGAGCTTCAAAATGTCATTCAATCAAGAGAGGATTAGGGTTTTCTAACATGTATCGATCTGGGGCTAGAAATTGAAAGAGCAAAAATCTGGAAATGATATCCTCGACCTTGTAGGTGGCTTCTCTTACTTGCTCTATCCACGTCCTCACTCCATCATCATCATCATTCTTTTTTCTTCGGTCTGCATCCTTTAAGGTGGTCATGTGAATGAAATTAACAAGGCTTTACATATGAATCATATGATGCTGGTTAATGTTGATATGAATTAACACCTAACACATCAATATCATGGAAAATGATGATAGAAAAACAAATGCAACATCAGCACACTGCCTTAAGCATTAAGAGTTAAAGTTAAAAAAAAAAAAAAACATTTCAGACTTTTGGGAAAAATCCAAATTAAAAACAAAATCCATTAATGATACAGGAACAAAACTATCAAATGATTCAAAATGATGCATACATCTTACCAATAGTGCATTCTACAATTTCCTGAAACATGACTGTAAATGAAGTAATAAACTTTGAGAAATGGTGACATTATCTGAAAGTAATCATACCAATTTATATGGCCAATTCAAAACAATACTCTAGATCACTATCAACAACTTGCATGTGTGATAAATGATTAGATATTAAGTGCATGTTCAAATGGTAAGATGACCTAATATTCCCCCTCCTTCGCTACTTTTTGCAATATGTTCTTTTTAATGATGCAACTCCTTTCTATAGGGAACGATTGGTCTTTCCTTGTTTCATTGGTGTCTCTCATGCCTAACTCAACTGCTAGCTTGGAAAGCAAATCCACTTTCTTTTATTCTAAACGAAAAGTGGGGTCTCAAAGATGCAACCCCTTTGGATGCAAGAAGCTAAAAAAATCTTTTGGTGTCTCAATGTTCCAAGCAATTTGATTGTTTATGTTGCTTAAAGTTTTGACCCCGATGACATGAATATCATATGTGGGATGAGCACCCACATCGGTGGTGGCTTACACTAGTAAAAAGGCCTATGGACCCTCATGTCTCATGATTTTCCATCAATTGAGCACTTGGGGCAGCTGCTATGAGCTGGAGGGGTCCTTGGCCTATTGGAGCTTTTGGAGCTTTCTTTCTCATTCAGCGATATCATGAGATTTAATAAGGCCTGGGCAAGACCCTTCCAGTTGGGTCATTCATCTGCAACTGCAAGTGCGAGCCCAAAATATCAATGGTCCTAAGAAGATTACAAGTAATGGAGGAGAAGAAAGGCATGTGATTTCTTTAGTTGGGAAACCATTTTTTCCCTATGTATAAAAAATAAATATCAAACTTTGAAATACCAAATGAATTTCTTGACAATATTATCTTATTAACATACAAAAAGTAAAACATGTTTCTTTTCCCCTGTTATCCTCTGTTCTTCAATCCTGTTTCTATTTCTTTCTAGCTAAAGAAATAGAGAGTGTGGGAGAATTTACTTTCATTTCACTCACTTCTTTTTATTGAATATGTACCATGTTATCATATAATACATCAGTACATTTACAGGAAAATTATAAGAAGCCAAACATAACAATGAAATTCAACGGAATAAAGTTTGAGCAAAATCTTTTAGACTCACACTGTTATTTAACTGCCTTGAAGGTGGAGAAAGCCCCCTACCCCTAGTAGTTTTGTTCCACTCCTGAGTGTAATGGAGCTGCTTTCATCCATGGAAATGCTCCAAACCTTATATTGGTGTCTTTTTTTTTCTTTTTTCTTTTTTTCATTTTAATATGAAGGACCTACCTATGATCATTTGAATCTCTTTACACACTGTTCCACCTTTAATGGACGCTGGTTATAATTTGACATTGATCTAGATATTAATGGCCCTTGAGTTTTACTTACAATGAGTTGGCACAATGTATAACCATTCTGCACAAGGACTAAAACTAGCTGCTAAGATCATTTAATCCGCTGCACATACACCAATCCACACAATTTTCATTCTACACATCATCACTATGCTTAAAAGAAGCATCTCACCCGGATTGATCCCAAACCAATTTGGGTGGGGCTAACTACTTGAGAGAGAGAAAGAGCCGGATTGATCCCAAACCAATTTGGGTGGGGCTAACTACTTGAGAAAGAGAGAGAGAGAGAGAGAGTGAGAGAGAGAGAGAGAGAGATAAGAATTTGAAAAAAATTGAAAAAACAAGATTTATTGAACAGAAGAATTCTAGATTCAATACTAACTAGAACATAAGAGGCAAAATATTATCCATAGTACAGAAAAGACCCACTTTTTTAGAAATGAAAATAATGCAAGAGGCACATACCAGAGATTTAAAGGGAACTCAGATATGATGCCATTGAAACTATGAGTTCGGCATAAAATTTTATTCAGAAAGTTTTTTTTTGGGCATTTGACATCATGAAACTAATATAGCTAACAGGAAGAAACGTTTTAATCTTTAAGTGGATGTGTTTAATTTTCATGAGTAACTAGAGAAAGAGAGAGAGGTACCTGGATCATACAAAGGTGGGAGGTTTGGGTAGAAATTCTGATTTGGTTGCACAAAATCAGAAAATGGAAAGTCAAAGAACTGATTTATTGTGGAATCACTGGCAATTTGCGCCATCAGTAGAAGGATGATAGAAGGCTTGGGTGCAATAAGAAGTGAGAGAAGGAGAGGAAGAAGAGAAAGAAGAAAGGTGCTACGTAAGTACGTGGGTTGGTAAGGGTATTAGATGAAGAAGAAGAATAGGAGATGATAAATGAGAGCACTCATCGTGCGCCGTGTTTTTCGTGTCTCCATCGCTGATGGCGTTGAATGCCTAAAAACAAAAAATGAAACAGAACAAAAACGGTTCTCCATCAAAACGGGGATCAACATTAATATCAACGAGTCATCCCCCAAATCTACACATGAAACAAAATCCCTAAAATCCCCAAATTAAAGAAACCTTAAATCCCTTACATCCCCAAAATCCAGCCATAATCCCCATATGTATTCATATATATTTGAGAACTTTCCAAAGCAATAAAATAGAAAATAAATCAGGATTGTGATGTTTTACCTTGAGATATTTGCAGAGAAAAGTAGAGAGAGCAGTTTGAGAGAACAGTGAGCTGAGAGAGACCTGGGTTGGTCTGCATCAAATGAACTGAATATCCTTGTCTCCAACCTTCGTTTCTACAAACCACAAAAACCCAATTTGAAACAGAAATATATCATCACTTGGTAATTCTCGTTTGGCAAAGCTTTCAGATCTGGCTGAAGATTTATAGAAATAAATCCATGGACAGAGATTCACCAAACAGCAAAACAAAAGCAATCAAATTCAGAAATTCACAACTGAAACCAGATACAAATATTTAAAAAAAAAAAACCAAAAGTCTATATGAACGGATTCTGGAGACCGACCCCAGAATCCGTCCATGTAGCAGGGCTCAAAAAAAAAAAAAACCCATTGAAGTGATAGTCAATGAAAGAGATAAGAGGTATAGATAACAGAGAGACCTACAGATGAGAAAAGCCAAAGAGTGTATACCTTTATGAGCATCAAATCAAAAGAAAAATGAGAAGAGTGATCTCAAAATAGTGCACGAAAGAGAAACCCCAAATAGAGATGGCACGATTGATGGAGAAAGAAAGAAGGGAGGGAAGAAAAAAAACGAGGGAAAGAAGGGAAAAAAAGGGTGAGAATGCAAACACGACGGTAGTGAGCCCGGGAATCTCCTAGACAATTTTTATTTCTTTGAGAAATGACTGTTGAAATGCGCCTTTGTTTAAAAGAAACAATCGCTCATATGCGACCGTTTTCAGCAATCGTTTAATCTCTTAGTCAGGCGTCGGTAATACACGATTTTGACATAGTGCTTGTGACCTACCACCTCATTTCCTCTCTTCTTTGTATCCATGGCCGCACATTCAACAGTTCCAACAGCTGAGATCTGCTGTGAGGATGTAACACAGCTAGACTGAGAACCAGGGCTCATTGACAAGCTCAACGACCGCAACTCTTCATACCAAGCTATGGCACCAGATGCAGCAGAACCACCTCCCTCATCACCGAAAAAGACAACCATCTTCTCCCCCAGCTCTTCATCTCGATCTGCTGCATCAGCTTCAGATCCGCGAAATTGTACACGAAAACCCTCTGCTCCAGCACCACCACGATGCAGTCGCGCCGGAGCCGCACCGCTCGCACCTCCAACCGGAACGACAGCTCTCCGATGCACTGGCTCTAGTGGTCGTCCCATATCATCACCTTATTCGGCGGGTACTGCAGCTCGACCCCACCGCCGACGAGCGCTAGGATGTTCTGCCCCCTTCCACGTGATTATCCACTGGATACGAGGGAGGGGGGAGAGGGGGATCGACTGATCGAGGGGGAAGAGAGATGGAAGAGAAGGGGGAAAGAGGGTGATTGATTTTAGGGCTGGGGGTATGGTAATGAGATTTGGGCATTTTTCGCCAGTTTTGACGTAGTGAGAGCAGAGCGAGCGCGGGAGGAGAAAAAAATAGGGGAAGGAATTCGCTACTTTTAGCGGGCCAAAACCGATTTAAAAAAAAGTGATTTAAAAAAACCGATTTAAAAAGATAGATGTTAAATCGGTTTTGGAAAACTATATAATATCGGTTTCATAATAACCGATATAAAATATAGCTAACTGATATTATATATAGAGATTATTATATTGATTACTAGTACCGATATAAAAAAAAAGTTAACCGATATAAAAAATATTAACCGATATAAAAAACCTTGACTGAAGATATTATATCGGTTATATTAAAAACCGATTAGGGCAGTTTTGCAACCGATATAAAATGTCCTTTTAGTAGTAGTGTAATGCATTTAAAATTTTAAAGCACACAAAAGATTTAATTGAAGTTTAATGTTGTTTTAAAAAATGTTTAACTAATGATCAAATGAATGAAAACCAACCAAATAGATTCAACCAAGGAAATCAAAACATGTTATGTAAGAAATCAAAGGTTTTAACAAAACATGATTTATAAAGTTTTAATACAAAACTTGGTTTGACATCAAAGTGAAAAATCCATCACAATTTAAAACAAAAGATGGAATGAAGGTAATGGCTTTAACACATCATAGTTTATAAGCTAAAAATCATTTACCAATAATTTAGACAAAGCATAAAACATATGATTAATAAAAGGCAAAGCTTACTTGGAGGTTTAACTTCATTAATCCAAGCTTTAGCTTTCCTTAATTACCCTTAGCCTTCCTTAGCTTGATCTCTTTTCTTTTGCCTCAAAATACCTCAAGAAGGGCTCCACAGATCATCAACATGGGCTAAGGAATGAACTCACTTTTATAGAAAAAAGTGGTCAACGGCTGTCGGTCGACCGACACCCTCACCGGTCAAGTCCCAACGGTCAAAAAATTTACCGTTGTACATCTGTAGGTTAACCGACCCGAACCGACAACCGAACCGATAGTATAAAAATCTAAGATTTTGATCTCTTTGGAATTGGGACCGACAGAGGTTCTCGGTTGGCCTCGATTCCACTGTCGGTTGACCGACATCAAGACAGACAACCTGATATAAAAAAAATCCCAACTTTACATATTTTTAAAGTGTTTTCTTGAGGGGATTTTTGGGCCATTAAACCAAGCTTAGAAACATGATTTCAAACCATCTAAGTACTTTTAAAATCATGAAACATAAAAGGCCAAATAAGATTTGAAACTTAAAAACATTGGCTAGCTTGATTTATAAATTATTTTCAAAAAAAAAATGCATCCAAGATTTAAAACCAAAACATGCATGAAACATATGATTTACAATATTTAAACAATATTTAAAAGAATGCATGTATAAATTAAGATTTTAAGATTTTCTAAATCTAAATCATGTTTGAAAATTCGAATGATGCTAAAATGATAACGCATCCAATCAAATGTGCAATACAAAATCCTAACACTGAGTCCTGACTGGATCCTTGGATTGGGTTAGCCTCACAGGTTGTGTCGGTTTCAGCGCCCGGACCTAACTAAATCAGCTCTTACAATTTCCCTCCAAGCATCATTTCTCCACTCCGTTTCTTGAGGAGGAAGGAGGCTTGTAGTACTTCCGTGTCCACG